>CM055116.1:1248892460-1249432460 GCA_029206835.1 Rana muscosa
AAGAAAGATTTACTTGCAAAGTTTTATAACAGAAATTAAGAAAAACTTTTTTTTATTTTTAAACATTTTCAGTCTTTTTTCGTTTAGTTAGCAGAAAAAAATATATCCAGTGGTGATTAAAAAAATTATAAAAATGGGGTGAAAGTTCCTGGTATTGAATTGGTTGGGCAGCAACAATAAAAAGTAAAAAGAGATGACTTACAAGCAGGAATAGTATAATTAGCATGAGAGATTCCTCTGCAGTCAGAACCAGGAGAAAACTGCTGCCATAACCCCAGTGCTGCAAAGGCAGAATTCCAGTCATTTAATCCACAAGTTATGGATGTTGCACTTACCCTTTATAGGGGAAACGTAGGCTGGGCTGGGCTTATCCACCAATGGGACCAGAGACTTCCTTTCCATTGCAGTCTTAAAAAAGGCCCACTCTGGTTTTACAACAAGAGGCGGAAAGACCTGCAGGGTAAAAAAAAAAAAAAAAAAATACGAGATTTCCACTAATTTCAGTAACTAAAAGCAGCAAACTCCATGTTGGACAAAGACAGGAAAATTGAAGATGGTAGCAAGCACAGCTATTGGTCATAGAGATCACATGTAAAAAATCCACACTGTTGGGACAATGGTGTTACAGATAAAATAAATGGGCCAAGTGAAAAACTGACTGATGGCAATATGCAGCAATATGAACATTCTCCAAACTCACATCTGTGTAGCGGAGTGATGGGTGCGTCCCCTGCACCGCGGTGACGGTAAGTGGTAAATCCTCCAGATTCCAAAGCTTCCTGCTGAGGTCATCATAGGACTGGATGACACTGGCCATCTGCTCCTCCCCTGTACCAGGCTGAACACAAACCCACATTATAAGCAAAGAGAAAAGAAACAAAGGGCAACAGAATGCAATAAAGGAGAGAGGGGTGAGCGCCAGAAGTTGTGAGGAGTGAGTGGCAAAAGGAGAGTGAGGCATGCAGTGCAGGCTAAAAGGAGCGAGAGTGGGAGACAGAGAGAGGAGGGGCAGAGTGGGAGACAGAGAGAGGAGGGGCAGAGTGGGAGACAGAGAGAGGAGGGGCAGAGTGGGAGACAGAGAGAGGAGGGGCAGAGTGGGAGACAGAGAGAGGAGGGGCAGAGTGGGAGACAGAGAGAGGAGGGGCAGAGTGGGAGACAGAGAGAGGAGGGGCAGAGTGGGAGACAGAGAGAGGAGGGGCAGAGTGGGAGACAGAGAGAGGAGGGGCAGAGTGGGAGACAGAGAGAGGAGGGGCAGAGTGGGAGACAGAGAGAGGAGGGGCAGAGTGGGAGACAGAGAGAGGAGGGGCAGAGTGGGAGACAGAGAGAGGAGGGGCAGAGTGGGAGACAGAGAGAGGAGGGGCAGAGTGGGAGACAGAGAGAGGAGGGGCAGAGTGGGAGACAGAGAGAGGAGGGGCAGAGTGGGAGACAGAGAGAGGAGGGGCAGAGTGGGAGACAGAGAGAGGAGGGGCAGAGTGGGAGACAGAGAGAGGAGGGGCAGAGTGGGAGACAGAGAGAGGAGGGGCAGAGTGGGAGACAGAGAGAGAGGGGCAGAGTGGGAGACAGAGAGAGAGGGGCAGAGTGGGAGACAGAGAGAGAGGGGCAGAGTGGGAGACAGAGAGAGAGGGGCAGAGTGGGAGACAGAGAGAGAGGGGCAGAGTGGGAGACAGAGAAAGAGGGGCAGAGTGGGAGACAGAGAGAGAGGAGCGAGTGTGAGACAGAGAGAGAGGAGCGAGTGTGAGAAAGAGAGGAGCGAGTGTGAGAAAGAGAGGAGCGAGTGGCAAAAGTTGAGATAAGCAAGCGTATAAAGGATATAGGTGCAAGTGTCAGAAGAAGCGTGTGATGAGCGTCAGAAGTCAAGAGAGGGAGTGTAAGTGGCAAAGGAAGTAAGGGGCAGCAAGTGGTGGAAATCGCAATGAGCGAGTGTGTGACAAAGAAAGAGGAGCAAGTATGAGGAGGAGAGGGGCAAGTGGCGAAAGTTGGAAGGGTCAAGCGTGAGGAGAAAGGAATGAGCAAATGGAATTCAAGGTGGGCGAATGTGCGTGGCAGAAGGAGGGAGGGAGGAGCTTAAGGAGGATGGGTGGGGGCAAGTGTGCGAAGGAGAAGGGGGGGCAAGTGTGCGAAGGAGAAGGGGGGGCAAGTGTGCGAAGGAGAAGGGGGGGCAAGTGTGCGAAGGAGAAGGGGGGGCAAGTGTGCGAAGGAGAAGGGGGGGCAAGTGTGCGAAGGAGAAGGGGGGGCAAGTGTGCGAAGGAGAAGGGGAGGGCAAGTGTGCGAAGGAGAAGGGGGGGGCAAGTGTGCGAAGGAGAAGGGGGGGGCAAGTGTGCGAAGGAGAAGGGGGGGCAAGTGTGCGAAGGAGAAGGGGAGGGCAAGTGTGCGAAGGAGAAGGGGAGGGCAAGTGTGCGAAGGAGAAGGGGAGGGCAAGTGTGCGAAGGAGAAGGGGGGGCAAGTGTGCGAAGGAGAAGGGGGGGCAAGTGTGCGAAGGAGAAGGGGGGGCAAGTGTGCGAAGGAGAAGGGGGGGCAAGTGTGCGAAGAGAGGGACGAGCAGAGGATTTTGAGATGGGCGAATGTGAGCGGCAAAAAGAGGGAGGGGGGAATTTGAGAAGGAAGGAGGGGCAAGTATTGGAAGGAGAGAGGGGGGTAAGTATTTAAAAGTGAGACGGGCATTTATTGGAAGGAGAGAGAAGCAAGTGTGGGAATTGAGAGGTGTGAGTGGCAGATGTAGAGAGGGACGAGTAAGAGAAAAAGAAAGGAGGACAAGCATGAGGAGGACAGAGGGGCAAGTGCAAAAAGTTGGAAGGGGCAAGCGTTAGAAGGAGAGAGGAGCGAGCAGTTAGATTGGAGATGGGCGAACACACCAATAAAAGAACAAGCAAAGCAAGCTGAGAGAAAGCAGGCAGGAGACTTGAAGAAAGTGAGTCTGATCCACATATATAATAGGCCCGGCCTTCTGCCTCTCACCTTCTTCCCCCTGGTAAGTGTGCAGTCCAGAAGATTTCCCGTGTAGCTGATGGCAGACTCCGGCAGCTCGGCATGTCTAAGGATTGGAGACATTGTACAGGTTAATCTCTTCCTCACACAACCACAATGGTGCATTGATTTTAAAATCTAGCCAGCAATGTCAAACATCGATGAACTGCAGCACTATTAACACTAAATGTTGAGTGTAAGCTTCTAATAAAGTGAAAGGGGACAGACTGTTAGATGTACAGAACTGTCATGTCCTGCAGATATCCACAACACAGATCAAGCAGGAGAGAAGTAATCATTATTTTCTAGATGCCCCCGCACTGAACACTCCGCATCAGATCCAACTATACAGCATTCTATAAAATCTTTCCAGCTTCCAATCGGCTTCACCCCCTGAAGGAGCTCAATGTATGGGTACAAGTCCTTGCTGCAATCATAAAGCTATAAACTGCACTCACAGCTGTAGAAGGTGTTTGACGAGGAGTTCCGGAATCCGGCGTTTTTCCTGCACATTGTCCGCCGGCCACACCACCGCCTCGCAGATTGATGCATCCTGGAACCTCCGGAGCTCTGATTTTGTTCCCCAAAACTTCCTAAAGTCCACGGCCTGCAACACGGGAGGAGAGGATTAATGAGAGATTTAAGTGGATTACAGAACTATGAAACCTAGAACCACAAGGTCCATGCAATAAACTGCAGCGACTACCTACTCGAGGCAAAAGCTTTGATAAACAAAAAACAAAGCCATACTCCTGCTTCCCACACCATTGCAAATGACTCCAATGCTAAGAGATCTTCTGCCAGTCATGTCTGTGAATGTCAGAGTTTTACAATGCCTCATGGGATGTGTAGTTCCGCAACAGCTGGAGGGTTGAAGTTTGAAGACAAAATACAACAGTGATGTGGAGGTCAAAGGGAGGAACTGTCGAGAGTATGAGAATATTTGCTTTGCATTGCAATGCACCACTTTGTGACTGAGCCCTTAAAGTAAACCTGGAATTATTAGCTCCCTGAAAGTTTTGACGTGGGAAAAAATGCTCCCATAGGGTTAAGCAAGCGCATTCCTACCCCATGTGACAGCGCTGGAGACTGGCAATTGGCTGCTTAATGCTAAATATTTGTGAGCTGTACACTGAGCAGTCACCATGAGTACAGACACTCTTAGGATGCCCCAGAACAAAGTCATTTGTGCCAAAACGCGTAGGGCGGAGCGACGTGTTGACATCATCATCTCCCACGTGTTCCGACGGACGGGTTTGTTTGGTTGTGTGTCGGCCGACACACCAAACTTAAAGTGGAGCTTCACCCTAAAGTGGAACTTCCGCTCATCGGAAACCTCCCCCCCCTCCGGTGTCACAATTGACACCTTTCAGGGGGGAGGGGGGTGAAGATACCTGTCTAAGACAGGTATTTTCACCCACTCCTGGGAGTCCTCTCTGCGGGAAATCTGCGGGAAGTACGTCACTTCCCACAGAATACCCGTTGTGTTCTGGGAGACACTCGGCTCCCAGAACACAGGGGGACCAGTGAGAACGGCGCAGCGCGACTCGCGCATGCGCCGTAGGGAACCGGGCAGTGAAGCCGCAAGGCTTCACTTCCTGGTTCTATCACCGAGGATGGCGGTGGGGGCAGCAAAATGACGAGCGATTGCTCGTCCTCTGCTGCAGGACGTCGCTGGACTCCAGGACAGGCAAGTGTCCTAATATTAAAAGTCAGCAGCTGCTGTAGCTGTAGGCTTTTAATATTTTTTTTTTCCCGGCGGAGCTCCGCTTTAAGGCATATTACTTACTTGCTGTTGAAAGTGTTTTTTATCCAATAAACCCACCAAAGATTTAATGCCATGTGGAGCCTTTCATCTCTTTTTGGTACCCAATCTCCATTGAACTCACCAAGTATTATCAGAGGCGTGGAGGAACCCTGAGACACGGACAAAGGCCCCGGCTGGGTTTTAAGCCACAGATGTACACCAACCCCCTGTAATAAAGGGGTCTACAGGAGCTGGCAAGTGGTTTCTACAGCTGGTGGTGGATTCACTGCGGTTTTGTTGATGGATGGATACTACTATTAAGTAGATTTGAACCACTAGCACATTACTTGCGAACTCAATTTGCTCAGATGAATTTATTCACATGGACTCTTTAATTTGATATTTAGCGCAATTCTTATATATTTTTTATTCCTAGGAATGAATGTGGAAATGGCAAGAATGCTGAAAAGAATCTGGTTGGGTCTCTGGATCTTAGGGGAGTGTGGGGGGGGGGGGGGCTTCGGCATAGGACAATTAAAAGGTAAAGTGGTCCTTTATAGAGACCCTGAGAAAGCACAAGCTGAAATAAAAACTCAAATGCTTGCAAAAAAAAATAAAAAATTCCCTTCTAAAGACATAGGAGCGGAAGTGACGTTTGACGTGGCTTCCGCCATCCAATGGTGTGGAGCCGAGTGGGGGCCATCTTTCCCTCACTCGGCACCATGCCTGTCAGGGAAGAGGACCCGATAGTCTCCGCCGCTACCAACGGCTCCGATAAGCGGCGGGGATGACCGGCCCTCTCCCCCGCCCACGATAAAAGTGATCTTGCGGCGAATCTGCCGCGGAGACCACTTTTATCTGAGAACCAGCAGCTCGCCATTGTAGAAAATACTGGGGTTGCGGCAGCTAGCTAGAGTATGTGTGTGTGTGTATATATATATATATATATATATATTTATTTTGTTTGGTAAATTTCTAGCAAAAAAAAATGATGATTTCTACATGTAGGAGAGAAATGCCAGAATTGGATTGGTTGGGAACTGGTTACCCACTTCAACGCAAAACCACGTCGGTACTTTGATGCTAAATACCGTTGTTATGGCAACAACGGTATTTAGCGTCAAAGTACCGACGTGCAATGACGTTGATTTGCGTTGAAATATATATTTATTTAGCACAGACCCAAGAGAATAAAATAGCGGTGGTTAACATTTTTATGTCATATGGTATTTGCGCAGCGATTTTTCAAACGCCATTTTTGGGGGAAAAAATACACTTTAATGAATTTGAATGCAAAAAACAAGATATAAAAGATGTTTTGCGTCAATAGAATAGTAAATAGATAACTAACGTGTTATGCTTTAAAATTGCGCACGCTCGTGGAATGCCGCCAAATTACAGTACTTAAAAATCTCCATAGGCGACGCTTTAAAAAATTTATTTTTACAAGTTACCAGTTTGGAGTTAGAGGAGGTCAGGTGCTAGAATTTTTTTTTGTGCTAGAACGTGTTGCGAACATCATTTACATAAGGGGGCGTGACCTACACGATTATACACTGTCTTATAGGACTCCAGATCTCTCCTCTACCCTGGAAAGCAGGGGATCAAAAAAAAAAAAAAATCACTGCTTTCCAGGAAAAAAAATGGCAGTGTTTACATCTGTCAGAGTCATGACTTTGCTTCCGGCCTCCCAAAATCATAGAGATGGCCAGGGACCATTCAGTCCATGGTCCGCTCTGTGGTAACCCAGCGCTGCCGCTGAATCAGATCCCGAGCTCTCCAATCACACAGGAGAGCCCAAAGAGGCACCAGAGGGCGGCGTCCCCTTCCGCTGCCTGTAACAGCAATCCAGCGGCTAATCAGTCACTAGGATGGCTTTTACATGACAGGGAATCGTCAGCTGAAAAAATTTATACTGGGATGATGCAGGCATCATACTGGTATAACCACTCTAAGTTCAGGACATCATATAGAGGCAAGAAGACGTCAGCGTGTGATAAGTAAAGACCTGTTCACCCGCTATACTCCACGAAAGGAACAGATCTGAGTAGTGGGGGGAGGGGGGGAATCATAAGAGGTGAAAAAAGGTTTGCTAGGGCTCTTTAACCGGTTCCTGACTGGCTCACGCAGATATACTGTGGCAGAATGTCTCTCCTGGGCAAAATCCCGTACATATACGGCTTCACACAGGAGAGCCACCAGAGGGCGCGCAATTGCCTGTCGCGCGGCGGGGAACCCGATGTGCGTGGCTGGAGGGCGCGATCGCGTGCACGATGCTTTGCGTGTGTAAACACACAAATCCCTGTGCTATCAGAGGAGACAAGACAGATCTGTCATCTCCTATAGTAAGTCCGCCCCCCCCCCACAGTTTAGAACACACAAAGGGAACACAGTTAACCCCTTGATCACCCGCTAGTGTTAACCCCTTCCCTGCCAGCGACATTTACATAGTAATCAGTGCTTATTTATAGCACTGATCGCTCAGTAAATGGTCCCAAAAATGTGTCAAATGTGTCTGACCTATCCGCTGCAACGTCACAATACCGCCAAAAAACACAGATCACAGCCACTACTAGTAAAAAAAAAAAAAAAAAAAAACATTTAAACGGCATAAATCTTTCTCATAGTTTGTAGACGCGATAACTTTTGCACAAACCAATGTACGCTTATTGCGATTTTTTTTTAACAAAAATATGTAGAATAGCTATCGGCCTAAACTGAGGAAAATTTTAAAGAAAAATGTAAATAAAAAATTGGGATATTTACTGTAGCAAAAAATAAAAAATATTGTGTTTTTTTTCAAAATTGTCGCTCTATTTTTGTTTATAGCGCAAAAAATAAAAACCGCAGAGGTGATCAAATACCACCAAAAGAAAGCTCTATTTGTGGGAAAAAAAGGACGTCAACTTTGTTTGGGTACAACATTGCACGACCGCGCAATTGTCAGTTAAAGCGTTGCAGTGCCGTATCGCAAAAAATGGCCCGGTCATTGGGCAGCCAAATCTTCCGGGGCTAAAGTGGTTAAGGTAACAGCTGGGCTGGGACTGGACAGAAGGGATACGGATGTATGCACATAAAATCTTCTTACCTCTGGACTGTCTGCAGCAGGTCCTTTCTCAAGGACACTGGTGTAAAACTCCGACGTGAGCAGTAGGCCTATTGACAGCGTGCCAACGTCCATGTGCTTTGCAGGTTCCTCTGTGATCTTCCACTGTGAAGACAAACAGTCTCTCTCAATACAGACATCCAAACAATGAGCCATTACATATCTGAAAACGGTCTGCTCCTCCTAACTTAAATCAAAGTAGGTAAAAGTGCTGCCCAATATCAGGCACTACAACGCACCTCTTATTACCTCCCCTTAACCGCTTAGCGACCACCCCATGTACATTAAGGCCCCTTTCACACTGGGGCGGGCAGGTGCGGTGGCTGTATAGCGGCGCGATTTTCAGCGCCGCTATACTATCGTATTTACCGTGATATTCGGCCGCTAGTGGTGCGGTTTTAACCCCCACTAGCGGCCAAAAAAGGGTTAATACCGCAGTGTCCCATTGATTTCAATGGGAAGGAGCGGTATACACACCGCTCCTTTCACCGCTCCAAAGATGCGGCTTGCAGGAGATTTTTTTTCCTCCCGCCAGCGCATCGCCTCAGTGTGAAAGCCCTCAGCCTTTCACATTGAGAATACTAGGGCAGGAGTATTTCAGCTGTTATTTATGCGCTACTTTTAGCGCTAAAACGCCTGAAATACGCCTTAGTGTGAAAGGGGCCTTACTGTGGCAGGGCAGCCGCTCTGTGCCAGTTCACTTGCCTAGTACGTGATCTGACACATCTGGGTCTGGGGCGATGTCCACCGGTACCCACCGATTAGACCAGGCATGTCCAAAGTCCGGCCTGCGGGCCAATCGCGGCCCGCGTTCCGGTTTTGAATGGCCCGCCTGGTTATTTGGAGATATATATATATATATCTTTTGTGGCCCCCGGCGATCTTCTCCCAGTGCCGGGGCCACAAAATATATATTTGCTGGCTGCCTTGGAGGGGACAGGGAGGAGGCCGAGTGCCGTACACATAAAGGAGAATTTCCTGTTTACGGGTGGCCTCTATAATAGGAAGTTCCTTCTCCTGCGCTGCCTTTGAATGACTGTTCTGTCCATCAAAGGAGGCGGGACTTTTTATTAAAGAGGCCACTGTGTAAACAGGAGATTCTCCTGTAGGTGCTCGTGAGTGCATTCCTGGCAATGGTGGGTGCTGCATTCCTGGCAATGGTGGGTGCTGCATTCCTGGCAATGGTGGGTGCTGCATTCCTGGCAATGGTGGGTGCTGCAGATGGGCACGCACTCGTGAGGCTGCAGATGGGCACTCGTGAGGCTGCAGATGGGCACTCGTGAGGCCGCAGATGGGCACTCGTGAGGCCGCAGATGGGCACTCGTGAGGCCGCAGATGGGCACTGACCCTTATTTCGCTTCACAGTTCTTTTTTTTTTTTTTTTAAATAAAAAAATTCCTGAAACTTCGCTGTTAAAGTGAAGGTGCGTGTTATACGCCAATAAATACGGTATATCCAAATAATACGCCTGAGCTCATCTCTTTACTCACACAGCCACAAAGGCAAGAGAATTCTTGTTGGGCAGTGTATTAGTGCTCAAACTAACACACTTAGACCGAATTTTAATGGTTCAAAGAATGTCAGACAAAATGGTCGGCCCTCACGCATGTTCACTTTATTAAATCTGGCCCTCTTTGAAAAAAGTTTGGACACCCCTGGATTAGACAGTAGAGAGGCAGAACGACAATCTGCCTATGTAAACAAAGCAGACTGTCGTTCTATCAGAGGGGAAGGTACTGATCCTGTGTTTCTGCTAAGCAGGAAAACAGACCTTTGCCTTCCCCTAGTCAAAGCACCTCCCCCACAGTTCGTAAGCACAACTTAGGCATACATTTAACCCGTTGATCGCCCCTGATTGTTTCCCCTTCCCAGCCAGTGTCATTAGTACAGTGACAGTGCATATTTTTTTAGCGCTGATCACTGTATTAGTGTCACTGGTCCCCAAAAAGTGTCAATTAGTGTCTCATTTATCCGCCGCAATATCGCAGTCCCGATACGAGTCGCTGATCGCCGCCATTACTGGTAATGAAAAAATATATAAAAAAAAAAATCTCAGGTTTGTAGGCGCTATAACTTTTGCGCAAAACAATCAATATACGGTTATTGGGATTTACCAAAAATATGTAGCAGAATACATATTGGCCTAAATAAGTAAAAAAATAATATATTGTTTTTCAAAATTGTGGGTCTTTTTTTTTTTTTTGTTTATAGCGCAAAAGATAAAAACTGGTGATCAAATACCACCAAAAGAAAAGCTCTATTTGTGGGGGAAAAAAGGACATCAATTTTATTTGGGTACAGTATCTTATGACGTGCAATTGTCAGTTAAAATAACACAGCGCCTTATCGCAAAAAATGGCCTGGTCAGGAAATGGGGGGGGCAGAAGATCTTCAGGAGCTGAATGAAGTGGTTAACTACAAAAACCTTTTCAGCACCCCATCTGAGATTGCCCCCTCAGTTTACTATGGAGACCTGACTTACTACCCTTGGGGTATAAACCACGCTCTCCTGACAGCCCTATTTCAATAAAACCGAATCTATTAAAAAGCTGAGCAGTCTTAGGCCACAAAGTGTCTTCATAGCAAATTCAAAGCAAACTCAATCTGATTAACCGCTTGACCTCTGGAAGATTTAGACCCCTTTCACACTGGGGCGGTTTGCAGGCGCTATTGCGCTAAAAATAGCGCCTGCAAACCGACCCTAAACAGCGGCTGCTGTTTCTCCAATGTGAAAGCCCCGAGGGCTTTCACACTGAGGCGGTGCGCTAGCAGGACGTGAAAAAAAGTCCTGCTAGCCGCATCTTTGGAGCGGTGAGAGGAGCGGTGTGTTTACCGCTTCTCCACCGCTCCTTCCCATTAAAAGCAATGGGAAACCGCGGCTATACCGCCGTCAAATGCGCCTCCGCTAAAAATAGCAGCGCTATACCGCCAGCGCACCTCCCGCCCCAGTGTGAAAGGGGCCTTACTCCCTTTTATGACCAGGCCATCTTTTGCGATACGACACTGCGTTATTTTAACAAAAAAGTTGCGCGGTCGTGCGACGCTGTACCCCAATTTAAAATTTATGTCATTTTTTTCCCACAAATAGAGCTTTATTTGGTGGTATTTGATCGCCTCGTCGGTTTTTATTGTTTGCGCTATAAACAAAAAAAGACAGACAATTTAAAAAAAAAATATTTATTTTTTTTACTTGCCGCTATAAAACATATCCAATAAAAAAAAAAAAAAAAAAAACACCTAACACCCTATCACCACATAAGCTTGAATTTGTGGAGGTTTTCCCCCTTTTTTTTTTTTTTTATACACGTTTTGCCATTGTTATTTATATTGTTTATTATTACTATTCAGATTCAAATAGTTCTCCAATAACCATGGCATATTTTCTGTATCCTGTAGTTTTTATCCAAAAGCTGTGTTCAAAATTGAGGTCTGTTTTTATTTTCCTGGCTTCATTTTCTATTAGTTTTTAAAGTAATTTATAAAAAAAAATGGAATTAAAGACTTTTGAAAGAAATTAGTGTAATTTGTAATATAACTGCTGTGACATACTTGAATAAAGCGATGATAGGGGGGGGGGGGGGGGGGAATTGGAAAAAATAATAACATTTCTCCATGAATTTAGGCCAATTTGTATTCTGTTGCATATTTTTGGTAAAAAAATAAAAATCCCAATAGGCGTATATTGGTTTACGCAAACATTTTAGCATCTAAAAACTATGGAATATATTTATGAAATTTTTATCTTTTTTTTTTTCCTTTACTAGTAATGGCGGCGATCAGCGACCTATAGTGGGACTGCGATATTGCTGCAGACAATCGGACACTGACTGACACTTTGCGGGAACCAGTAACACCAAGGGCACTTTCACACTGAGGCGGTGGGGACGTCGGCGGTGTACCGTAGTTTTAGCGGCGCTTTTAACCCCTGCTAGCGGCCGAAGAAGGAGATAATACCGCCCGTGTAGCTCCGCTGCCCAAGCGCTTTGGCGGTGCTGCCTATTTATTTCAATGGACAGGGGCGCTTTAGGAGCGGTGTATACAAACGCCCCAAAGATGCTGCTTGCTGGACTTTTTTTTTTTTAACGTCCTGCAAGCGCACCGCTCCAGCATGAAAGCACTCGGGCTTTCACACTGGAGTGATAGGAGAGGCACTTTACAGGCACTATTTTTAGCGCTAAAATGCCTGTAAAGCGCCTCAGTATGAAAGTAGCCCAATACAGTCATCAGTGCTAAAAATATGCACTGTCACTGTACTAATGAGACTGGCTGGGTAGGGGTGAAATGGGGGCGATGAAAGGGTTAACTGTGTGCCTAGCTAGTGTTTTTGTGACATGTGTGTGCTGCTTTTAGTAGGGGGAAGAGATTGATTTTATTCCCCGAAATCCATCACTCCCCCCCATCAGAATGGAGATCTTCCTTGTTTGCATCCCTGTTTTGTGTGTTTTACCAACGATCGGTGGGTGCCGGTGTTTTGTTAATTTGTGCCCTCCGTTGAAAAGTGCCCGCGCATGTGCAGAACGGAAGGGCGCTCCAGCTGATTTCCTGATCAGCTGGCGTAATAGTCACCATAGCGCATGCGCACATCGTAGGGGTCTTTTTTTTTTAGATGGGAGATACCATTTGACGGGCACAATTGAATTCTATGCAAACAGCGGAGGGACACCGTAGTGGTCATATTGTGCCTCGCTGTTGCACTACAGGTTTACAGTGTGCTCAAGGTCCGTGTTGTAGGGCGGGTTTGGTGTGTTGAACTGCAGATTTTGCCTGTGTCTAAGGGCGGGTTTCAACACACCCACAGCCCTCCTTGCAACAGCGATGCTCAATCTGACAACTACGGTGTCCCTCCGCTCTTTGCATAGCATGTGCTATGGTGACGTCACTCCAGCTGATCGGGAAAAGAGCTGGAGTCCCCTTCCGTTCTGCGGGCACTTTTTGACGGAGAGGGCACAAATCGATAGAACACCGGCACACATCCAGCGCCCGACACTGGCAGATCTGCTTCTGCTGTGATTAATCACAGCAGAAGCGGCCCGCCAGCAGCGCATGCATGCCACGCCCCCTGTAAGCAGAAGTGCAGAAACCCGCGATCGCTCGTGACACAGTGAGAACCGGGATCTGTGTGTAAACACACAGATCCTGGTTCTCCGAGGGGAGAAATGGCTGATCATGTGTTCATACAAAGTATGAACAGCAATAAGTTATTTCCCCTAGTAAGTTCCATCCCCCTCACGCCCTTCAGTTAGAACACAGAGAGGGAACACATATAACCCCCTCCCTGCCAGTGACATTTTTACAGTAATCAGTGCATTTTTATAGCACTAATCGCTGTAAAATTGTCAATGGTCCCAAAAATGTGTCAAAAGTGTCTGATGTGTCCGCCATAATATCGCAGTCCCGATAAAAAAAAAAAAAAAAAAAAACGCAGATCGCCGCCATCATAAGATTAAAAAAAATAATACTAAAAATCCCATAAATCTATCCCCTATTTTGTAGACGCTATAAACTTTTGCGCAAACCAATTAAAAAACGTTATTGCAATCTTTTTTGGGGATATTTATTATGGCAAAAAGTAAAAAATATTGTGTTTTTTTTTACCAAAAATATATGTAGAATACATATCGGTCTAAACTGAGGAAAAAATGTAGGAACTAGAACTTTATTGTCCGTGTGATTAAAGACGTACGATAGGCATGCACCTTCAGCGCATAATTATGTATTACTCTGTATTTGAATGTTTAATCAATTCTTTGATTTATTTTTGTATGAATTATTTTTTGACAGTCTTTTTATCAAAAATTGTTAAGTATAATCTCCTTCATGCTTGTTGTTTCTTTTGTAGTATTTAACCACTTCAGCCCCAGATCATTTTGCTGGACAAAGACCAGGCCACTTTTTGCGATTCGGCACTGCGTCAATTTAACTGACAATTGCGCGCTCATGCGACGCTGTACCTAAACACAATTTGTGTCCTTTTTTTCCCCACAAATAGAGCTTTCTTTTGGTGGTATTTGATCCCTTCTGCGGTTTTAATTTTTTGCGCTATAAACAAAAATAGAGTGACAATTTTTAAAGAAATGCAATATTTTTTACTTTTTGCTATAATAAATATCCCCAAAAAAGATTGCAATAACGTTTATTAATTGTTTTGCGCAAAAGTTATAGCGTCTACAAAATAGGGGATAGTTTTATAGCATTTTTATTAATAATTTTTTTTTTTTTTACTAGTAATGGCGGCGATCAGCGATTTTTATCGTGACTGCGACATTATCGGACACTTGACACATTTTTGAGAACATTGTCATTTTTACAGCGATCAGTGCTAAAAAAATACACTGATTACTGTGAAAATGACACTGGCAGTGAAGGGGTTAACCAGTAGGTGGCGCTGTAGGGGTTAAGTGTGCCCTAGCGAGTGATTCTTACTGTAGGGGGGGGGGGGAGTGTGGGTTGGCGTGACACTGATCACCGCTCCGATCACATGTAGCGGAGATCAGTGTCATTAGGCAGAGCGGGGACTAGGCAGAGCGGGGAGATGCTTGTTTACACTAGCATCTCCCCACTCTTTCTCCCTGTGCGACGATCGCGGGTATCCCTGTGGCGATCGAGTCCGCGGGTCTCACGGAGAAAGCGGCCAGATCGTGCGCGACCACACGTCAACATCTTAAAGGGGACGTACCTGTACGTGCCTATGCCTGTCCGTGCCACTCTGCCGACGTAAATATACAGGAGGCGGCCCTTAAGGTCCCTTTCACACTTAAGGCGTATTTCAGGCGTTTTAGTGATAAAAAATAGCGCATAAGAGGGAAGTGTTTGCTTTCTTTAAGGACACCCTGGGCGTGCCCGTCCCTCATACACCGGAGGTAGGGTTGCTGGGAGTGCGAAATTAATTTGTACCCACTGTCCATGCTCGGACCCTGGTACGCACAATATTATTTTATGCTAGGAAAATGGTATTGTTGCAATGGAAAAGTGTCTCTGCTCTGGATATCCAAATGCTATACCGGACGTTGAATAAGGTCATACCCATCTTTAAATGCATATACAAGGGTAGGGCCTGTTCGAAGAAAATTACTAAAATCTGGCAACCCTGACTGGATATTGGGGATTCCTTTTGGAGGGACACCTCACTATCCCAGCCTTAGGGGAGAATGGTTATGGGATACTTGGCTATGTCTGGGGACTGATTGGGGTTCGGCTTGGAGGATGCTTGGTGTTGGTGGGGGGGTGGGGGGGGTGGGGGGTGAGAGTGCGTGGGTTTTTGTATGTGTGGGATTGTGATTGCTGCAAGCTGGTTTACAACTGTTGACTGAGGATACTGTCTATTACTAAGGGGAGAGTTTGTGGGTACTACGGGTGTTTCGACTGGCTCACCCGGTACTATGTTTATGCTGTTATTTTCCTCCGTTGAGGATATGGGGTTAACAATGTACTCAGGTTTTATGCATACCTTGGAAGTGATATTTCTATTTGCTATACGTTGAATGTGTAATGTTACCGTTCATGTGCCTTCCTGAATGATGTATTGGTAAAAAACAAATAAAAAGAGTTTTTAAAAAAAAAAAAATAGCGCATAAATAACGCCTGAAATACTCCTGCCCCAGCATTCTCAATGTGAAAGCCCGAGAGCTTTCACACTGAGGCGATGCACTGGCAGGATAAAAAAAATCTCCTGCAAGCCGCATCTTTGGAGCGGTGTGTATACCGCTCCTTCCCATTGAAATCAATGGGACACCGCAGTAATACCCCCTGCAAACCGCGGGCGGTATTAACCCTTTTTTGGCCGCTAGCGGGGGTTAAAACTGCACCGCTAGCGGCCGAATATAGTGGTAAATACGACGGTATAGCGGCGCTAAAAATCGCGCCGCTATACCGCCACCGCACATGCCCGCCCCAGTGTGAAAAGGGCCCAAGTGGTTAAAATTCATGAGACACTTCCGAAAACTCCTGATGAACCTCTTTTGAGCGAAATATGTAGAGTGAGAAGTGGTTGTACATGTTATTTGGATGATATGTCCTTATGAACGGCTATTATATTTTAAAATAAACATGTTCTAAAATAAAATGTATATACTTTGATAAAACTGAGATGTTTTTCTATTCTTGGTACCTTTAAAGTCCCACCTTCCCATTTCGAAACAATGGAGGAATTTTTTTTTTTCTTTTTTTTAAACAAATTGGGATATTTATTATAGCAAAAAGTAAGAGTGTTTTTTTTTTTTTTAATTGTCGCTGTTCTTTTGTTTATAGCGCACACAATAAAAACCGCAGGGGTGATCAAATACCAGCAAAAGAAAGCCGTATTTGTGGGAAAAAAAGAACGCAAACTGTGTTTGGGTGCAGCGCCACACGACCGCGCAATTGTCAGTTAAAGTGACGCAGTGCTGAATCGCAAAAAGTGCTCTGGTCAGGAAGGGGGCAAAATCTTCCGGGGCTGAAGCAGTTAAAGAAGTTTTTCTAGGTAAGGGAGGTCATAGCAAGCAACGCTTTACTGAAATAGATCACACAAAAAAAAAAAAAAAAAATGGCCACTGAAAAGCTTGGCTCGTGTTACCTCCGGCCTGTGGGGCAGGGTGTGGGACAGCAGAAGCAGCCTCTGGTCCAGACCTCTCTTCAGCACAGGCAGTATGAAGGGCAGGGAGGTGGATACGTAATCTCCTCCGCGGTCCATCAGCTCGTTCTGAAGATTCATCTTCGTACACGTCTCCTGTAGCTTAGCCACATGGGTGATACTGCAAGGGAAAAGACATCAGCTTTAATGGACGAAAGGCTGCAGGTCAATGAAGCCCGCCCTCCCCTCAAGGTGAAATAACCGATTATTAAGAATATTCTAACAGAAGACAAGATAGGGCAGCAAGCATCTTTGATGGCATCATGATGGTGGCTACCATGATCAGCCGCCTGAAATTCTCAATCCAAGAAAAGTCCAAAAAGGATGCAACAATGCCTTTAAGAGCCCTTTGACACCGAGACGCCCCGAGCGTCGGCGGTAAAAAAAACAATATTTTTAGCGGCGCTTTACTGTCAGATTTGCGATGCTTTTCGGCCGCTAGCGGGGCGCTTTTAACCCTTTTTCGGCCGATAGCAGAAGTTAAAACCGCCCGCAATACGCTCCAAAGAAGCTGCTGGCAGGACTTTTTCTGACGCCCTGCCAGCGCACCGCTCCAGTGTGAAAGCCCTCGGGCTTTCACACTGGAGTGAATGGAGCAGCTGTTTTAGGGCGCTTTGCAGGCATACGCATCACTCCTTGTATAAAGGCTTTGACTAGTGAATGCGAAGCCAAGGGCCTTTGAAAAAATATTGACAAGGCCGAAATCTGACCCTTGATAGTACTCAAGGCAAGCTTCCTATCTACAGCCCACTGTAGGAAGTCCAGAATCCTACCTATTACGTACTTACGTGGATGCCATTTCTTGGCCTCACACCACGCGATGTACGCCTTCCAGATTCTATAGTAGATCTGCCTGGATACCGGCTTCCTGGCATTGATCATGGTAGATACCACAGGATTAGAGAGCCCTCTCTTTTTTAGAACGTGGGCTTCAATAGCCAGGCCGTCAAACCTAGGGCTGGTAAGGAAGGGTGGTATATCGGTCCTTGCGAAAGCAGGTCCGGACGATGTGGGAGAGTCCAAGGACTCCCCACAGACATTTTTACAATCTCCGCGTACCATGCTCTTCGGGGCCACGCTGGAGCCACCAGAATCACTGGTTTCTTTTCTACCCTGATTCTGCGGAGTAATCGAGGTAACAATTGTGGCGGTGGGAATGCATATATCAGCTTGAACTGATCCCAAGGGAACACTAGGGCATCCGAGCCGCAAGCTAGGGGATCCCTTGTCCAAGAGACAAACCTGTGCACCTTTGCGTTGAATCTGGATGCTAGCAGATCTACATCCGGTGTTCCCCACCGCTGACATATTGTCCGGAAAACCTCGGGGTGAAGGGACCATTCCCCTGGGCATAATTGTTGGCGACTTAGAAAGTCCGCTTTCCAATTCTCCACTCCTGGAATGAATACCGCGGATATGGCTGGGACATATCTTTCTGCCCATTTCAGGATGCAATTTACTTCCCTCTGGGCTGCACGACTCCTGGTACCACCCTGATGATTGATATATGCCACTGCCGTGGCATTGTCTGATTGAATTCTGACAGGGGACCCTTGGAGTTTGGATGTCCATGCTACTAGGGCATACCGGGCTGCTCGTATCTCTAAGAGATTGATGGGCAGGGCCTTTTCCGCATCCGACCATCTGCCCTGGAGAGACCATTGCTCCAGTACTGCTCCCCAGCCTATAAGGCTGGCATCTGTAGTGACCACCTTCCAAGAAATCGGACTGAAGGATTTCCCTTTTTCCAGATTCTGGGGAACCAACCACCAGCGGAGGCTCTTGCGAACGGAAGGGGACAAGGACATTGGTAAGTCTAGGGCCTGAACTTTCTTGTTCCAGGCTGACAGTATGGCCCTTTGCAAATTCCTTGAATGGAATTGACCGTAGGGTACTGCTTCGAATGATGCCACCATTTTTCCCAGCAGCCTCATGCACAGGAGTATGGACGGGTGTCTTTTTGTACCCACTAAGTGGATCAAATCTCTCAAAGACAACACCTTTTTTCGAGGCAAGAATATTTTTCTCTGGCCTGAATCTAGCCTTAGCCCCAAGTATTCCAGACTTTTGACTGGTTTTAGGGCTGACTTGTCTCGGTTGATAATCCAACCGTGAGATTCCAGATACTTGATTGTCTTGTGAACGACCACTTCTAGTTTTTTCACTGAGTGGTCTATCAGCAACAAGTCGTCTAGATATGCCATTATCGTTACACCTTGCGTTCTTAGATTGGCCAATAATGGGGCCAGAATTTTTGTGAACACTCGTGGTGCTGTGGCCAGACCGAAGGGTAAGGCTCTGAACTGAAAATGGCGCCCTTCTACTGCAAAGCGTAGAAATTTTTGGTGGACTGGAAAGATTGGAATGTGCAAATAATAGGATTTTTATAACAGCTTACCTGTAAAATCCTTTTCTTGGAGTACATCACGGGACACAGAGCGACATAGTCATTACTAATGGGTTATATAGTTACCGTCAGGTGCTGGCACTGGCAACTTCCAAAACCGGAAGTACCCTCCCCTATATAAGCCCCTCCCATCCGGGAGCACCTCAGTTTTGTAGCAAAGCAATAAGTGTCCCCAAAGAGGGGCGGGAGCTCTGTGTCCCGTGATGTACTCCAAGAAAAGGATTTTACAGGTAAGCTGTTATAAAAATCCTATTTTCTTTCTCGTACATCACGGGACACAGAGCGACATAGTCATTACTAATGGGATGTCCTAAAGCAATGCCAAATGAGGGGGGGGGATACACCATATATAAGCTGAGCGCTATCAGACATGAGGATCTTTTGCGGCCTGCAACACACTGCGCCCAAAGGCGACATCCTCCCGACTTCTAACGTCCACCTGGTAGGACCTAGTAAACGTGTGTACCGAAGACCATGTTGCGGCCTTACAGATTTGAGCCAGGGAGGCCTGGTGATGCACTGCCCATGAAGTTCCAACTGCTCTCGTGGAGTGCGCCCTAACTTTGAACGGAGGCGGTCTACTTCTCAAGCTATAGGCTTGTATTATGACCTGTCGAATCCACTTGGCTAAAGTAGATTTTGACGCTGCCTGACCCTTTCTGGGGCCTTCCGGCAGAATAAACAAAGTATCCGTTCTGCGAATCTGAGCAGTGGCTTTTAGATAAGCTTTAACTGCTCTTACTACATCCAAAGAATGCAATAACTTTTCCTCTACCGAAGTAGGTTTGGGGAAAAAAGAAGGAAGAACCACATCTTGGTTCAAATGAAACCTCGATACCACCTTAGGAAGAAAGGCTGGATGAGGACGTAACACTACTCTGTCCTTATGGATAACCAGATATGGCTCCTTACAGGACATAGCTGCTAATTCCGATACTCTTTTTAGCCGAACAAATGGCTACTAGAAAAATCAATTTCCTGGTAAGAAGCACCAAGGAAATATGCTGTAATGGTTCAAATGGTTGTTTCTGTAGAACCGACAGAACCAAGTTTAGATCCCATGGACATATGGGAATATTAACCGGAGGACTAATACGCATCACTCCTTGTATAAAGGCTTTGACTAGTGAATGCGAAGCCAAGGGCCTTTGAAAAAATATTGACAAGGCCGAAATCTGACCCTTGATAGTACTCAAGGCAAGCTTCCTATCTACAGCCCACTGTAGGAGTCCAGAATCCTACCTATTACGTACTTATGTGGATGCCATTTCTTGGCCTCACACCACGCGATGTACGCCTTCCAGATTCTATAGTAGATCTGCCTGGATACCGGCTTCCTGGCATTGATCATGGTAGATACCACAGCATTAAAGCCCTCTCTTTTTTAGAATGTGGGCTTCAATAGCCAGGCCGTCAAACCTAGGGCTGGTAAGGAAGGGTGGTATATCGGTCCTTGCGAAAGCCGGACGACGTGGGAGAGTCCAAGGACTCCCCACTGAAATTTTACAATCTCCGCGTACCACGCTCTTCGGCCACGCTGGAGCCACCGGAATCACTGGTTTCTTTTCTACCCTGATTCTGCGGAGTAACCGAGGTAACCATTGTGGCGGTGTGAATGCATATATCAGCTTGAACTGATCCCCAGGGAACACTAGGGCATCCGAGCCGCAAGCTAGGGGATCCCTTGTCCGAGAGACAAACCTATCCCCCTTTGCGTTGAATCTGGATGCTAGAAGATCTACATCCGATGTTCCCCACCGCTGACATATTGTCCAGAAAACCTCGGGGTGAAGGGACCCTTCCTCTGGGCCTAATTGCTGGCGACTTAGAAAGTCCGCCTTCCAATTCTCCACTCCTGGAATGAATACCGCAGATATGGCTGGGACATATTTTTCTGCCCATCTCAGGATGTAATTTACTTCCCTTTGGGCTGCACGACTCCTGGTGCCCCCCCGATTGATATATGGCACTGCTGTGGCATTGTCTGATTGAATTCTGACAGGGGACCCTTGGAGTTTGGATGTCCATGCTACTAGGGCATACCGGGCTGCTCGTATCTCTAAGAGATTGATGGGCAGGGCCTTTTCTGCATCCGACCATCTGCCCTGGAGAGACTATTGCTCCAGTACTGCTCCCCAGCCTATAAGGCTGGCATCTGTAGTGACCACCTTCCAAGAAATCGGACTGAAGGATTTCCTTTTTTCCAGATTCTGGGGAACCAACCACCAACGGAGGCTCTTGCGAACGGAAGGGGACAAGGACATTGTAAGTCTAGGGCCTGAACTTTTTTGTTCCAGGCTGACAGTATGGCCCCTTGCAAATTCCTTGAATGGAATTGACCGTAGGGTACTGCTTCGAATGATGCCACCATTTTTCCCAGCAGCCTCATATACAGGCGTATGGACGGCTGTCTTTTTTGTACCCACTAAGTGGATCAAATCTTTCAAAGACAACACCTTTCCTCGAGGCAAGAATATTTTTCTCTGGCCTGAATCCAACCTTAGCCCCAAGTATTCCAGACTTTTGACTGGTTTTTAGGGCTGACTTGTCTCGGTTGATAATCCAACCGTGAGATTCCAGATACTTGATCGTCTTGTGAACGACCACGTCTAGTTTTTTCACTGAGTGGTCTATCAGCAACAAGTCATCCAGATATGCCATTATCATTACACCTTGTGTTCTTAGATTGGCCAATAAAGGGCCAGAATTTTTGTAAACACTCGTGGTGCTGTGGCCAAACCGAAGGGTAAGGCTCTGAACTGAAAATGGCGCCCTTCTACTGCAAAGCGTAGAAATTTTTGGTGGACTGGAAAGATGGGAATGTGCAAATAAGCATCTTTGATGTCGATCGTGGCTAACCAATCCTCCCCTTGTAGGGCAGTGGCCACCGATCGGATCGACTCCATCGGAAAGTCCTGATATACAGGAATTTGTATAGCCCTTTTAGAATTAATATGGGCCTCCCGTCCGCGTTTGCTTCGGGACTGTAAAGAGGTTTGAGTAAAACCCGAACCCTCATTCTTCCAGGGGAACCTCCATAATTACTCCTTGGAGCAATAGTTGTTCTAGTGCCAACAGGAGGGACTCTCTCTTCCGGGGATCCCTTGGCACGTTTGACCTCAAAAATGGGAAGGAGGAGAGTCTTTTAACTCCAAACTGTATCCCAAACCTACTGCGGAGAGCACCTATCTGTCTTGATCGTGTCCCGCCAGGTCTCTTGCGAACAACTGGAGTCCTCCCCCCACCCGACTGAGTGGGGGCTTCAATGAATTTAACTTTGGGGGAGGTTTTGTACCTCCCCTGACCCAGGGTTTCTCATTACCCTGCTACTGTCCCTGTTTTTTACCCCCGGGATTTGACCGAGGAGGCCGTCGGAACTGTTACACAGCCGATGCCCCAGGGACTGGAGAAGCAGGCCTCTTAAAGAGGGACCTCTAACTCTGCTTTTAACCGGCAAGAGCGTATTTTTACCGCTGGAAATTTTCTGGATATATTTGTCCAGGTTTTCCCTGAATAAGCGTTCACCATGAAATGGGACGCTAACCAGCCATTCTTTACAGGGAGCTTCAGCAGACCAGTTTTTGAGCCATAGGAGCCTACGCATATGTACTATAGACAGCGTAAGGCGGGAGGCCTGATGGACTGAATCCTCTATGGCGTCAACCGCAAAGCCTAAGGCTCTAGGTAGATCAGCTAGGGCAAAGCCTGCTGATCTGTCAAGTCCCTCAAGACCTGTTTCAACTGATCCTTCACTGCTTAGCAGACCCCAATAGCTGCTACTGCTGGTTGTATCACCAAGCAGATTTTCATAAGGACTCCAATCTTTTATCTATTGGGTTCTTGAACATTTGGACATTATCCACTGGACATGTCAGTGATTTATACATACAAGAGATGGCTGCGTCCACTGTAGGGACCTTCCATTTTTTTTTTTTTTGATGAACTTATCCTCCATGGGATAGACCACCGGAAATCTCTTGGGGGAATAAATATTTTCTCAGGACGTTCCCAATCCTGGTAAATGAGCCCTTTCAGTAAAGGGTGAAGTGGAAAAGAACAAACAGTCTGGGGGCTTCTAGCGACCCCAACGAGGATACAGTAGTGGTTGATGGTTCCGCAAGGTGCATTTTTAAATGCTGATCGGACCATGTTAGTCAGAGACTGAACCCATAATCTTTCAGCTTAAGATGCTGAGAAAAGGTTCCCCCACTGTTGATTCCTCTATAACAGAATCAACCTCATCCTGATCCCCTTCAGGCAGGTCGATCCCTGTATGGGACTGTTGCTCTGCTAACAGGCACTCTGAAGGAGGAGACGGAGATCGGACGTGCTTTCCCTGACAGGGAGGCAGCGATAAATGTTGACAATCTCTCTCTAATCCTCCCAGAGCTGAGGAAAAAACCTCCTCTGTTACATACACAGGAGCAGGTGACTGAGGACAGCCACAGTACCAAGTACCCCTGCGGGGTCTCTACGGTCACTTACCTCTGAACTTCAGGGGAGACTGGTGCAGCAGGAGTATGCCCAAGATCCTCAGAGCCCGATGAGACCCCCTTCGCTTCCTGGAAGATTCAGTTCCGGAGCTACTGGACGGCATATTCCTAAGCCTAAAGCTGAGGTATTCCAGCCGTAATACACCACTTTTACTGAGAATAGTCTAGCACAATTGCTGCTATATCACAGTTGGTGTCTACTAATGTGCCTTTCTAGGGGATGCCTGTATCAACCGCTTGCTGTATGCCTTTAAATGTTGCCAGCTCTGTCTCTGTACTTCATAGCCAGCTTACTGCAATAATGTGGCTTTTTAAAAACCTGCTGGGACGCCCGCACATGCGCAGAAGCGCTGCGGCGCGCACAGAGCGTCATCCCCCAGGCCCCGCCCCTTTTTCCGGCCACCTCTATATATAGAGGCGCGTGCACGCGCACGCGCGCGGCCACGTGCGCCTCGGCGCTAATTTTCAAACATGGAAACCAGGGACAGGAGCCAGGGCCCCCTTTGCCGCAGGCCGGGGGATAGACGAACACTGCAACATGGCAGAGGAAACAGTTTCCTGTAGGAGAACTCACCAGCTGCCTGGACTTTGCTCTCTGAGAAGAAACTAGTCCATATGACAAGAAAAACATTCCACAGCGGCCTCTAGTGGACAAACACAGGTACCGCAGTTTAATATACTAAACATATATAAAAAAACATTCTTTTTTTTTTTTTTTTTTTTTTTTTTTTTTTCTTGACCACCATTAAAAATTATTACATTTTTTTAGTAGTTACAGGCATGCACAGATATTAGCGGGAATACCGTTAGGTAACAGACAGAAAGACAAATTAGGCTTGGGGGTCCCCCAATAGAACCAAGTTCCTGGGGGCCCCCACTTACCTGTTCCCCGCCGCAGGACTTTGTTTGGTCCACAAAAGCCCAAACTTCACCTATCACGGCAGGCATTGTAATCAAACCTTCAGGGACCGGGTTCCCAAGGATTCCACTCCCCTGGACCTGTATAGCACCCTGCACAGAAAACATCTTGGTCGTGGGTATGACCAGAGCTCTGGATCCCAGGGTCCAGCTCTCCTAAGAGAAGCATTACAGGCAGAACCTTGCTCTTCTCTGCAAGGCCCGGGTACCGACCGTTTAGCTATGAAGCTTTTTTGGTCGGATCCGGAATAGCTTACTGAGGCCCAAAAGAACCTGTACGCAAGCTCAGTGAAAAACACATGTTTCTTCTTGGCCAACACCTTAGACACTGGCAAAAAACTGAGGTGCTCCCGGATGGGAGGGGCTTATATAGGGGAGGGTACTTCCGGTTTTGGAAGTTGCCAGTGCCAGCACCTGACGGTAACTATATAACCCATTAGTAATGACTATGTCGCTCTGTGTCCCGTGATGTACGAGAAAGAAAAGCATCTTTGATGTCGATCGAGGCTAACCATTCCTCCCCTTGTAGGGCAGTGGCCACCGATCGGATTGACTCCATCCGGAAAGTCCTGATATGCAGGAATTTGTTTAGCCCTTTTAGATTTAATATGGGCCTCACGTCCCCGTTTGGCTTCGGAACTGTAAAGAGGTTTGAGTAAAACCCGAACCCCCATTCTTCCAGGGGAACCTCCATAATTACTCCTTGGAGCAATAGTTGTTCTAGTGCCAACAGGAGGGACTCTCTCTTCCGGGGATCCCTTGGCACGTTTGACCTCATAAAATGGGAAGGAGGAGAGTCTTTTAACTCCAATCTGTATCCCAGACTTACTGCGGAGAGCACCCATCTGTCTCTGATCGTGTCCCGCCAGGTCTCTGCGAACAACTGGAGTCTTCCCCCCACCCGATTGAGTGGGGGCAACCCTTCATGCATTTGACTTTGGGGGAGGTTTTGTACCTCTCCTGACCCAGGGTTTCTTATTACCCTGCGATTGTCCCTGATTTTTACCCCCGGGATTTGACCGAGGAGGCCGTCGGAACTGTTTCACAGCCGATGCCCCAGGGACTGGAGAAGCAGGCCTCTTAAAAGAGGGACCTCTAACTCTGTTTTTAACCGGCAAGAGTATACTTTTACCGTTGGAAATTTTCTGGATATATTTGTCCAGGTCTTCCCCGAATAAGCGTTCACCATGAAATGGGAAGCTAACCAGCAATTTTTTACAGGGAGCTTCAGCAGACCAGTTTTTTAGCCATAGAAGCCTGCGCATATGTACTACAGACAGCGTAAGGCGGGAGGCCTGATGGATTGAATCCTTTATGGCGTCAACCGCAAAGCACAAGGCTCTAGGTAGATCAGCTAGGACAAGGGCCTGCTGATCTGGCAAGTCCCTTAAGACCTGTTTCAACTGATCCTTCACTGCTTGGCAGACCCCAATAGCTGCCACTGCTGGTTGTGTCACCAAGCCTGCTGTAGAGAAAGCAGATTTTAATAAGGACTCCAATTTTTTATCTATTGGGTCCTTGAACATTTGGACATTATCCACTGGACATGTCAGTGATTTATTCACACAAGAGATGGCTGCGTCCACTGTAGGGACCCTCCATTTTTTGATGAACTTATCCTCCATGGGATAGACCACCGGAAATCTCTTGGGGGGAGTAAATATTTTATCAGGATGTTCCCAATCCTGGTACATGAGCCCTTCCAATAAAGGGTGAACTGGAAAGGAACAGACAGTCTGGGGAGCTTTTAGCAACCCCAACGAGGAGACAGAAGTGGTTGATGGTTCCGTAAGGTGCATTTTAAATGCTGATCGGACCATGTTAGTCAGGGACTGAACCCATAACCTTTCAGCTTGAGATGCTGAGAAAGGTTCCTCCACAGTTGATTCCTCTATAACAGAATCAACCTCCTCCTGATCCCCTTCAGGCAGGTCGATCCCTGTATGGGACTGTTGCTCCGCTAACAGGTACTCTGAAGGAGGAGACGGAGATCGGGCGTGCTTTCCCTGTGACAGGGAGGCAGCGATTAATGTTGACAATCTCTCTTCTAATCCTCCCAGAGCTGAGGAAAAAACCTCCTCTGTTACATACACAGGAGCAGGTGAACTGAGGACAGCCACAGTACCAGGTACTCCTGCGGGGTCTCTACGGTCACTAACCTCTGAATTTTCAGGGGAGACTGGTGCAGCAGAAGCATGCCCAAGATCCTCAGAGCCCGATGGAGACCCCTTTTGCTTCCTGGAAGATTTAGTTCCGGAGCTTCTGGACGGCATATTCCTAAGCCACAAAGCTGAGGTATTCCAGCCGTAATACACCACCTTTTACTGATAATAGTCTAGCACAATTGCTGCTATATATCAGTTGGTGTCTACTAAAGTGCCTTTCTAGGGGATGCCTGCATCAACCGCCTCTGTGTGCCTTTTTACTGTTGCTAGCTCTGTTTGTGCACTTCAATAGCCAGCTTGATTGCTTTTTAAAACATGCTGGACGCCCGCACATGCGCAGTAGCGCCGCGGCGCACACCGAGCGCCATCCACCCGCTCCGCCCCTTTTCCAGATCGCCTCTATATAGAGAGGCACGTGCGCCATCGGCGCCTTTTTTGAAAAAAACAGGAGCTAGATGGGAGCCAGGGTCCCTGCCGCAGGGCCCGGGGATGGATGAGCGCAGCAACAGGGCAGAGGAGACAGCTTCCCAGCAGAGAACTTACCAACTGCCTGGATTTGACTTCGGAAGAAAAAAATCCACATTACAAGAAAAAAAGAACCATAGCGGCCTCTAGTGTTTAACACAGGTACCGCGGTCTTACATTTTTTTTTTTTTTTTTCTTGCCTACTATAAAAAAATTTAACATTTTCTCAGTAGTAACAGGCATACACAGAATATTTAGCGGGAATACCTTAGGTAACAGGCAGAAAGACAAAATAGGCTTGGGGGTCCCCCAATAGAACCAAGTTCCTGGGGGCCCTTACCTTTTCCTCGCCGCAGGACTCTGTTTGGTCCACAGAAGCCCAAACTTCACCTATCACGGCAGGCATTGTAATCAAACCTTCAGGGACCGGGTTCCCAAGGATTCCACTCCCCTGGACCTGTATAGCACCCTGCACAGAAAACATCTTGGTCGTGGGTATGACCAGAGCTCTGGATCCCAGGGTCCAGCCCTCCTAAGAGAGGCATTACAGGCAAAACCTTGCTCTTCTCTGCAAGGCCCGGGTACCGACCGTTTAGCTATGAAGCTTTTTTGGTCGGATCCGGAATAGCTTACTGAGGCCCCAAAAGAACCTGTACGCAAGCTCAGTGAAACACATGTTACTTCTTGGCCAACACCTTAGACACTGGCAAAAAACTGAGGTACTCCCGGATGGGAGGGGCTTATATAGGGGAGGGTACTTCCGGTTTTGGAAGTTGCCAGTGCCAGCACCTGAAGGTATCTATATAACCCACATAGTAATGACTATGCCGCTCTGTGTCCCGTGATGTACGAGAAAGAAAATTTGGATAGCCATCAGAAAACCACAAATCATTACCTTTCAAATATAAAAGAGATCATTGAATCCTCTTGGCTATCTTGTTTGGATTTTGGTGCCAATATTTCTGAGGTTCTTACGACGTTTGGCTATGTATGCCCTTCCATCTGTTTTTATAGCGGATTATATATCTTGGTCATCCTTAACCACTTAAGGACCGCCGTCGTTATACGTCGCTACTTTGAAGAGGAATACCGTTGTTATGGTAGCAGCTAACATAACCCCCAGTACCCTCTTCTTCAGCGGGCGGTCCTCATTCAGATAAAAGTGGTCTCTGCGGCGGATTCGCCACAAGATCACTTTTATTGGCGGCAGGAGAGGGCCCTCCCCCGACGCTCTCCACTGCTTACCAGAGCCGTCGGCAGCGGCGGAGGCGATCGGATCCTCTCCCTTGCTGGGTATGGAGACGAGTGAGGGGAAAATGGCCCCCCACCCGTCTCCATATCATTGCAGGGCGGAAGCGGCGTCAAAACGTCACTTCCAAGGAATTCTCACAACCATGTAACCCAGGAGAGAAATTGTTTATTCTGTTTGTTGTAAGACCAATGCACTTAAACTGTATCTGGTATAACTTTTAATAAAATAGTTATTGATAAAAAACGTCACTTCCTCCCAATGCTCTTAACCACTTAAGGACCGAGCCTCCTTCTAAGATTTGTTGTTTACAAGTTAAAAACTGTTTTATTTTGCTAGAAAATTACTCAGAACTCCCAAACATTATAAAAAAAAATTCTAACACCCTAGAGAATAAAATAGCGTTGCAATACTTTATTTATTTCACACCGTATTTGCGCAGCGGTCTTAAAAGCACACTTTTTTTGGGAAAAAAAACAAAACACTTTTTTGAATTAAAAAATAAGACAACAGTAAAGTTAGCCCAATTTTTTTTTTATATTGTGAAAGATAATGTTACGCCGAGCAAATTGATACCCAACATGTCACGCTTCAAAGTTGCACCCGCTCGTGGAATGGCGACAAACTTTTACCATTAAAAAATCTCCATAGGCGACATTTAAAAAATTCTACAGGTTGCATGTTTTGAGCTACAGAGGAGGTCTAGGGCTAGAATTATTGCTCTCTTTTTTTTTTATTGAATTTTAGTCCAAATATGAGATCTGAGGTCAAAATAAGTGTCAAATTTTTTTATTTATTTTACTTTAAAAAAAAAAAAAATTATGTTTTCAAAAGCGATCGCTTCTGCACGCGAGCTCGTCAGGACGGAACGCATCTGTGAGCAGCGCCCGCATATGAAAACGGTGTTCAAACCACACGTGAGGTATCATCGCGATCGTTCGAGCGAGAGCAAAAATTCTAACCCTAGACCTCCTCTGTAACTCAAAACATGCAACCTGCAGACATTTTTAAACGTCGCCTATGGAGATTTTTTTAAGGGTAAAGGTTTGTTGCCATTCCACGAGCGGGGCGCAACTTTGAAGCGTGACATATTGGGTATCAATTTACTCGGTGTAACATTATCTTTCACAATATAAAAAAATAAAAAATTGGGACAACTTTACTGTTGTCTTATTTTTTTAATTAAAAAAAAAAGTGTTTTTTCCCCCCAAAAAAGTGTGCTTGTATGACCGCTGCGCAAATACGTTGTGATAAAAAGTATTACAACGACCGCCATTTTATTCTCTAGGGTGTTAGAAAAAAAATATATATAATGTTTGGGGGTTCTAAGTAATTTTCTAGCAAAAAAAAAAAGTTTTTAACTCGTAAACACCAAATCTCAGAAAGAGGCTCGGGGCTGAAGTGGTTAAAGTGGATGTAAACCCGATTCATGAAATTTTACCTAAGCTCATATATATATATATATATATATATATATATATTTATAAAATAGAGAAATAGATGGGTTAGAGATTATATATATATATACACATACACACACACATACATATACTCTCTCTCTATATATATATATCTCTCTCTCTCTCTTTTAGTGTTTTCTTATCTCTCTCCAAAGCACCAAGTCCTGTGTCTTTAACCGTTTCCCACCCGCCGCACGTCACATGATATCATTGAATTTGAGCTGTGATATCTGAATGATGGGTGCAGTTACAGACATCATTCAGATATCTTCAATTTCAGCCGGTGATTCCCTACACCAGGGATATGGAATTAGCGGACCTCCAGCTGTTGCAAAACTACAAGTCCCATTATGCCTCTGGGTGTCATGCTTGTGACTGTCAAAGCCTTGCCTATGCCTCATGGGACTTATACTTCTGCAACAGCTGGAGGTCCGCTAATTGCATATCCCTGCCCTACACCATAAGAACGATCATAGTGGCTGTTCAGCCGCTTGATCATTGTTGCAGGTGGCGAGAAGGGACGTCCCTCCTCTCCCGCCATTCTCCGGTGCTTCTCTGGGCTTGCGCTGCCATCAGCGAACCGGAGAAGGGATCCGCCAGCCCCCGGATGCTGACCATAGAGATTTCCGGCAGACCAGATGGTCCCCGGAGTCTCTATGATGGATCGGAGGCCGGGCGCGATGTTACGACGTCACGCCCGGCCTCTGCGTTCGAAAAAAATGGCATGGTACACTTACTGAAAGACATGATCAAATGTCCTAATGAAAGGTTTGCGGACCATGAGGAGCAGGAGGAAGCCATTGGTCCTTGTGTCATCCAGGTACCTCAAAGACTCTTTTGCTTCAAACTGAATCTGAAAAACAACAGTAACAAAATACAAATAACCAAAAGATTATCTTGGCTCCACATGACAAAAAAAATAAAATTAAAAAAAAAGGCTAAAAAAGACCGATATGGTCATAGGGAACCTGTGCCAAGTAAAATATGTAGCCTGCCTATTAAAGCTGGGCGATTTTCTCCCCAAAAAAATCTGCGCTATAATAAAAAAAAAAAAAAAAAAAAAAAGATTCACGATTCGAATCAAGTTTTTATTTATTTTTTATGGACACCGCGCCGGTCCTGAGGAGCCACGTGGACTAAGCAGAAGCCGCGGCCTCACCTAAAAACTCCTGCTCCTGCGGTGTCAGCGCCAGTCCTGGTGAAAAAAAAAAAAAAAAAAAAAACGATTTGCTGAAAATCTGAATTGATTTGACCTCTCAACTCGATTCAAGATTCAAATACATTTTTTCCCCAGCCCTACTGCCTACGTGGACTTTCGGAAAATGCTATCAACTTAAAAGGGAAGTCAAAGCTTTGGAGCTACAGATGCGTTTCAGCCACAGGCCACGTGTTCGGAATTGGGGCAATAAAATGGCATTTGAGTGACATCTCTGCTGACATGGCATCCAAGCTGGCGGCACCCAGCGGCAATCTCAGGGCTTTCGGATGTCTACACAAGGGAAGATTTTACAGGTAACATAACATGCATAAAATATATTAAATGCACATATAAACCTTAGGGGAAGATTTTTGTGGAAAGGAATGGTCCTGCTGACAGGGTCTCATCTAAAGTGGAAATGAACTCAAAGTGAAGATTTAAAGCTGAATGCCAGCAATTCAACTCCTTCAAGTGAAGGCAAACAATGAGTTAAAGTGATTGTACGTCTGATCATTGGAGGAGAGCACACAGAGTTCCCAGCACAGCTAGAGAACTGACCATGGCGTGCTCTCCTGCTTAGTGTGGTCAGTTTTTAATAGGAAAGCAGATGGACTGGCAGGAACACCAAGGATTTTACATAAAGGAAGCAATACAACAAGAATAGGGGACGTTCTCATACATAGTACAGTAGGCACATATCAGGAATATGAAGTTTTAAGTCTGGGAGCTGCGTGACATCTCCTGGGCTTATATTTACATCTGCCAGAATTTCTGGGAAGCATCAGGTCTAAGCATCTTCAACATTACAATTGGTGCAGCTGCTATGCCTGCTCCTCTCCTCTCTTCTAATCCTGCTCAATCACAGAAGCATTTGCATTAATCTCATTCACAAAATACAAAGGCTACTTTGAATGGGCAGCCCGGGGGAAAAGGGGGGGGGGTGCTAAGCAAAATCTACTCTGAAAATTGACATTTTGTCTGCAGATGGCATAAAATGACTGCAATTAAAGCGGAGTTAAACCTCCGAAAAAAAAATTCTCAGTTGGGTCCCAGGAGCTTTTAGACATAATGCTCTAGCATACACAGCTTTTTAGCACATTATGGCAAATTATGGCAGACCTACCTGGCTAGATTGACTACCTCAAGCTATGTAATTCTGGCCTGTCGCCAAGCACTGCAATTTGTTGAAGACAGAAAACCGTAAGTAGGCTATGGATCCGTATATACACACACACACACCTTAAAAAGGGAGTTGTAAAGCTTCAGTTTTTCCAAATAAACATATACTTACCTGCTCTGTGCAGTTGGTTTTACAGAGTGGCCCTGATCCTCCTCTTCTGGGGTCCCTCTGCGGCACTCCTGGCTCCTCCTCTTCTTGAGTGCCCCGTCGGAGAGGCACTCTCCCTCAGGGCACCCGTGCGGACGCGCTCCCATGTCCTGCTGTGTCTATCGACACCGACAGCAGGACGCGACCGTGCCCCACCCGGCCAACACGTCATTGGATTTGATTGACAATAGCGGGAGCCAATGGCTGTGCTGCTATCAATCTATCCAATCAGGACCCGAGACACCAGCTTTTGCTGGTGTGCTCATCCCCAGTGCGAGAAAGAGAGAGTACAGGTAAGTAAAACAGGGGGCTGCAGCATCACAGGAGGTTTTTTACCTTACTGCATAGAATGCAGTAAGGTGAAAAACCTTGAGGGTTTACAACCACTTTAAATCTACACCGTTTTGGGCTGTAACCTACCCAAAGACCCGATTGAAGCACGAAATTGCGGGAGTCTCACGCTCAGCTGCGAAACGCGGCTGAATGGGCCCATGGTTAATGAGAATCAGCCATCTCCTCGGACACCTACAAAAGGTTCCAAAGAATAGGGACACCCTGGATTCTCCATACCCAACCAAACCCGGGCGCCCTAAATTTTTAACTACTCCCCAGAGACCCATGAGGGGGAGGGAATTCCCCCTCCCCAATCCCCCACCTCTTTACCGCCCCATCTTCCCTCCTCTCCTGCCCTCTCCAATAATTCATCTTCCCCTTCTTTCTCTTAATCTCTAAAGAGGGTTTGAATCTCGGCCGGTTCAGCAGGGACCAGCCAAGATTCAATCCATATATGGGTAGGCTCATTGAACCCAAGTTGATCTATTGATTTCTCACATTCGATTATCATCACTGGGTTCTCCCCAGCAGGGGGAACCCTTTACCCCCCTCCACCCCCCTCCCACCGGGAGAACAGAATAGCTCCACAGGAGGGATTCCCCCCCCCCCCCCCCATCAACAGGGTCCATGGTTGCAGGAAAGAAAATCACATCATTTATGGCCTGCCTAATTGTGCCCGAGTATTACATTCCAACTACACTGGCTATTTACTATTTATAGCTTTATAAACATTGTATTTCCCATTAAAGTGGAGCTCCACCCTAAATAGCAACTTTTGCTATTTGGAACCCTCCCCCCCTCCGGTGTCACAATTGACACCTTTCAGGGGGGAGGGGGGTGAAGATACCTGTCTAAGACAGGTATTTTCACCCACATCCGGGAGTCCCGTCTCCGGGAATCTGCGGGAGTGACGTCACTTCCCCCAGACTTCCCTTGGTGTTCTGGGAGACACTCGGCTCCCAGAACACAGGAGCACCAATCAGAGCGGCGCAGCGCGACTCGCGCATGCGCCGTAGGGAACCGGGCATGAAGCCGCAGGGCTTCACTTCCTGGTTCCCTCAGCGAGGATGGCGGAGGGAGCAGCAGAGCGACGAGCGATTGCTCGTCCTCTGCTGCGGACGTCGCTGGACTCCAGGACAGGTAAGTGTCCAAATATTAAAAGCCAGCAGCTGCTGTAGCTGTAGCTGCTGGCTTTTAATATTTTTTTTTCCGGCGGAGCTCCGCTTTAAGCTAGTTCTCTCTCTCTCTCTCTCTCTATGGAAAATGCCATTTTATCTTGGGCAACGATCGAGCTCCTTTGTTTTTTTCATTGTTAAATCCATCAGTCTACATAAATTTTCTGTTATATAGTCCAACAGATCTAACTCTTTACTTGGCCTAGATGTGGCGTTTGTACTCTATTCCATAACATTTTGCCATGGGGTCATATTCCCTTTTCATTTTCATTGTATTATTCTAAATCAGGGGTCTCAAACTGGTGGCCCTCCAGCTGTTGCAGAACTACAATTCCCATGAGGCATTGCAAGGCTGACAGTTACAATCAGGACTCCCATGGGCAGAGACATGATGGGACTTGTAGTTTGGCAACAGCTGGAGGGCCGCCAGTTTGAGACCCCTGTAATAAATGGTCAAGAAAAATGCTTAAAGCAAGAAGAAAAAAATAAAAATAAAATAAAAATCAGTTGAGTGGAACAAAAATGCATCCAAAGAAATTCATCTTGAAAATAAGACAGGAGAAAAAAAAAAGGTCCTAAAGGATCCAAGTCTAAAGCTTCGTACACACGATCGGATTTTCCGACGGGAATTGTGTGATAACAGGCTGTTGTCGGAAAATCCGTCCGTTTGTACGCTCCATCGGACAATTGTTGTCGGATTTTCCGGACAAATGTGGGATAGCATGCTTTAAAATTTTCCGCCAACAATTGTGTGTTGTCGGATTTTCCGATCGTGTGTATGCAAGTCCTTCGGACAAAAGTCCAAAGTACAAACACGCATGCTCGGAAGCATTGCTCACCATAACACAACATTAGTAGAAGTTGCCCAAAGGGTGGCGCTAAAGAGCTGAAAAATCACGTAGTACGTAACTAAGTTGGCGTTTGCGTGCCATTTGTATGCAAAACAAGTTCACGGCCAACGCCCTTCTGACAAAAGTCACACACTTTGTCCACGGAAAATCCAATCGTGTGTACCAGGTTTTAGACCCCGTTCACACTCAGCCACGGCCGCACTAGCGGTAAAGCGGCGCTAGTTTTAGCAGCACTTTACCTTCATTTTAGCGACACTTTTCAGCCGATAGCAAGGCTCTTTTAACCCCCGATAATGGGCGAATAAAAGGGTTAAAACAAAGCGCCGTATTGCGGCGCTGCCGAATTGCTTTGCAGGTGCTTCGGCAGCGCTGCCCATTTATTTCAATAGGGAAGGGCATTTTGGGAGCGGTGTATAGACCGCTCCCAAACCGCCCCAAAGATGCTGCTTGCAGGACTTTTTCTAACGTCCCTTCAGCGCACCGCCCCAATGTGAAAGCAGTGTGCCTGGGAGGCGTTTTTCAGGCGCTAAAATGCCTGAAAAATGCCTTCAGTGTGAAAGGGGTCTTAAAGTGGAAGTTCATGCAAAAACGAAAATCCCGGCATCTATAGACACCACGGACATAACACTAACCTCTCTATCCCTGTAGAGAAAAAACGAGTATACATCCCTTTTTGGAAGCCGATCTGACCCTCTCCGACCCGATCCCACGCTGAGCTGTCAGCCGCAGCTTCTCTGTGTACGCGGGTGCAGAGGAGACGGGTGACAGACACCCCATAGTAAATCTATGGGCGACGTCACTTCCTATTCATTTCACAGCCGTTGTCGGCCGTGTCCTCTGCAGAGCTTCCGCCGCTGGAGATCAGGTTGGAGCGGGTCAGATCAGCTTACAAAAAGGGATGTATATTCATCTTTTCTTTACAGGGATAGAGAGGTTAGTATTAGATCCCTGGTGTCTATTGATGCCGGGATTTTAGATTTTATATGGACTTCCACTTTAAGCACTAGGCAAAAAAAAACTGAGCTGTGCGTGGCAGATAAGGCCTTTGGCCAGCAGGGGGCCAAAAGGTTTTGGCTGCATTTAGCATCCTACGCCAAAGAACCAGGCATAAGTGACAACATCAACCCACCCGTCATGACGATCTGCCTGTGTTCTTCAGTGAATGGAAAAGAAATTACGTGTTTGGGGCAATTCGGTGCAAAATTACCATTAGTACATCAATGATACTGGTGGAGCTGGAGAGATTATTATTATTTTATTTTTTTAATGATGTTTCATTCTACTTAAATGATCTTAGTATCATTCAGGCAGCAGACGTGTACACATCCGACCCTCGCTTGCAAGCAAATCAGTTACCTGTCTGTACTTTGCAGCTGTCATATCGCCACACAGATTCACCAATCCCAGAGGATCCACAAAAACAACTTCAAACGCCCGGTGAAAATCAGCAATGGAGGGCTGAGTGACAGAAAAAAAAAAGAAGAGCAAGGGTGTAAGGAATGAAACACAGTTATATTAACTAATTTTTTTTTAAATAAATACAATTAATAATAATAATAATAATAATAATAAAACCAAACAACCCTGAAATATCAGCTTTAAGCAGACAGAAGCATTTTATTTTTTAGATACTGTTTATCTTAGACTGCATGTTTTTTTTAGGCAAGGTTTATACATACACATAATAGCGCTGTCACAGCAATGACCGTACACATAATCTGATTGTACAATATCCTTTAGATCTACCAACAAATATGAACAACAAGGGACTACCAGACTGGACAAATTTTACCACCTGCCGACCAGGCTTTTTCTAGCACTTTTTGTTTACTAGTTTAAACCACTTGTCCACCACCCGCCGTCAAATGATGGCGGGAGGAAGACCCTCTTGTTCTGGGCGGACGTCATACGACGTTGCGCCTTCTCAAGCCACTAGGGGGCACGCGCCCGCCGCGTCACTGGGGACGCGATAGCCGGCAGGCACCCGCGATTGCCCAGTAACCGAGCAGGACCGTGGATCTGTGTGTGTAAACACACAGATCCACGTCCTGTCAGGGAGAGGAGACCGATGGTGTGTCCCTTGTACATAGGGACAACCATCGGTCACCTCCCCCAGTCAGTCCCCTCCCCCCACAGTAAGAATCACTCCCTAGGGAACACATTAACCCCTTCCTCGCCCCCTAGTGTCAACCCCTTCCCTGCCAGTCATATTTATACAGTAATCAATGCATTTTTTATAGCAGGGATCGCTGTATAAATGTGAATGGTCCCAAAAATGTGTCAAAAGTGTCCGATGTGTCCGCCGCAATATCGCAGTTACGATAAAAATCTCTGATCACCGGCATTACTAGTCAAAAAAAATAATAATAATAAAAATGCTATAAATCTATCCCCTATTTTGTAGCTGCTATAACTTTTGCGCAAACCATCAATGTACGCTTATTGCGATTTTTTTTTACCAAAAATATGTAGAAGATTACGTATCGGCCTAAACTGAGGAAAAAGTTTAAAAAAAAAAAAAAAAAAAAGGATATTTATTATAGCAAAAATTAAAACATATAGTGTTTTTTTCAAACTTGTCGCTCTTCTTTTGTTTATAGTGCAAGAAATAAAAACTGCAGAAATGATCAAATATCACCAAAATAAAGCTCTATTTGTGGGGGAAAATTTATAAAAATTTCATTTGGGTACAGTGTTGCATGACAATGTCAAAGTGTGACTAAGCTGAAAGCTGAAAAATGGCTTGGGCAGGAAGGGAGTGAAAATGCCCGGAATGGAGGTGGTTAAATTAATATTTTTTTGCTAGAAAATTACTTATAAACCTCCATTTTCCTTTCTTTTTTTAGCAGAGACCCTAGGGCAGGGGTAGAATTTTTTTTTGCAAGATCGACATTTTATTCCCTAGGGCAGGGGTAGGCAACCTGTTGCAGAACTACAAGTCCCATCATGCCTCTGGGAATAATTGTAACTGCCAGCCTTGCAATGCATTATGGGAAATGTAGTTCCACAACAGCTGGAGGGCTACAGGTTGCCTACCCCTGCCCTAGGGAATAAAATGGCGATCGTTGCAAATTTTTATGTCACATGGTATTTACGCAAATTTTTTTTTTGTAAAAAATATACTTTAATGATCTAAAAATAAAACAAAGCACAATAGTTACCCCAATTTTTTTGTATAATGTGAGAGATGATGTTACACCGAGCAAAAATAACAAAAATTGTGCACGTTCATGGCGACAAACTACGGTACTCTCTATAGGTGACATGTTAAACACCTTTACAGGTTACCTGTTCACAGAGGAGGTCTAGCGCTAGAATCATTGCGGCGATACCTTACGTGTGGCGCGGACACCACTTACATATGTGTGTGGAACTTACGTATGCGTTTGCTTCTGTGCGCCACCACGGAGGGATGAGGGCACTTCACTTTTTTTTTTTTTTTTCATTTATTTTACTTTTTATTTTTACACTGTTTATTTAATTTTTATATATTATTTTTTATTTACTTTTTTTTCCTATTACAAAGGAATGTAAACATTCTTTGTAATAGGAATAGGGCATGACAGGTCTTCTATGTTGAGATCTGGGGTCAAAAGGACCCCAAATCTGATAAGTGAAAAATCCACCTAAGGGTGTCACAAGGAATATATTGTAGCATAAACTGAAATAACAGAGATGAAAACTCTGAGTATCTATCTTTAGTTCCCTATAGACAGTATCTGGTTTTCATTATATTGCTTGGTTTTATTAACGTTTTATTGTTTTTCCTATAATTTCTGTTTGACAGATAATGCCATCTACTCCAAGCGACCAGTATATGGGTCACTATAGGAGTTCCTGAACTCACATCAGACTAGCCTGCCCACAGTATGCTCCCAATAGGGGGGATGGGCTTCTCCTCTGACTGAGGATACCCCAACCTATTATATTCGAAACCCTGGAAAAGTACAGAAAAAAAATAGAAATAGTCGTCTCTGTATATTCTGTTTACTGTACATATCTTGCTCCTGAAATGAGGCCGCGCTATATTAAGATACCTCTCAACTCATACCTCTCAAATGCCTACCTTCTTACTGTACTTGTGCAAAAAAAAGGACCCCAAAGCTCTACTTTACCTTTAAAGGAGATTTTTAAAAAGAAGGACCCCAATTCTCTACTTTACCTTTAAAAGCAAAAGATTTTTTTTTTAAAAAGACCCCAAATCTCTACTTTACTTTTAAAAAAGCAGAGGATTTTTAAGAAGAAGGACCCAGTACGCTGTACACACAATGCCAGTCTACATGGTACTTATTCCATATGTCATACGAAAATGTAATATCTTTGTTACTACCTCCTGTATTGTATTATCTTTTAATAAAATCTATTGAAAAAAAAAAAAAAAAAAAAGAAGATCTCTACTTTACTTTTAAAAGCAGAAGATTTTTTTTAAATAAAAAAGGCCCCCAAATCTCTACTTTACCTTTTTAAAAACAAAAAACTTTTGCTTTTTTTAAAGGTAAAGTAGAGATTTGGGGTTCCTTTTTTTAAAAAAAAAAATCTGCTTTTAAAGGTTAAGTAGAGATTTGGGGTCCTCTTTTTTTTTTTTTTTTTTAAAGAGGACCCCAAATCTCTACTTAACCTTTAAAAGCAGATTTTTTTTAAAAAAAAAGGACCCTAAATCTCTATTTTACCTTTAAAAAAGCAAAAGATTTTTTTTTTTTTTTTTTTTTTAAAAAGGACCCCAATTCTCTACTTAAAAAAAAAAAAAAAAAAAAAAAAAGGTTTTTGATCTTTTACTTTAGAATAAAAAATAAATAAATAAATAAATAAATATTTTCTTCCATCCTGGACCGGAAGTGATGTCATGACGTCGCTCCAGTCCTCCAAGACCATAGAGGCTATCAAAGAGGGTCTACTCTTTGATTGCTGATGGGAGAAGCCGGCCGCACCTCTGGATCGTTAATCAGGTGAACCGGCGGAAACGGTAAGCACAAGAAACACAGACGGGAGGGGGTGGGGATTGGGGATGTCCCCTCCCGCTGCTTTGGAACGCTTTTATGAGAAAGCCAACATACCGGGATTATGGCTGATATTTTTAGCCATAATCCGGGTTAACCACCTGCAAACCGCAATGTGTGTATAATATATATATATATATATATATTGCGGTTGGCAAGTGGTTAATACACTGACCTTTTCCTCTTCCAGCTTCTGCTGGCATCACTCTCCAGGCTGCTAGAAAGGTCCCCAGGCGAAGTGCAGTTGATATCACTCCTCCTGGAACAGGAGCCGGCGCTACAGAGAAAGAATCGGATTATGTGACTCCTCCTCCCTCCACATCCAGCCTGCTTCCTCCTCTGCCGGCTCCATTCACTCTGATGTTCTGGGATGGCGGGTCGGTGACTCATTGTGATCCGGACTTGCTGACCCGCCATCCCAGAGCAATGGCCATGCGCCTCCCTGGTTTGAGGTCACAGGTTGAGCACCCCTGCTATAGGACATAATACAAAAAATTGCATCCATTGATTGTAAGGTATATGGTCAGTCCTACAAGGCACACACATGCACAATGATAGATAACTCATGACACCTACACTTACCAGGGACATACCGCTTGATCTGCACATGGTTATTCCATCAACTGTCAGGTCGGTGTTGGCTGCAAGGAAACAAGACAATCACTGAAAGGCTAACGTGGGCATTAAAATAGTCACGCCGCAAAAGAAAAAAAAAAAAAAAAAGCATTTTTTTCTCGGTCACTCTTCTTTATCCTCCTATCAACATGTTCCTTGCACTGCATTACAACCGATTGTCTTCTTGTGACAAATCTCCCTCCTCCAGCCTGAGCTCTGCTGCAATTGGCTGATATCAGGTCAAATTCAGATTATTACACTGCTTACATTTAAAGTGTTAGGTCACCATTTTCAGAAAAAATGTAAAAAGTAAACTGACACTGGGCACTCCCTACCCGCTGTACTTACCTCCAGGGTTGTCAAGCTCTTAGCACCCCTGAAAATACCTGCTCTCTCTCTCTTCCCCGCGCAGCGCTCTAGCCAATCAGAATCTATCTGGTCTGTCCCAGAAGCGCTGTATAGAGAACAGAAAGGGGGGGCTGGGGGGGATTATTTCAAATCCCTGGTCCACTGGAGTGGCTGCGGGGGTGCTGAGAGCTCGGGGCCGGGGGGTAGAGACAATGTCTGGTGTTAGTTCACCTTTACATTTTTTTCTGCAAGGGCCAGTTCACAAAAATGCACTCCAGATCCATTTCGGTCGCGTTTTTAACACGTTTTTGGTGGGTTACAGTGCATCTTTTCTTTTTTTTCCCCAGGGCCAGTTCACACCATAGTAAACAGTTCAAATGCGATCCGAATGCTTTTTTGCATGTGCGTTTTTGATGCATTCCGGTGCATTTCCCCCCCTCCCCTCTTTTTTTCTTCACCATAACCACTTGTCGACCAGCCGCCGTCATTTTACCGCGACAGATCGTCTCGTTCCCGCAAATCGCCGTAGGTGTACGTCGGCACCTTTAAGGTGCGATAGCAGACGCGCGCCTGCTGCACGGCAGGGGGCCCGAGGCGCGTGGCCATGATGTCTTTCGGCCACCCGCGATCGTGGGCACGAGAGCCAGAAAGGGGATCTGTCAATGTAAACAAACAGATCCCCGCTAGGACAGGGGAGGAGAGAGAGATCTGCTGTTCCTAGTGATTAGGAACAGCGATCTCTCTCCTTCTCCAGTCAGTCTCTTCCCCCTACAGTTAGAAACACACACGAGGGAACACATTTAACCCCCTTGATCGCCCCCCTAGTGTTAACCCCTTACCTGCCAGTGACATTTATACAGTAATCAGTGGCTATTTTTAGCACTGATCGCTGTATAAAGGCCAATGGTCTCAAAAAAGTGTCAAAAGTGTCCGATATGTCGCAGTCCCGATAAAAATCACTGATCGCCGCCATTACTAGTAAAATAAATAAAATAATAAAAATGCCATAAATCTATCCCCTATGTAGACGCTATAACTTTTGCGCAAACCAATCAATAAAAGCTTATTGGGATTTTTTTTACCAAAAATATGTAGAAGATTACGTATCGGCCTAAACTGAGGAAAAAAATTAAAAAAATTGGGATATTTATTACCGTATATACTCGAGTATAAGCCGAGGTACCTAATGTTGCCAAAAAACTGGGAAACCTTACTGACTCGAGTATAAGCCGATGGCCCCACTGTTCCCTAGCTCGCTGTTCCCTATTTTACAATGCAAATATTACCTGTAAAGAAGTTGCGGCTGCGGCGTCCATCGTTCAAATTCCGCGGCGTCCATCGTTCAAATTCCGCGGTCTCTTCCTGTTCCTTCCTTGATAGGCGAGTCTCAGCAGACACTCTCCGCCTATCACGATCATTCTCTCATCCTCAGTTTTCCCAGCAGACACTGTGTTGGGTGTTTCGCCAATCACAGACGTCTGCTGGAAAACTGAGGATGAGAGAATGATCGTGATAGGCGGAGAGTGTCTGCTGAGACTCGCCTATCAAGGAAGGAACAGGAAGAGACCGCGGAATTTGAACGATGGACGCCGCGGAATTTGAACGATGGACGCTGCAGCCGCAACTTCTTTACAGGTAATATTTACAATGTAAAAATTTCTATGACTCGAGTATAAGCCAAGGGGGGGACTTTCAGCCCCAAAAAAGGGCTGAAAATCTCGGCTTATACTCGAGTATATACGGTAAATCAAAAAGTAAACAATATTGTGTTTTTTTCAAAATTGTCACTCTTCTTTTGTTTATTGTGCAAAAAAAAAATGCAGAGGTGATCAAATATGACCAAAAGAAAGCTCTATTTGTGGGGAAAAAAAAACGGATAAAGATTTCATTTGGGTACAGTGTTACATGACCGCGCAATTGTCATTCAAAGTGCGACAGTGCTGAAAACTAAAAATTGGTCTGGGCAGGAAGGGGGGCGAAAATGCCCGGTATTGAAGTGGTTAAATGGAACAATAAAATAAAAATTAGTAGGATGTGCCAGGTGCCCACTATTATGGTCAACAATATTAACCCTTTCATGACTAAGCCCATCTCTGACATTTGGTGTTTACAAGTTAAAATCCTGTATTTTTTGCTAGAAAATTACTTAGAAACCCCAAACATTATATATATTTTTTTAGCAGAGAATCTAGAGAATAAAATGGCGATCTTTGCAATATTTTATGTCACACAGTATTTGCACAGCTGTGTTTTAAAAGCAATTTTTTTGGAAAAATTAACTTTTACGAATTAAAAAAAAAATGAAAAAGCAAAGTTAGTCCAATTTTTTTGTATAATGTGAAAGATGATGTTACGCCGAGTAAATAGATACCAAACATGTCATGCTTTATAATTGCCCGCACTTGTGGAATGGCGACAAACTACGGTACCTTAAATTTTTACTTGAATTTTTTTTTACGGCTACTAGGTTAGAGTTACAGAGGAGGTCTACAGCTATAATTATTGCTCTCGCTCTGACGATCGCGGCGATACCTCACATGTGTGATTTGAACGCAGTTTTCATATGCGGGCGTGACTTCCGTATGCGTTTTTCTTGCTGCGCGAGCTCGCGGGGACAGGGGCGCTTTAAAAAAATAAATACAATTTTGATCACTTTTATTGCTGTCACAAGGAATGTAAACATCCCTTGTGACAGTAGTTGGTGGTCACAGGTACTCTTTATGGAGGGATCGGGGGTCTAAAAGACCCCCAATCCCTCCTTTGCACTTCAAAGTATTCAGATCGCCGAAAACTGCGATTCTGAATACTGTGTACTTTTTTAAATTCGGCGCCATTGGCAGCCGAGTAACCCGGACGTGACGTCATGACGTCGCTTCCGTAGGTACAGTGAAGAGACTGAATCAAAGCCGTTCGCGGCTTCGATTCAGTCTGTCTCTAGCAACCCGAGGTGGCGGATCGTGGATCGGGTCTCCCGGTGGGACGGGAGGCCCGGTAAGAGCGGCGGAGGGGCGTGAGGTGGGGGGATGTCCCCTCCCGCTCCTCCGGTATAACAACCGAGCGGCTTTTAGCCGCATCGGTTGTTATACCTGGAAAGCCAATCGCCGGCTCTAAACAACGGTACCGGGATGATGCCTGTATAACCCCCGAAAGCCGAGTACGCATATGTGCGTACCCTCGGCGGGAAAGGGATAATATTGTGTGTTCCAGTGCATTTTTGGTGTGTTTAGATGCATTAGTGTGTTTTTGATGCGTTTTACCGCGTTCCAGTACAGTTCAGTGCAAAAAAAAAAAATGCAGCATGTTCTATTTTTTTTTTTCTGGAACTGACCGCACTGGTTTGAACTATTGAAAGCCATTGAAAACCATATAACCTACTATCCATGAGTTTTTGATCCAGAAAAAAAGAACGCACTGGACCGCATGTGGTGTGAACTGGCCCTCAATGTACTAGGGGTCGGTGCGGTTTTGATGCATTCCAGCGCACTGGAATGAATGTGGTGTAAACTGGCCCTAAAAAGGTGAACTAACCTTTTAAACCACTTCAATACCGGGCACTTTCACCCACTTTCCTGCCCAGGCCAATTTTCAGCTCTCAGCGCTGTCATGGTTTTCATTGTTGTAATTTTTCTATTTGTTTTGTTCTGTTTGTCATATGCATACCACACTCTATGGTGGATGCTTTTTACCATTGATCCTGTTATGTAACAATAAATTCTTTGTTTATACGCACCTTCAGTGTTTGTGGCTTTCAAAGTCCCATCAAAAAGGGGAACATTTTCTTGTTCTATTGCGTGGTCATGCAACACTGTACCCAAACAAAATTTTCATAATTTTTTTTTGAGACAGATATAGCTTTCTCTTGGTGGTATTTAATCACCACTAGGTTTTTTATTTTTTGCTAAACAAAAATTTACAAAAATAAATAAAAACAAAACAAACAAAAAAAATTTTTTTTTCTTACTTACTTTTTCTTACTTTCGGTCATAAAATTTTGTAAATAAGTAATTTATTTTCCTTCACTGATGGGCACTGATATGATGGCACGTATGAGGCACTGATATGCGGCACTGATTGGCAGCACCGGTAGGCACCAGTTGGCAGCACTGATCATCAGGACACTCCCCTGCGTGGCTCATGGGCTGTCAGCATGAGGCGAGGACTGCCAATAACCAGCAAATACTGTTTACACTGCGATTGGACATGATAAAAAGCTGCTGCGATTGGCCAAAAGGATACAGCGATCACAGATCCCTGCCGATGCGCGCCGCAGGGGATCATGGACGCCCTCCCGTCAATGTAACAGGCGCTGTAGCTGTTTTTTCGGCTATAGCCCGGGCAGGAAGAAATTAATAATATACTAATGAATACAGACCTCCATTAATGTGCGTCTCTTATATCTGTTTGGAGTTTATTTTAGAATGTAAGAGTCATATTAAAAGACTCTCTAATGTAGACACCGCAATAACCGAAATGTATTAAGTGACAGTACAAGGACAGATCAGCTCCGAGTTGTATGTTATAGTAAAACATACTGATTAATAATGCACCATCAGTAAATTCATTAATATCCAATATAATTTAGAAGTAAGTGCAATGAAAACAAAAGAAAAAAAAAAAAAAAAGAACGGAAATGATTTGAGCCTATACCCAAGAATTGCAGCGTGATCCTCAGCACTTGATGGCCGCTCATCGTTCGAGTAATCTTGTCCCTGGAGAGTAGATACGCAACAAGCATCGACGCCAAGAAGCCGTTAAAGCTGCCGTAACCCTGGAGGGACAAGACAATACATTCACTTTTAGAGGTAATACACAATGGGGGGGGGGGGGGGGGGGGGATATTACCACTACATGCAGAAAGCTTGCACCACTCTTCTAAAAATGTGGAAAAACTGAACAGATGCCGCTTCTAATTAACAAAGGTGGTGCAAGCTACTTTGTTGATCAGGACAGATCTGCTCCGTGTTGTATGCTAGATCGGTCACAGAACAGTAAAGCTGGAGCTGCAGGCTCAGATTCCTCTGCTCATCCCCACTCTGCTGCTCAGCTGATATTGGGGAGGAGAAAGAAAAAAAACTGTGTAGGCTCTGCTTGTGTAGTGTTATCAATGCACGGGCAGAGACCGGGCTATGAGCAATCTACAGACAGCTCACATCCCATATGATAGGTCTCACCTGACAGGGATCTATGGCAGTCTTCTACACTGAAAACGTATGTTCTCTCAGTTAAAGCGGAGGTCTGCCAATTTTTTTATTTATTTTTTAAAGTCAGCAGCTACAAATACTGCAGCTGCTGACTTTTAAAATAAGGACACTTATCTGTCCAGGGCGCCTGCGATGTCGGCACCCGAGGCCGACCCATCCCTCGGTCCTCGGATGCTGCCGCCGCCATCTTCAGTAGGGGAATCAGGAAGTGAAGACTTGCGGCTTCACTTCCTGGTTCCGTACCGCGCATGCGCAATCCAAATGGTCCCTGCTGTCTCCTGGGACCCGTCTGTCTCCCAAAAAACAGCGGGGGGAGACGGGAAGTGGCATAGACTCTGCGGGGGTCTACGCACGGAAGTGGGTGCAAATACCTGTATTATACAGGAATCTGCACCCCCCCCCCCCTGAAAGGTGCAAAATGTGACACCAGAGGGGGGGAGGGTTCTGAAAAGCGGAAGTTCCATTTTTGTGTGGACCTCCGCTTTAAAGCGGTTGTATACCCAAAAATATTACATGCACCTACAGGTAAGCCTACATTAAAGCTTACCTGTAGGTGCTTGCAATATCTCCGAGACCTACACGGTCTCGGAGATATTTGCAAAAAAGACTGTACTGATATCTACGGCACGCAGGCGCACTGAGCGCGGCGGCTCTTGAATGGGAGCCCGCCGGATACTGACGGAATTCGCGCATGCGCGGGGATCGCGCCGTTCCTCGCGCATGCGTGACGTCATCGCTGCTCCGGCCAATCACAGGTATCATGGCGGCGACGGAGGACATGTCCGAGGACCGCTGCGGGGGCTTCAATCTAAGGTAAGTGATTGATAATGAGCTAGTATGCTAGTCATACTAGCACATTATGCCTTTGCCTTGCAGGTTGAAAAAAAAAAAAAAAAAGTTTTGCAGTATACAACCGATTTAATTAGTTGCAGAACCTGCACCAGTTCATACTTCACACTGAAATAAAACTAGTATGGGTGCTGCAGATAACATAAAACAAGGGCCGAAATAACAAATCGATTAATGGACAACTAATCGATTATGAAAATAGTTGTCAATAAGTGCCTGAGAACTTGTGAATGTGTGAGGAGCAATGCCTCATGGGACATATAGTCCTGGGCAGGATCTCTCAACTCTGAAAAGCAGGGGGCAGAGAGCTTAAGTTACATGAATGAGGAGAGAGCTGATTGGAGGAAGTGGACACACCCCCCTTCACATAGCACACAGGAATGGAGCTGAGGCTGTCAATCAGCTGGAGGTCCCTCCCCTGTCACCATTTTTCTTTTGGTGTCCGGAAAACCTGTCAGAAGTGATTCATGCCGATAGCAGAGGAACAAAGCAGTGGACAGAAATGACACTTGGTGCTCTGGACTGAGATAGGTTCACACTATAGAGGGATATGCTTTGCACATATTTCATGTCTGAGGTTCACAACCACCTTAAAGTGGTTCTAAAGGCTCTTTAACATTCTATGAATTAAGGTAAAAAAAAACTTTCTGGGTGCTACTTCCCTCTCAGATCAGCGGCTCTCCCCTCACTGGTTCACACAACAGGGGGAGCATTTGGCTCTTGCTGCTGTCAATCAGCCAGTGAGCCAATGAGGAAAGAGCGGGAGTGCAGGGCTGAGATGTGTTCCATGTGTGAATGGACACGGAGCGTAATTCGGGAGCGAGCCAGCACAAGTACCACCATAGCAAGAGGCTTGCTACGGTTGGCAATCGTCAGGGCAAGGAGGAGCCAGGACCACCGTCGGTGGACTTAAAAAGAATAGGATCGAGGCTGCTCCATGCAAAAGCACTGCAAAAAGCAGGTAAGTACAACATGTTGGTCATTTTATTTTAAGGTCACTTTAAGGTTGAATGTTTCACAGATCTTACCTTGTCAAGCTGCCGTTGGCGCAGCCACACCTTGAGAATGAAAATGGCATCTCTCATGCCAGGGAAGTCGGTGATGCAACTGGAGAGGTGGTGGAAATGCTGCTCCAAAGCCAGGTCCCACAGAACAGCGTTGTTATAGTGTGGTGTGGGAGGCTCACTGGCGCCCTCTGTTGGCCACATGTGTATATATATATATATAAAAAAAAAAGAAAAACACACACACACCACAAAGGTCATTAGTACTGAAATAAAACTTACCACCACTAATGTTACAAACCCAGCAATTTAACCACTTGCTGCCCGGCGTATAGTAATATGACATCCGCAGGAATCTCTCGTCCCTCTGGGCGGACGTCATATGGACGTCCGGGGATTCCCGGCCGTCTAGGGGGGGCGCGCGCGTGCCACATTGCTCGGGAACCGGTGCACGTTCCCGGCGGCCTCGATGTCCGCCGGGCACCCGCGATTGCCCGCAATCAGGGCAGGACCGTGGATCTGTGTGTGTAAATACACAGATCCATGTCCTGTCAGAGGTGAGGAGACCGATGTGTGTTCCCAGTACAGAGGAACACAGATCGGTCTCCTCCCCTTGTGAGTCCCCTCCCCCTACAGTTAGAATCACTCACGGGGAACATATTTAACCCCTTCAGCGCCCCCTAGTGTTAACCCCTTCCCTGCTAGTCACATTTATACAGTAATCAGTGCATTTTTATAGCACTAATTGCTGTATAAATGTGAATGGTCCCAAAAACGTGTCAAAAGTGTCCGATTTGTCCGTCGCAATGTCACGATTACAGTAAAAATAAAAATTTTTAAAAAAACGCAGATCGCCGCCATTACTAGTATAAAAAAAATAAAAATAAAAAAAAAAGACATTATTCTATCCCCTATTTTGTAGAATCTATAACTTTTGCGCAAACCAATCAAATACGCTTTTTAACCAAAAATATGTAGAAGAATACATATCGGCCTGAACTGAGGAAAAAATTAGTTAAACAAAAAAAGTGATATGTATTAAATCAAAAAGTAAAAGATAATAGGATTTTTGTACTCACCGTAAAAATCCATTTCTCTGACGTCCATGGACTGACACAGCTGGATACTGTAAACGTGTGGGTATATATATCCCTGCTTGCAGTAGAAGATCTAGGCAGAATGTTAGATGTTAGAAAACATACATTGTAGAACAAACCAGAGCTGAACAGCCCCGCCCAGGGGGGCGGTCCCTCCAGACATTACCCTCCTACCTGCAGCTAGCAGCCTCAGTTCGTAACATAGCAGTACAAACCTTAAAGGAAGGGTGGGTGCTGTGTCAGTCCATGGACGTCAGAGAAACGGATTTTACGGTGAGTACAAAAATCATATTTTCTCTTGTCGTCCATGGACTGACATACTGATTACGTGTGGGACGTCCCAAAGCAGTATCAGAAGGGTGGGAGCAGTAGTAAAGGAACAACCAAAACTTCACTCCAAACAAGCAGAGCTCCTCAGCTGAGGAGTTGCAACATTAAACAGCGGCCTGCAATGCTTTGCGGCCCAAGGAAGCATCCGAAGATGCAGCCACATCCACCTTATAAAATCTTGAAAAAGGTATGAGCGAACGGACGACCAGGTTGCCGCCTTGCACACTTGTGCAACCGACGCTTGATGTCGGAAGGCCCAGGAAGCACCAATTGCCTTGGTGGAATGCGCCGCAACTGGAAAGGGAGGCGCCCGCCCCATAAGGGCATAGGCCTGTATGACGGTCTGCCTGATCCACCCAGAGACGGTGGCAGACGACACCGCTCTGCCCTGTTTTGGACCAGAGACAGCCACAAACAGTGAGTCAGACTTCCGAATGGAAACAGTAGCAGACAGGTACACTCGTAAGGCTTGTACCCATCTTAATGTATGAAGCGCAAACTCTCAGGGATGCGATGGGTGAGGACACAAGGACGGAAGAACAATGTCCTCCTTTAGGTGAAAGGCCGAGACCATCTTTTGAAAAGAAGGACAGTCGTGGGCGCAACACCGCCATATCCTTATGGAGGACCAAGTAAGGCGACTTGCAGGACAAGGCCGCCAACTCAGACACCCGGCTAACCGAAGTAATGGCCACTAAGAAGGCCACCTTCTGGGACAAGGTCAAGAGAGGAATCTCTCTGATATTCTCAAAGGAATGTTCTTGGAGAACCGAGATGCATCAAATTCAGATCCCAAGTAGGGAGAGGAGGCTTGACAGGAGGGGGGGGGGGGGGGGGAAATCACATGGCGGACCCCCTGCACTAAAGGTGCTAATCAAGGAATGGCCCGGTAGTGGTCGTTGAAAAAGACAGCCCGGGCCGAAATCCGACCCTCAATGGTATGCAAGGCCAGCTTTTGGGTCACACCACGCTGTAAGAACAGCAAAATCCTGGGAACGGAATACGTCCGAGGACGCCAATCAAGTTCCTCGCACATAGCGATGTAAGCCTTCCAGGTACGGTGAGATATCTTTCTGGAGGAAGATTCCCGTGCCAACAACATAGATGAGATGACCGAATCCAAGAGACCTCGGTCCTTCAGCACCTGGCTTTAAACAGCCATGCCATTAAAGCCAAGGACTGTAAAGCAGGATGAAGTATGGGATCACGAGACAGAAGGTCCACACCAATAGGCAGTCGCCAAGGAACGTCTGCGACTAGCCGAAGTAGATCGGCGTACCAATGTCGCCGTTCCGGAGCAAATGAGGAAACGCCAGAGACGCAGCCACTAACGGGCGTAACGCTAACCTCAGCCTGGCGAACACAGTCCAAGCCAGCGCTTCTGATCACCACTGAAAGCAGGTGGAAAGTGGTACCCCTGATACCAGGGATCCTTGTTACAATACTCCATCCAGCAGCTACCCATGGATAAGTGCTGATTGTACAAACACATAGTTTATACTGTGTATTGCGGCAAACGCGCAAATAGCGTGTGGGAGGAAACCCACCCAGCCACAAAGCGCATAATACAACCACAGACGGCCTATGTAGTTTAGTATTTGTGGATAAACCTAATAAACACGTATATACTGTGCCAGCGACGAAGGCGCGCACATCATCGGGGCTTGGACGTAAACCAGCCACGCAGATTGCGTACACAACCGTGTAGGTATGTTAGCCTGCGAAAAAACAAATTACACATGTTTATACTGTGCATAGCGCTGAAAATGCGCACACCATTGGAGCGTGGGGGGAGAAACCGGAGCACCCGGATGAAACCCACGCAGACTGCATACGCATACCGTGTAGGTACTATAGTATGTGTGATAAACATTTTGCACAAGCCCATGTGTGCATAGCACCGAAGGCGCGCACACCGTTGGCGCGTGAGAGGAACCGAAGGACCCCACGCATACCCAGAGAATGCAATACCTACAACTACTGTGAATGTATTTAGTGTAGTGTATAAACATAATGTGTATGTTTACACCGTGTATTGCACCAAAGGCACGCATGTCATGTACCGAGGGCGGAAATCCAGAGGAAACTCACGCAGACTGCACAGACATACCGGGTAGGTATGTTAGTATGTGGATATCAAATCGCACAAATTTAGGCTGTGCATAGCGCCGAAGCGCCCATACCAATGGAGTGTGGGAGGGAACCGGAGTACCCGGAGGAAAACCACACAGACTGCCTACACATACCGTGTAGGTATTATAGCATGCGTGATAAACATTGAACATGTTTAACTGTGCAGAAGGCCAAAGGCGCACATACCGTCAGCGCGTGGGAGGAAACCGGAAAACACCCAGAAGAAACCCACGCAGACAGCACACAGATACCGTGTAGGAATGATAGCATGTAAATAAACATATTGCACATGTTTATGCTGTGCATTTCCATTGGAGCGTGGGGGGAAACCGGAGTATCGGAGGAACCCCACGCAAACAGTATACCCATACTGTAAACATGTATAGTATGTGCAATAAACATACTGAACATTTCTATACTGTGCAGAGAGTGGAAGCGCACATACCATGAGAGCGCGGGAGGACACCGGAGCCCCTGGTGGAAACCCGCGCCGACCCAGAGAGTATAAAACATACATATACTGTGAATGTATCTAGAGTCGTGCATAAACATATTGTGTACGTTTACATCATGTATGGCACTGCAACACAGCATTGGAACGTGGGGGGACACCCACGCAGACACAGAGACCAATAACACATACATACACTGTGAATGTATGCAGTGTAGAGGTATAGGACAAGTTTAAATTATGGCGCAGAGGCACATAATCTTCTCTGTATCATTCCAACCTGCTTGACTGTGCTGCCGAAGCAGCATGCAGGTAACAGGTAACCTCTGATCCCCAGACCGTGGGTCTGTCAGAGCTCAGAGCGTTCCCCAGGAAATGGCGGGAAACCACAGGTGCAGAGACCCTGTTGTTGCCTCAGGACATCACACAGAAGGCTCACAGGGACTAGAGACATAAATGAATAAAGTCCCCCCCACCATGCCGACCAGGGGGAGGGAAACACTGTGTACCACTGTATCATCCATGCTGCTCTCAAGGCAGCGTGTGAGGAAAACAGTGAGGAAGCTGTGTAAAAGAAAGGCTTAAAGGAACCAAAGGAAACAGCGTCCGCCTGAGGTACCACAGCCACAGCATTCAGCTTGAGAGTGTTCCTCACATCATCAATGAGTTCACTTACAAGCGACCTGTCATTCACTGACACAGAACTGGAGTCTTCCTCACAAGGGAATGTCCTGTTCATGAACATTAAAATATTCAGAGCTAGGGTCCTGAGCACAGTAGCTAGGCCCATATCTGAATCAGAGCACTCCTTCACTAAAGAAGTTTGTGGGGAGAGGGGCTTATAGCTCCCTTCGCTCGCACACCGCTTCCATTCTGATAAGGAATGATTCCAGGACTGCTGACAACTGGTCCTTAATGACCGCAGGTGCAGGAGCACTGCCAGTTGCCTCAGGCAAGTGTGGAGAAGTGGGTGTATCAGACTCCATATCACCACCCTCTGAGACCTTATACACTACTACAGTGAATATACAGTCCACCCACTGGCTACGCTGAGGCAGAGGAGGGGATACCCAGAGGACTTACCAACCCTTAAGGACCGCTCAGTTCTGCTGAAGAAACCGCGCTGTGAGCCTGAGGAGAGTAAAGAATCTGCGAGGAGATTGTGAGGAGATTCGCGCCTCAGCGCTGCCGATAGAGGCCGAAACCGAAAGTAAAATGTGCGGCGGCTACAAGAAAATGGCCGCTGTCCGCAGCTATAACTGCGCCATTGAACCACGTCAAGATGGCTGCCAAGCGCGACATTCAAAAGGCAAACAGTGCTAATGCACGCGCTAATGGCGCACGCAATAACCACCTCACACACGAGGAAAACTGCCCCACAGCACAGCACCAGTACAGGGTGCAGAGAGCAGCATAACAGGGGGGAGACAGGGAGAAACCCCCCAGATAAAGAAACAGCCAGCATGTACTCACCTGCAGTAGGAGAGACTACTTACCCGTCCCTTTCGGGGACCCACTGGCTTGTTTCAGACAGACCTATCACAGAGTCGTACTGCGTAGCTGTCGGCCCGGTCCACCGCGAGAGATACAGTCAGTCAGGTACTGTTCAATCTTGAGAGGACCGCGGGAGCTAAAAGCAACCCGGCCACCCCTGGAGTCATGGGGCATGTCGTGAACTGAGTCTCACGCACACAAGGCGAGGATCAGCACGCTCGATGGTCGGACAGGGAAGACTACGAGGATACCAGTGTACCCAACCTGTTGCCCAGCTGACAGTTGATTGAAGGTCTCAAAAATAAAATAAAATTCCCAAAGGAATAAAATTTAAAAGTAAAATCTTCCAGGAGACTGGCTCCTGAGAGAGCCACGTCTTTTTCTGCTAGGCAGAAAAAAACTGAGGCTGCTAGCTGCAGGCGGGAGGGTAATGTCCGGAGGGACCGCCCCCCCCTGGGCGGGGCTGTTCAGCTCGGGTTTGTCCTAGAATGTATGTTTCTAAACATCTAACATACTGCATAGATCTTCTCCTGCGAGCAGGGACATATACAGTGCCTTGCGAAAGTATTCGGCCCCCTTGAACTTTTCATCCTTTTGCCACATTTCAGGCTTCAAACATAAAGATATAAAATTTTAATTTTTTGTGAAGAATCACCAACAAGTGGGACACAATTGTGAAGTGGAACGAAATCTATTGTTTTTTTTGAAACTTTTTTAACTAAGAAAAAAAATGAAAAGTGGGGCGTGCAAAATTATTCGGCCCCCTTGCGTTAATACTTTGTAGAGCCACCTTTTTCTGCGATTACAGCTACAAGTCGCTTGGGGTATGTCTCTATCAGTTTTGCACATCGAGAGACTGAAATTCTTGCCCATTCTTCCTTGCAAAACAGCTCGAGCTCAGTGAGGTTGGATGGAGAGCGTTTGTGAACAGCAGTTTTCAGCTCTTTCCACAGATTCTCGATTGGATTCAGGTCTGGACTTTGACTTGGCCATGCTAACACCTGGATACGTTTATTTGTGAACCATTCCTTTGTAGATTTTGCTGTATGTTTGGGATCATTGTCTTGTTGGAAGATAAATCTCCGTCCCAGTCTCAGGTCTTTTGCAGACTCCAACAGGTTTTCATCGAGAATGGTCCTGTATTTGGCTGCATCCATCTTCCCCTCAATTTTAACCATCTTCCCTGTCCCTGCTGAAGAAAAGCAGGCCCAAAACATGATGCTGCCACCACCATGTTTGACAGTGGGGATGGTGTGTTGAGGGTGATGAGCTGTGTTGCTTTTACGCCAAACATATCGTTTTGCATTGTGGCCAAAAAGTTCGATTTTGGTTTCATCGGACCAGAGCACCTTCTTCCACATGTTTGGTGTGTCTCCCAGGTGGCTTGTGGCAAACTTTAGACGAGACTTTTTATGGATATCTTTGAGAAATGGCTTTCTTCTTGCCACTCTTCCATAAAGGGCAGATTTGTGCAGTGTACGACTGATTGTTGTCCTGTGGACAGACTCTCCCACCTCAGCTGTAGTTCTCTGCAGTTCATCCAGAGTGATCATGGGCCTCTTGGCTGCATCTCTGATCAATCTTCTCCTTGTCTGAGCTGAAAGTTTAGAGGGACAGCCAGGTCTTGGTAGATTTGTAGTGGTCTGATACTCCTTCCATTTCAAAATGATCGCTTGCACAGTGCTCCTTGGGATGTTTAAAGCTTGGGAAATCTTTTTGTATCCAAATCCGGCTTTAAACTTCTCCACAACAGTATTACGGACCTGCCTGGTGTGTTCCTTGGTCTTCATGATGCTCTCTGTGCTTTCAACAGAACCCTGAGACTATCACAGAGCAGGTGCATTTATACAGAGACTTGATTACACACAGGTGGATTCTATTTATCACCATCAGTCATTTAGAACAACATTGGATCATTAAGAGATCCTCGCTGAACTTCTGGAGTGAGTTTGCTGCACTGAAAGTAAAGGGGGCCGAATAATTTTGCACGCACCACTTTTCAGTTTTTTATTTGCTAAAAAAGTTTAAAATATCCAATAGATTTCGTTCCACTTCACAATTGTGTCCCCCTTGTTGGTGATTCTTCACAAAAAATTTAAATTTTATATCTTTATGTTTGAAGCCTGAAATGTGGCAAAATGATGAAAAGTTCAAGGGGGCCGAATACTTTCGCAAGGCACTGTACCACACGTTTACAGTATCCAGCTGTGTCAGTCCATGGACGATAAGAGAAATTATGTTTTTTTCAAAATTGTCGCTCTTCTTTCGTTTATAGCGCAAAAAATTAAAACCGCAGAGGTGATCAAATACCACCAAAAGAAATCTCTATTTGTGGGAAAACAAAAAACAAAAATTTCATTTGGGTACAGTGTTGCATGACCGCGCAATTGTCATTCAAAGTGCGACAGCACTGAAAACTAAAAATTGGTCTGGGCAGGAAGGGGGTGAAATGCCCGGGATTGAAGTGGTTAAATGGAACAATACAATTAGTAGGATGTGCCAGGTGCCCACTATTATGGTCAACAATAATAATATCTCTCCCAATTACTTCTCACAATATCTCAAACATAAATAATAAGGAGTAAAAACAGTAAGAAATCGCCAAGGAATGCAATTTGAAAAAACGAAAAATTCTAAAATCGTCTTTATTTTAAGCCACCAAGACCACACACACAATACAACTTTTGTTGTCCGATTTCCTTTAGATTTACCAAAACCATGTAGTGCAAGGGCCTGCCTGATTGCATACAAATTGAAAATGTTTAGGTTAGACCTCATATTAGATGGCTTTTGGTAAATCTAAACTTTGGAAAAAGTGTACAGAAAATTGTATAGTGTGTATCCAGCTTTAGAGTACAAAAGCGGTTATTGTATACTATATTACAGGGCTCCAAATTTAAAGTCCTGAGCTACTAAACAGGCCTCAAGGGTTTCTCGCCACCAGTTTCCCCGCCCAACCCCTGCCCCGCCCCTAAACACGCCCTCATAAATTATCTTATGAAATGACACTTAAATGTTTTATGCAGAATTAAGTTATAAAAATAAATATTAACAACAACTTTATCCGTGCTCATCAATGTTGCTACACCTGTGGCCACCCATGCAGCTCGCCTGTGGCCACCCATGCAGCCCGCCTGTGGCCACCCATGGGCCACCAATGCAGCCCGCCTGTGGCCACCCATGGGCCACCAATGCAGCCCGCCTGTGGCCACCAATGCAGCCCGCCTGTGGCCACCAATGCAGCCCGCCTGTGGCCACCAACGCAGCCCGCCTGTGCAGGGGAACAGAGGAAAGGAAGAGGATTGCCAGCCGGATGATTAGAGCGCCGAGGAACACCGCTGGAACAACCTTAATTTCAATTGCTGTTTTACCGCCGCTCGCAGTCACATACAGCCCCGCCCCCTGGCCGGGGAACTTTGATAAAATGTCACGCATCCTGGGAGGGATTGGACGGGTGATCTGTCTATCAAAGTCCCAGGACCAGGAGGCGGGGCTGTGTGTGACAGCGAGTGCGGGAAACACACAGCAAATAAAATGAAAGCCACTAGTAATGTTCCCTGCGCTCTGATCATCCGGCCGGCTCTCTCCTCTCTCTTCCCTTTTGTGATCGCTGGGAGAAGGACTCCCATTCAACCCACCTGCTGGTGGTGCTCGCCCCCCCCCCCACTCCCAGGCAGCCCTTCCTCGCAAGCCCTTAAATTCCATTTGAGTGGAAGATTTGAGGGCTGCAATATTAACCGGTTCCCAACCGGCTCGTGTACATATACTGCGGCACAATGGCACCGCTGCGCGAAACCCCGTATATATACGGGGTTCCTTTAAGAGCCGCCAGTGGGCGCGAGCACGTGCCCATCGGGGGACTTGATGCCATAAATCTTTCCCATAGTTTGTAAAACGCTATAACTTTTGCACAAACCAATCAATATACGCTTATTGGACAGATTGATAGCAGCAGGAGCCATTGGCTCCCGTTGCTGTCAATCAAATCCTGTGACACAGAATGGGGCTAGATTGATGTTTGTAATGAACCCCTTCACCGGATCAGAAGCCACAGGTGCGGACAATGCATATAGCAATGAAGACAAGAGGAGATATCTGGACAGCCGCACTCCAAAAAAATGTTGCCTTTATTGGTAAAACAGGATCACAAAATATATGCCACAGCAGACGGAAAAATATCTCACATATAAATTTCACACTATTACTTAGTGCTTAATCATAGCAGCAGCAGGACTCAGGACCGCGCCCACACCAGTGCCCCCAGGAAAAGCAGCTTTCCGTGGGGGGCATCTGATGAAGAGGAGGGGACTGGAGCACCAGAGGGGGGACCCCAGAAGAAGAGGATTGGGGCTGCTCTGTGCAAAAGCATTGCACAGAGCAGGTAAGTATAATGTTTGTGATTCGAATACAAAAAAAAAAAAAAAAAAAGAGGCTTTAAAAAACACTATCAACTTTTTTATGCCACCAACATACAGTATTGTATACACACACAGTAGACATTCTTTTTCGTTCTATTTGTTTTTTCTTTTTTTCAGAAATTTGAAAATAATAAATTTGTATATTCCAAAAATCTGAAAATTCAAAAATCCGACAAAACCAAAATCTAAAAATTCTAAATAACTAAATGATAAACTATTAAATTATAGGTTTTGGAATTTCCTTTCAAATTTGGCTGTTAGTGAATGGAACAAATACGAATTTATCTAAAGTTTTGAATTATCCGAACTAAAGAACAAACAAATAATAATACGTTTTTTATTAGTTATTTATTATTACCGTATATACTCGAGTATAAGCCGACCCGAATATAAGCAGAGGCACCTAATTTTACCACATAAAACTGGGAAAACGTATTGGCTCGAGTATAAGCCTAGGGTGGGAAATGCAGCAGCTACTGCAAGTGGAAAAGAGGGTCAACAATGCCCATTTTCAGCCTCACTGTGCCCATCTTGCAGCCTCGTGTACCTGATCTCCCGGCGCTGTGACATGCAGTCTAGTCGGCGGCCGTCCAGTGAAACAAAGCCCCACCTCCTCCTCGTCCGTGATGGAACACTGATCGTTTCCCAGCAGTGAGTCAGTGTTCCACCTATCACGGACGAGGACAAGGAGAAGGCAGGGCTCTGTTACACTGGACGGCCGCCGACTAGACTGCATGTCACAGTCCTGGGAGATCATGAGGCTGCAGATGGGCACAGTGAGGCAGGGAGACTCGAGTATAAGCCGAGGGGGGCTTTTTCAGCACAAAAAAAAATATGCAGAAAAACTCGGCTTATACGGTAATTCGTTACGTTCCATTAGTTTAGATGTGGAATTCGTTATTACAGATAATTCGTAACTTCGGATAAATTTGCATTCATTACTTTCACAAACAGCCAAATTTGAAAGGAAATTCCAATACCTATAACTTAATAATTAGTTATTTCAGATTTTCGTATTCATTCTTATTTTTGGATTTTTCGAATATTTGGAAAAATTTGGAAATTCAGATATTTACGAATTAATTTGTCTAAATTTGTTAAAAAACTAATTCTGACCTAAACAAATTGCACATTTCTAATACACAGTATGCAACTGCTTTCACGTAACTTTTTTTCTCTCTCTTTTTTTTTTTTAAGTTAAAGATAAGTTAGAACCTCCAAACATTAAGTAAGGGCATGAGTGTATATTTTTTTTTTTTTTTTTTTTTTTAATGGGGTCTGTGGAATACACTACTGCTTCCACAGACTCCCATTAAGCGGGAAAAAAAAAAGAAGTCTAAAAAATGAATGATGCACCCAAAGCACATTTTATTGATTTTTAAATACCGTATTTATCGGCGTATAACACGCACAGGCGTATAACACGCACCCTAACTTTAAGAGGGAAGTCTCAGGAAAAAAAATACCACAGCCCCCTGCGTATAACACGCAGGCCCAGTTTACCCTCTATTTTCAGGGTAAAAAAGTGAGTGTTATACGCCAATAAATACAGTATATGCCGAAAAAAAAAAACCTGTGAATGTACACAGAGATCCAAGCTGGGAGCCCCTGGCTTACCGTCCTGGTTATTCTTCTCCTCCATGTACCAGGCTGTCCTCACATTGTTCTTGTTTGGGGAGAAGCGGCTGGATTTGAAGAACCCGGAAGGAAGACAGACATGAACACGGACGGTCACCAATTGTTCATCTTTACCTGGAGGGAGAAACAGTAAATACAGTAAAATGCATAACCATGCACCAAGTCACGTCCCTTTTCCACTTTCCCGGGACACTCTGCAGAATAAATCAATGACCTATGTGGAATCCTCAGTGTCTACAGATTAGTCTGAGCTCCTGATTTGCTCATCACTAATTATCTGCCTGCTCGCTGGATAAAGAAACCTGGGATGACACCTCTAAGGTCACAGTCCAAAAAAGCAGGTTGGGAGGACGGGTGACACAGGAAGCCGCATAACTGAACAAAGAAAAAGTGGTGTCACCTAACTGATTGTACAGTGTGGCATAGCTTTGTGAACCGCAACGCTGGCTAAACAGATGTACATGTAAGAGGTAAGGCAGGCTGGTCTTAAAGCCCCAATCTGGGATTAGATACATACTACGTATCTTCTGCATTATAGCTTCTTACCAGCCTTGTCCACATTTACATACGCAACTCGGCGCACAATTTTGGAAATGCAAAGATGAATGAAACACTTGCGCATGCACAGGAGTGACAGCATCTCGGCTCCGCCAATAAATTCTGTAAATAAGTAATTTTTCTCCTTCACTGGTGGGACGGCGCGGGTGAGGAGGCACTGACAGGCATCACGGATGGGCACTGACTGGCAGCACTGGTGGGGCAATAATTGGCAGCACTGGTGGGGGCAATAATTGGCAGCACTGGTGGGGGCAATAATTGGCAGCACTGGTGGGGGCAATAACTGGCAGCATAAATACTAAAATTGAAGTGACCAATAAAAATAATAATAAAGACGTGATACCAAAGTGCAGTGTGCATATAAATCAGTATATATAAATGTCCATATAAGGCAAGTAACAAAAAAAACAATGTGCAAATCAGCTGCAATGTGCAAAACAGAAGACACAAACGTATTGCAATATTAGCTGCAATGTGAAAACAAACGTATTGCTGTGCTTTATTGTTATTAGCTAGCACATATACTCACTAGGAACAGCGCAGCACCAACTCCCCCCTTCTTTCTTCGTTTATTTTTTGGGTTTGGTTTAACCCTTTCGGTGCCTGCGGCAGTTTCAATTTTTCATTTATTCTATATGGTAGCGCAGGAATAATCACACAACTCTAACACTTCCTATTGGATGTAATGCAAAAGAGGATGATGGCATCACAGCAGCTTTGGATCAGTGCACCACCTGGAATCGGCAGCAGACACGGGCAATCTTTAGGAAGAATTATATCTGCGTTCACAAGGCAAGAAGGAAAAAATGCCAAAGCACCATGGGTTATTGGTGGGTGGAAGGGAGTTATAGGTGTGACTACTAGCCAACAGGGCTATCAATTTTTCCAGCATCTAAGCAGCTACAGCAGACACAAGGGTAACACTTCTGCAGGGCTATCACTGCAGAAAGTGGAGCGTCGTCGTCCTATCTAAGCACCGATCCAATGGTTCCAGTGGCAGGATTTACAAATTGTTCCGGGGGGGTATTAAAAAAATAAATAAAAAAATTAAATAAAGAATGGCCAAAAAGGTTTGCATCAGCCTATTCTCCATCCCTGGACGTAATGAGCATTGAACCCTTGCAGTGCAGGGGAAGCCCACAGTTCAGCTTTATCTCTCACTTTAAAGCAGATCTTGTTCAATGAATGTCATCCGTCTTAAGCTTACCTTGGGGCCTCAGCAAGAGCAGGGGCTTTAAGTGGTTGCTGTTCATGTAGGCAAACGTTACACTGCCAAAAATCTTGCTCCGTGACAAATGGTGAGCCATGTGTGCCAGGTAGAGCGCCCTCTTCCGCAGGTAGCGCTGGTTCAGGTTGTCTTTCTCCTGGAGAATCTCCTGCAAAGAAAACAATGGTCATGCTGGCTGGGGAAACTGTCAACGGGGACCTGAAAGTGACGTCAGACGTCGCTTACAGGTCTGGAACAAGGGGAGGAGAGCGGCACCCGCTATGCCGGTCATGGACGCACAGATGGGGCACTTTACCGAGTTATGTGGAAGCATTTGGGCGACAGTTGGATAAGGAAGTATACAGTACACATTATAGCAGCCAGGAGTGTGTGTGTGAATGCAGCTGCTACCATCATAAGCCATACACCTTTGGCAGCAAAAGGGTTAAAACAATATGACATAACATCTCAGATGCTCTTAAAGCAGAGGTGCCGCGAAAAAAAAAAAATATTAAAAGCCAGCAGCTACAAATACTGCAGCTGCTGACTTTTAATAAATGGACACTTACCTGCACAGGGTGTCCGCGGTGTCGGCGGCAGCAGCAGACGAGCAATCGCTTGTCTCTCACCTCGGCGAGGGAATCAGGAAGTGAAGCGTTGCGGCTTCACTGCCCGGTTCCCTACTGCGCATGCGTGCGTACTCACTTCTGTTGCCAGCGGTTTAGACATTAATGGCTGTGTGTTGAGTTATTTTGAGGGGACAGCAAATTTACACTGTTATACAAGCTGTACACTCACTACTTTACATTGTAGCAAAGTGTCATTTCTTCAGTGTTGTCACATGAAAAGATAGAATAAAATATTTACAAAAATGTGAGGGGTGTACTTACATTTGTGAGATACTGTGTGTGGGCGAGCGAGTGGTGTGAGCGAGTGGTGTGAGCGAGTGGTGTGGGCGAGTGGTGTGGGCGAGTGGTGTGGGCGAGTGGTGTGGGCGAGTGGTGTGGGCGAGTGGTGCGGGCGAGTGGTGCGGGCGAGTGGTGCGGGCGAGTGTGTGAGCCCACAATCAGTGCCTTACCTGCGGAATGGTCACAGCGAGGTCCACATTGATCTCCGGTTTTATACATGTTCCCAGGAGGTAGCTGCCCACCACTTTGATGGAGGTCGGAGGACGGAAATGGAACTTGCCCTTCACTTGATAGGGGGCCTGTAGGAAGGGAACCTTCACGTTTTTGGGTAGCCAGGTCTGGTCCACCAGCTGCAGAAAACGGCAGAGCGACGCTATGAGAACGAAGACTGAAGAGCAATAAACAACATCCTCATGAAAGGATCTCACTACTTACATCTCTCTCGGGGGATTCTGGGATCTTCTCGATCAGATTGCCGATCTCCTTTAGAAAGTCATCAATGGTTTTTCTTCGCTTCTCCTTCAGCTTAACTTCCTGGAGAAGCTCTTCAATCTGATGGGGGCAAATATTTTTAGAATCTACCAGACTAAATTATTACCAGTGGCCACTGGTAATGTAAGAATTTAACCACTTGGCTACTGGGTACTTTTACCCCCTTCCTGCCCAGGCCAATTTTCAGCTTTCAGCGCCGTCACACTTTGAATGACAATTGTGCGGTCATGCAACACTGTACCTATGTGCCATTTTTTATTATTTATTTTTTAAACACAAATAGAGCTTTCTTTTGGTGCTATTTGATTACCCGTTTGTTTTTTGCCAACGAAAAAAGAATTATGAAAAAAAAAAAAAAAAAATGTATAGTTTATTATAGAATTTTGGAAACAGGTAGTTTTTCTCCTTCATTGATGTGCGCTGATGAAGCGGCACTGAAGGGCATTGATGGGCACTGATAGTGCCACCCACCAGTGCAGCCTAATAGGTTTAACTGATAGGTGGCACTGATGGGCACATATTGGCAGCACTGGTGGGCACTGCCGGCAGAGATCTCCTCTACATCTCGGTGCCCAAGAAGATCCGGCGTGGTGGTTGGCCTTCTCCCACCAGGGTGCCGTACTATGGAATAGCCTCCCTGTCGAGCTCCAGGAGGCCCCTACTATTCCGGTCTTCCGCGGGTTACTGAAGACTTGGCTTTTCACACAAGCCTTTCCTGCGTAGCCTCTCTCTTCCACCCTTTCTGCCGCTCTGTGCTGCGTCTGGTTCCTCTTTTCCCAAAAACTTTGCTATGCGCGTCGGGACCCTTCGGGGTAAGACCGCGCTATATTAAGATACCTCTCAACTCAACACTGTTTGGGCTTCACTGATAATTGGGACACAGCTGATCACATGGTAAAGAGCCGCTAATTGGCTCTTTACCTCAATCTGTGATCAGCAGTGTCCTGCAGGAAGGGAACCTCCAGACACTGGGATCGCAGAGCACGCCGCCCACGGCCAGCAGGGGGCGCGATCACGGGAGGCCTCCCAAAACTAGCCATTTGCGCGGTAGTCCGTCATTGGGCTAGATCGCGATAAGCAAGTGGCTAAAATGGTGGTGCAGTCTAGTAAAGCGTGGCGTGGACAGAACTTTGGGGTCTTGGGTAACACATAAGTCTTATGCCCCATACACACGATCGTTTTTCATGCCATTTTTTAAACCAACGTTTTTCTCGTCGTTTTTTTTCATGTCTCCTCTCAAGCCTGTCTTGTGTACACACGATCATTAAAAAAAACGTTCAAGCAAAGCGCAGTGACGTACAACACGTACGACGGCACTATAAAGGGGAAGTTCCGTTCGGATGGCGCCACCCTTCATGTTAGTAAAGTTTGGTGAGCGACGATGCGCGCTTTTTCAGCCTCGTGCTTTTCAGTCCGTTACAGCGTGATGAATGTGCTATCTCCATTACGAATGCTAGTTTTACCAGAACGAGCGCTCCCGTCTCATACTTGATTCTGAGCATGCGCGTTTTTTTTTCACCTCGTAAAAGCATACACACTACCGTTTTTCACGTCGTTAAAAAAAAACGACATGAAAAAATAGAGCATGTTCGAAATTTTTAATGCCCGTTTTTCACGTCGTTAAAAATGCTCTGGAGCCCACACACGATCGGTTTTAATGCCCATTTTTAAAAATGGCATTTTTAACGGCATGAAAAACGATCGTGTTTATGGGGCATAAGGACTATCTACATATTACTATAGATCCAGCAGAAAACGTATTATTTTTGCCATTAAACAACAAGTGGAGAGTAGGAGGTCTGCTTTTAACCACTTACCGACCAGCTCGCACCAATATACGCCAGCAGAATGTCTCTCCTGCGCAAATTGACGTACCTGTAGGTCAGTTTGCAAAAGCAGAATAGCACGCGCACGCCCGCGGACTCGATGTCCACCTGTGGCCCGCGATCGCGGCGAGGAGAGGCAGAACGGGGATCTGCATATGTAAACAAGGCATATTCCTGTTCTGCCTAGTGACATGACAGGGATCTACTGCTCCCTGTCATGTCAGTGGTAGCCCATCCCCCTTACAGTTAGAACACGCTGAGGGAACACACTTAACCTCTTGATCGCCCCCTAGTGATTAACCGCTTACCTGCCAGTGACATTTATACAGCAATCAGTGGCTATTTTTATTTTATTTTTTTAGCTCTGATCGCTGTATAAAAGTGTCAATGGTCTCAAAATAGTGTCAAAAGTGTCCGATCTGTGGGGGTAGTTACCTGCATATGCAGGAGGCTGGTATGATAGGTTTGCTCCGCCTCTTTCAGTTTGATCAGTTCCTCTGTAGTCATTGGCTTGTTGAGGTCAGACTTCTTCATCTTGGCCGGTTTCGGGTTTTTAGCCTTTGATGGTCTCTTGGCAGCCAGCTTCCCTTTCTGCTTCGGTGCGGAGATCGTCTTTGACTCTTCCACATCTTCAGGCAAGGCTTCTCCTGTGGCATGGCCATTCTTCTAGAAAAGAGAACAGTCCATGGGTTTATATAAGATAGGAGCCAAAATCCTTTCTATAGAGCTTCCCGCTCACAATACTGCCTGCAGGTCCTCCTCGTGCCTTATAGCTGAGCCTGCAAGGGGGGCACAATATAATCGGCACCCCCCCCCCCCCCATGAGAGGTCTCCCCCTGTAGTTCTTCCTCCCTATAGGCACATTAGGCAGGTTCATTAAATAAGCATTGGTGACAACCTTCTGGAACAGCTGTTCTCTAACTTTTTACCCCAGGAAAACCCTTGGACTAACTTTTGAGTCTCATGGAACCCCTGCTAAAAATAAATTAATCAGGGGTCAGTGGGAAGAAAGCCCCTTACTTACTATGGTGATCACCACCCTTACGGGGGCCAGGCTTATGGGCAATAAAAGCTCCCGTCCCGATTTCCGGTCCAAAAAAAAAGCTCCCGTCCCGATTTCCGGTCCAAAAAAAAGCTCCCGTCCCGATTTCCGGTCCAAAAAAAAAGCTCCCGTCCCGATTTCCGGTCCAAAAAAAAAGGCTCCCGTCCCGGGCCAAAAAAAAAGGCTCCCGTCCCGGGCCAAAAAAAAAGGCTCCCGTCCCGGGCCAAAAAAAAAGGCTCCCGTCCCGGGCCAAAAAAAAAGGCTCCCGTCCCGGGCCAAAAAAAAAGGCTCCCGTCCCGGGCCAAAAAAAAAAGGCTCCCGTCCCGGGCCAAAAAAAAAAAGGCTCCCGTCCCGGGCCAAAAAAAAAAGGCTCCCGTCCCGGGCCAAAAAAAAAAGGCTCCCGTCCCGGGCCAAAAAAAAAAGGCTCCCGTCCCGGGCCAAAAAAAAAAGGCTCCCGTCCCGGGCCAAAAAAAAAAGGCTCCCGTCCCGGGCCAAAAAAAAAAGGCTCCCGTCCCGGGCCAAAAAAAAAAGGCTCCCGTCCCGGGCCAAAAAAAAAAGGCTCCCGTCCCGGGCCAAAAAAAAAAGGCTCCCGTCCCGGGCCAAAAAAAAAGGCTCCCGTCCCGGGCCAAAAAAAAAGGCTCCCGTCCCGGGCCCAAAAAAAAGGCTCCCGTCCCCGGCCAAAATAAAAGGCTCCCGTCCCCGGCCAAAATAAAAGGCTCCCGTCCCCGGCCAAAATAAAAGGCTCCCGTCCCCGGCCAACATAAAAGGCTCCCGTCCCCGGCCAAAATAAAAGGCTCCCGTCCCCGGCCAAAATAAAAGGCTCCCGTCCCCGGCCAAAATAAAAGGCTCCCGTCCCCGGCCAAAATAAAAGGCTCCCGTCCCCGGCCAAAATAAAAGGCTCCCGTCCCCGGCCAAAATAAAAGGCTCCCGTCCCCGGCCAAAATAAAAGGCTCCCGTCCCCGGCCAAAATAAAAGGCTCCCGTCCCCGGGCCAAAATAAAAGGCTCCCGTCCCCGGGCCAAAAAAAAAGGCTCCCGTCCCCGGGCCAAAAAAAAGGCTCCCGTCCCGGGACCAAAAAAAAGGCTCCCGTCCCGGGACCAAAAAAAAGGCTCCCGTCCCGGGACCAAAAAAAAGGCTCCCGTCCCGGGACCAAAAAAAAGGCTCCCGTCCCGGGACCAAAAAAAAGGCTCCCGTCCCGGGACCAAAAAAAAATCTCCCGTCCCTCATTCAGGTTAATAAAAGCTCCCGACCCTATTGCGGGCCAAAAAAACCTCCAGGCCATATGTTGGATTAAAAAAATGCTCACATACCTCCTGTGAACCAAAAAGCCTTTGGACAAAGATATACAGATATGAAGCCATCCTCCCAAGAAGGTCCTTTCCCAGGGTGACAACCCTCCCATCCCGGTCCTTCACTTTCTCTCCTAAATAACAGAGACTACATTGTCCACCGTTGTCACCATCAGGAAGCCGGTCCACAACAATGTCTGGAGTGTGTGATAGTAGAGGGGAAGCTTTCATTGTGATAATCCCTGGTGATCCTGCCATTAGGGTCCTCGATCAGGTGACAACGTTCTGTCCCTGTCTTCCATAGCTCCCCAGGGTTGTCACAAGCAGTTCTGCCCACATACATGGCGCAGACACGGTCACCTGTTGTCACCCTCAGGGAGCCGGTCCCGGGCAGTGACGTGTAGCTGGATGGAGCGCATGCAGACAGGAAGTGACTGAAAGAAGCCGCAGAAGATAAGCAGAGCTGGAAACTGAATTTTATGGGGGAAATTGTTTATGGTACAAAGGGCCCATTCACTGTCCAATCTGCGTCTAATTTTAATAATATAATTCTCTGCCTGATACATTTTAGCTCCATAGACTCGAGTTCTCCCACAACGGCTCCTCCCCCAACCAACCTGGAAGAGGCACACACACCATGCTCTCTACTGCCCCCCAGTGCTTACCCCTCCCTGGGGAACATCCCCCCCACTAGAGGGGACAGGGACACCCGCATCACGTGACTGCCAGCCTCCCCCTCACCTGTCTCCGCTTCATCTTCATCTTCGCACCGGACACACACGTGGGTCCCCAGCGCTGATTGCTCCGGTCCCGCCCACTTCGGCTGATCACTGGGCAGCGCCGCTGGCGCACGCTTGACGTCACTGTCTGCCGCTGCCATGTCAGGTAAGGGAAACGCCTTACGCGAGGACTGACGGGAGCCATGGTGGTTACTGGCAGAGTGCCCATAGTCACACATTGGAGAAATATAAAATGTATCTATTTCACGTATAGAATATACCGTGTATATACACAGCTTACAAAGCAGGCTCTATTAGTCTCTGATAATGTGCTAGACAATTGTAACAGTCTCTTGTAGCATGGTAACAGTCTCTTGTAATATGGTAACAGTCTCTTGCAGCATGGTAGCAGTCTCTAACAGTCTCTTGTACAATGGTAAAAGGTTCCAAAGTCTCTTGTAGCATGGCAGCAGTCTCTTGTAGCAAGGCAGCAGTCTCTTGTAGCAAGGCAGCAGTCTCTGACAGTCTCTTGTAGCAGTCCCTAACAGTCTCTTGTGCAATGATAAAAGGCTCCAAAGTCTCTTTCAGCATGGCAGCAGTCTCTTGTAGCATGACAGCAGTCTCTAACAGTCTCTTGTACAATGATGAAAGGCTCCAAAGTCTCTTGTAGCATGGCAGCAGTCTCTTGTAGCATGGCAGCAGTCTCTGACAGTCTCTTGTAGCTTGGCAGCAGTCCCTAACAGTCTCTTGTAGCATGGCAGCAGTCCCTAACAGTCTCTTGTAGCATGGCAGCAGTCCCTAACAGTCTCTTGTAGCATGGCAGCAGTCCCTAACAGTCTCTTGTAGCATGGCAGCAGTCCCTAACAGTCTTTTTTACACTTGTCTCCGCTTCCCCTTAATCTCTGCACCAGACACACACACACATGTGGGTCCCCAGCGCTGCCTGCTCCAGTCCCACCCACTTCACCCCAATCACTGAAAAGGCTTCAACAGTCCCCTGTATTGTGATAGCCATCTCTAACAGTCTCTAGTAACATAATAGCAGTCTCTACCTCTCTTATAACATTGCAGCAGACTCAACCTACTGTAATGTGGCAGTCTTCTAACAGTCTTTTGTAAGGTGGAAGCAGTCTTCAAAAGTCTCTAATAATGTGGTAAACGTCTCTAACAGGCTCTTGTAACGTTTTAGAAGTTTGGTGCTCATATTGGGGGGGGCAGATTGTGGGGACGGATTGGGGGTGGCAGATTGTGGGGGCGGACATAGGGGGGCTGATTGTGGGGACAGACTGGGGGGCAGATTGTGGGGGTGGACGGAGGGGGGCAGAATGTTAGGATGGACTGGGGGGGTCAGATTGTGGGGGACGGACAGGGGGGTCAGATTGTAGGGACGGACTGGGGGGCAGATTGTGGGGACAGACTGGGGGGCAGATTGTGGGGGCGGACGGAGAGGGGCAGATTGTGGGGACGGATTGTGGGGGACGAACTGGGGGGGCAGATCGTGTGGAAGGACTGGGTTGGAGCAGAGTGTGGGGACAGACTGTGGGGGTCTGAATGTGGGGACGGATTGGAGGGTCAGATTGTGGGGATGGACTGGAGGGGGGCAGAGTGTGGGGACAGACTGGGGGGGCAGATTGTGGGGATGGACTGGGGGGCAGATTGTGGGGATGGACTGGGGGCAGATTGTGGGGATGGACTGGGGGGGGGCAGATTGTGGGGACGGACTGGGGGGTCAGATTGTGGGGACGGATTTGGGGGTCAGATTGTGGGGATGGACTGGAGGGGGGCAAAGTGTGGGGATGGACTAGGGGGGCAGATTGTGGGGACGGACTGGGGGGGCAGATTGTGGGGGCGGATGGAGGGGGGCAGATTGTGGGGACGGACTGGGGGGGTCAGATTGTGGGGGACGAACTGGGGGGGCAGATCGCGCGGAAGGACTGGGTTGGAGCAGAGTGTGGGGACAGACTGGGGGGGTCTGAATGTGGGGACGGATTGGAGGGTCATATTGTGGGGACGGATAGGGGGGTCAGATTGTGGGGACAGACTGGGGGGGGAAGAGTGTGGGGACGGACTGGGGGGCAGATTGTGGGGATGGACTGGGGGGGCAGAGTGTGGGGATGGACTGGGGGGGCAGAGTGTGAGGATGGACTGGGGGGGCAGATTGTGGGGACGGACTGGGGGGGCAGATTGTGGGGACGGACTGGGGGGCAGATTGTGGGGACGGACTGGAGGGCAGATTGTGGGGACGGACGGGGGGGCAGATTGTGGACGGACACGGGGGGCAGAGCGTGGGGACGGACTGGGGGGGCAGATTGTGGGGGCAGATTGTGGACAGACTGGGGGGGCATATTGTGGAGGCAGCTCGGGATCCAGCATGGGACTTTAGTGAATTCAGGGACCCAGCAGAGCCCCTCCAATGTTCTATAGACTCAGTCAGAGCTCTCATGTCATCTATATACATCAGTCATTAAAGTGATAATAAACCCAAAAGCAAACATTTATTATATAGCAGCTTACCAATTCTTACAGTAGATGTGATGGCTGCATTTGTTTTCTTTATTTTTATCATATATTTTCATCTGGTGATCCAGCCAGTAAGTCTGTTGTTTTCCCACAGCAGAATGTATCAGTTTACAGGGAAGAGACAAACCATTTACGACTGGCGGGTGCTTACATGTATCAGCTTTTATTTATTCCTGTAAAACCTTTTTCTTAAAAAGAAAAAAAGAACTGTTTGCTGTAAGCTGGAGTTCGGCTTCAATTTGTTAGTGTGTTTAAGTCTGCTAGTACAGCTAACACTCTCCTCCTCCGAAACTGAGAATGCTGCTATGCCTCCTGTGCTCCTTCATCCAGAGTGGGACGTGCTCTAATACAGGAGGTGTGTTACTGGCCAGATCACCAGGTGAAAACAGAGGAGAAAAAAGCCCCCCCCCCCAAAAAAAGAAAACGAATGCAGCCACCCCATCTAATGATTATTAATATGTTACATTTTGGGTTTAATGCTGCTTTAAATGGACTAGCAACTCCAATTTGTACGTTTGAGGGGGGGAGGGGTTAGTGAATGGCACTTTCGCTTTGCAACACTCTGGTCCTCAGTTTGAATCCTGCTCAGGACATTATCTGCATGGAGTTTGCATGCCCCCCTGTGCTGGCATGGAGTTCTTCCAACAATCCAAAGACATGCTGGTCAGGTAATTGCTTTCCAAATTGACTCTAGTGTGCATCTGTGGTGGCTGGTGCTCAAAATATTTGGGGGTGCAAACAAACTGAGAAATTCAGAAAAAAAAATCAGAAAAAAAAAACATCAATTGCTGCCACTGTGCCCATCAATTGCAGCCACTGTGCCCATCAAACGCAGCCACTGTGCCCATCAATTGCAGGCACTGTGTTTCCATCAAACGCAGCCACTGTGCCCATCAATTGCAGCCACTGTGCCCATTGAACGCAGCCACTGTGTTTCCATCAACTGCAGCCACTGTGCCCATTGAACGCAGCCACTGTGTTTCCATCAATTGCAGCCACTGTGCCCATTGAACACAGCCACTGTGTTTCCATCAATTGCAGCCACTGTGGCCATCAAACGCAGCCACTGTGCCCATCAATTGCAGCCACTGTGACCATCAAATGCAGCCACTGTGCCCATCAATTGCAACCACTGTGCCCATCAAATGCAGCCACTGTGACCATCAAATGCAGCCACTGTGCCCATCAATTGCAACCACTGTGCCCATCAATTGCAGCCACTGTGACCATCAAATGCAGCCACTGTGCCCATCAATTGCAACCACTGTGCCCATCAATTGCAACCACTGTGCCCATCAAATGCAGCCACTGTGCCCATCAAATGCAGCCACTGTGCCCATCAAAAGCAGCCACTGTGCCCATCAAAAGCAGCCACTGTGCCCATCAAAAGCAGCCACTGTGCCCATCAAACGCAGCCACTGTGTCCATCAAACGCAGCCACTGTGCCCATCAATTGCAGCCACTGTGTTTCCATCAATTGCAGCCACTGTGCCCATCAAACGCAGCCACTGTGCCCAAATGCAGCCACTGTGCCCATCAAACGCAGCCACTGTGCCCATCAATTGCAACCCCTGTGCCCATCAATTGCAGCCCCTGTACCCATCAATCGCAGCCACTGTGCCCATCAATCGCAGCCACTGTGCCCATCAATCGCAGCCACTGCGCCCATCAAATGCTGCCACTGTGCCCATCAAATGCTGCCACTGTGCCATCAAATGCTGCCACTGTGCCCATCAAAAGTTTCCACTGTGACCCCACCTGCCCGCTCGCCGTCTGCCCGGAACTTACCCTATCTCGTGGGGCAGCAGTTGACGGCGGCGAGCTGTGTCCTCCATGCGTCTCCTCCCTTCCTCTCCTCCTGATAGGCGTCCAATCAAACGCAGCCACTGTGCCCATCAAACGCAGCCACTGTGCCCATCAATAGCAGCCACTGTGCCCATCAAACGCAGCCACTGTGCCCATCAATTGCAGCCACTGTGTTTCCATCAATTGCAGCCACTGTGCCCATCAATTGCAGCCACTGTGTTTCCATCAATCGCAGCCACTGTGCCCATCAAATGCAGCCACTGTACCCATCAATTGCAGCCACTGTGCCCATCAATTGCAGCCACTGTGCCCATCAAATGCAGCCACTGTGCCCATCAATTGCAGCCCCTGTGCCCATCAATTGCAGCCCCTGTGCCCATCAAATGCCGCCACTGTGCCTATCAAAAGTTTCCACTGTGACCCTGCTCGCCGTCTGCCCGGAACTTACCCTATCTCGGTGGGGCAGCGGGTGACGGCGGCGAGCTGTGTCCTCCATGCGTCTCCTCCCTTCCTCTCCTCCTGATAGGCGTCCAATCACAGTGCCTGTCGTTTCAGCCAATAAGGTGACGGGCAGTGGCGGCTGGTGCTCAAAATTTTTTGGAGGTCGCAAACAAACTGAAAAAAAACCCATCAATTGCCGCCACTGTGCCCATTAAACGCAGCCACTGTGCCCAAACACCACCAGTTTGTCCCCTCAAATGCAGCCAGTTTGTCCCCAAATGAAGCCAGTTTGTCCCCCATATACAGCCAGTTTGTCCTCAAATACAGCCAGTTTGTCCCCAAATACAGCCAGTTTGTTTCCATATACAGCCAGTTTGTTTCCATATACAGCCAGTTTGTCCCCATGTACAGCCAGTTTGTCCCCATGTACAGCCAGTTTGTCCCCATATACAGCCAGTTTGTCCCCAAATACAGCCAGTTTGTTTCCATATACAACCAGTTTGTTTTCATATACAGCCAGTTTGTCCCCAAATACAGCCAGTTTGTCCCCATATACAGCCAGTTTGTCCCCATATACAGCCAGTTTGTCCCCATATACAGCCAGTTTGTTTCCATATACAGCCAGTTTGTCCCCATATACAGACAGTTTGTCCCCAAATGCAGCCAGTATGTCCCCATATACAGCCAGTTTGTTTCCATATACAGCCAGTTTGTTTCCATATACAGCCAGTTTGTCCCCAAATGCAGCCAGTTTGTCCCCCATATACAGCCAGTGTATCCCCCATATACAGCCAGTTTGTCCCCAAATGCAGCCAGTTTGTCCCCAAATACAGCCAGTTTGTCCCCCATATACAGCCAGTTTGTCCCCATATACAGCCAGTTTGTCCCCAAATGCAGCCAGTTTGTTCCCAAATGCAGCCAGTGTGTCCCATATACAGCCAGTTTGTTCCCAAATGCAGCCAGTGTATCCCCCATATACAGCCAGTGTGTACCCTGTGACAGCAGGAAGGTAAAGTCACCTGGTTGCATCCAGGAGGGTAGATATATTTCTCCCAGATTCAGGCTTTACGCCGACTTATACAACTAGGTGGAGAGTTGTATAAGCCCAGCTGAGGCTAGTGGGCTCATGGATGACTCATACCTCTAGGGAGAGTGTGGGGCGTCGTGCAGACAGGGAGTTGATGAGACCAGCTGAAGCTTGTCAGCTCATTTAGGCCTCTATAAGAACTCCCAGATTCATTAGGTGTTAGCTCATGCCTGGAACCAGACCTGTGTGGACTGTCTAGGGAGAGTGAACCCCTGTGCGGTGAGACAAAGCCTGTGTGGCTATTTGCTTGGACATTTAAAACCAGGGACTTAGGGACTAGGACAGCACTAGGCTGATCCCAGTTGTTAGTTAGGAAACCTGTATGTTTACTCAGAGGTCAAGTTGACCAGGATTTATTTTATTTATGTTTCTTTTGCTTTGCTGTGTTTTGTCACTGTAAATAGAAAATAAACCGCACTTTTTGATTTTGAAAACCACAACCTCCGTTTGCTGGGCCTGTTTTTGTGTGGGGAGCCCATCCCGGGGGTCACACACACCCGCTGCCGAGCTAACCCCCTCACAGTTGGTGGAGAATGCAGGCAGTTTTTTTTAAGCCAGCATGGAGGAGATACTGAAACAGCTGGCTCTAGCAAATGCCAATCAACAGCAGACAAATGCAGGTTTGCAAAGGAGCCTTGCAGCCCAGCAGCAAGCTCATCAACAGAGCCTTGCAGCCCAGCAGCAAGCTCACCAACAGAGTCTGGAAGCTCAGCAACAAGCCCAGCAGCAATCTGAGGCCCGCTTCATAGACCTGTTACAGAAGCAAGAGCAGAGACTACAACAAATGGAAGCAGTAGTGCAGCAACGTCCGCAGACCAGTGAGGAAAGCCGTCCCACTAATACCGCGTCCTTTGGGGTGAGTCGTTTATTGACAAAAATGACTGGAGAGGATGATCCAGAGGTATTTTTGACCACATTTGAAAGGACTGCTGAAAGAGAAAAGTGGCCTGAGGAGCAGTGGGCTGGACTGGTGGCTCCTCTGTTAACTGGTGAATCGCAGAAGGCTTACTATGACCTAGAGCCTGACCAAGCAAAAGACTATGTGATGCTAAAAGCTGAAATATTGGCAAGGCTGGGTGTCACCCTGGCTGTCCGGGCTCAGCGTGTGCATAACTGGACTTTCCAGCTTGGAAAACCCCCCAGGTCTCAAATGTATGATCTCATTCACCTGAGCAGGAAGTGGCTACAGCCAGAGACTTTGTCCGCACCAGAGATTGTGGAACGTGTTGTAATGGATCGGTTTTTGAGAGCTCTTCCTACTGCCATCCAAAAGTGGGTAAGCCATGGAGACCCAGAGATGGCCGGTGGTCTTGTGGATCGTGTGGAGAAATACTTGGCTACAGAGAACCTGACGGCCTCTTCCAGAGACACTCAGACTTTCCACCCTAAGACCAGACCATCCCCAGGGGCGGATAAGAGGATTCCAAGGGGTGAGGGTGGAGAGAGTGAGAGGGTGGGAGCTCTACCCCAAGTTTGGCGAGAACAGCCTGGGAAATCAGCGGCTCAAGAGGCGGCAAGAAGGATCGTTTGCTACCGCTGCCGGCAAGCGGGACATATTGCAGCAAATTGCCCGGTTGTGGAGGAACCCATGCAATGTGACTTTCTGACGGGCAGACGTCAGTCGCTGTGTGCGACAGTCGCATGCACTGCCATTCGAGGAACTGAGAAACATTTATGCAAAATGTGTGTTAATGGTAGAAATGTTGTGGTATTGCTGGATTCAGGTAGCCTTGTGACCCTGATAAAGGCTGAATTAGTTAAAACAGAGGTCTCTGGGAATAGCAAGGTAGCTGTTATTTGTGTGCATGGGGACACCCGAGAGTATCCAGTGACTACAGTGTGTTTCGAGACCCCCAAAGGTACCCTCTCTCATCCAGTGGGGTTAGTATCTCAGTTACCGCATGATGCCATTGTGGGAAGGGATTTTCCGAAGTTCTGGGAACTGTGGGATGATCCTGAGCCCCCCACTGGTGCCCCTATGTACCAGGAATGTGATAGCCAGAACTCCTCTGAGAGTGGTGAGGACTCTCCAGAATTTCCCTTGTCAGTATTGGCAGGGGAGACTCAAGAAACTGGAGAGGAGCCCACCTCCTCAGACGAAAACCTACCGTCTGTGGAGTTTTCTGATCTGGAGGTTCACAGGGAAAATTTTGCCACAGAACAGTTAAAAGACCCCGCCCTAATAAAGGCACGGGAAAACGTAGTGGAAATAGATGGCGAGTTAGTGAACCCAGATAATACCTGCACTTACCCATACTTCAGCGTAGAGAAGGACCTACTGTATCGGGTGGCAAAAAGGGCAGAAGAAACCGTTGAGCAGCTTGTGGTGCCCAAACCTTACAGGAAGTTGGTGTTGGAGTTGGCCCATGGGCACATTCTTGGAGGTCATCTGGGGACAGAGAAAACCCGAGAGAGGGTATTACAGAGATTCTATTGGCCTGGGGTGATGAAGGACATAGAAAATTATTGTTCCTCCTGCCCTGTGTGTCAGAGGTCGGCCCCGATGCCACATTTCCGTAGCCCGCTGGTCCCTCTACCCATCATTGAGGTCCCGTTTGAGAGAATCGCAATGGATTTGGTAGGTCCTATAATCAAGTCCGCTAGGGGGCACCAGTACATATTGGTTATAATGGACTATGCCACCCGTTATGCAGAAGCGATCCCTCTCAGAAATACCTCGGCCAAAACCATAGCCAAAGAGCTATCTCTTGTTTTTAGCCGGGTGGGTATTTGTAAAGAACTGCTTACGGACCAAGGTACACCCTTTATGTCCCGGGTTATGAAAGAGCTGTGTAAATTGTTCAAAGTGACGCAATTGCGTACATCTGTGTATCACCCCCAAACCGATGGGCTGGTTGAAAGATTCAACAAAACCCTAAAACAAATGTTGAAGAAAGTGGTGGATAGAGATGGAAAGGATTGGGACTGTCTACTTCCTTATTTGATGTTTGCTATTAGGGAGGTGCCCCAATCCTCTACGGGATTCTCCCCCTTTGAGTTACTGTATGGGAGACACCCAAGAGGGCTGTTGGATATTGCCAAGGAAACTTGGGAAAGTGAGAGTTCTCCCCACAGGAGTGTGATTGAGCATGTCGCCCTGATGCAAGACCGAATTGCACAGGTAATGCCCATCGTGAAGGAACATTTGGCCCTAGCGCAGTTAGCACAGCAGAGAGTGTACAACCGTGGAGCCAAGACCCGTACCTTTTCCCCGGGGGATAGGATACTGGTACTTGTCCCTACGGTTGAAAGTAAATTCCTTGCCAAATGGCAAGGCCCCTATGAGATAATGGAAAAAGTGAGCGAAGTGAATTACAAGGTCAGACAACCAGGAAGGCGAAAGCCCGAACAGATCTATCACGTTAATCTGTTGAAAGCCTAGAGGGATAGAGAGTCCCTAGTCGCAGACACTTGGTCACCAGCTCAAACTGGTTGCGTGATTCCTGAGGTTGGAATAGCAGCCACCTTGTCACAACCCCAACAACAGGAGGTTAAGGAGTTTGTGCTTCGCAACAAGGAGGTATTCTCTGAGCTGCCGGGACAAACATCTGGGGTAGAGCATGACATCATTACCCCGCCCGGTGAAAGGGTGAAGTTAAAACCCTATCGGATCCCAGAGGCCCGACGGGAGGCAATACGGGAGGAAGTACAGAAAATGCTGAACTTAGGGGTGATAGAGGAGTCCCAAAGTGATTGGTCTAGTCCCATTGTGTTGGTGCCTAAACCGGATGGGAGCTGGCGATTTTGTAACGATTTTCGTCAGTTGAACAAAGTTACAAAATTTGACACCTACCCCATGCCACGTATAGATGAGTTGATCGACCGGCTGGGAACAGCCCGATACATGACGACTCTTGACCTCACAAAAGGGTATTGGCAAATCCCCCTGGCCAAGTCGGCCAAAGAGAAAACCGCATTTGTAACCCCAGACGGGGCGTTCCAATATAAAAGAATGCCGTTCGGGTTACAGAATGCGCCGGCCACATTCCAGCGGAAAATGGACCAGATGCTGAGGCCCCATCGGAAGTATGCTGCGGCTTACCTGGATGACGTAATTGTCCATAGCACAGATTGGGCCTCACATCTGCCAAAAGTGCAAGCAGTCCTGGACTCTGTTCGGGAAGCGGGGTTTACGGCTAACCCCAAGAAGTGTACCATTGGGCAGGAGGAGGCCAAATATCTTGGGTACACCATTGGGAGGGGAGTAATAAAACCCCAACTCAACAAAGTCGAGGCCATCCAGAGTTGGCCACGTCCCAACAGCAAGAAGCAGGTACGAGCCTTTCTGGGAATCGCTGGGTATTATCGGCGATTCATTCCCCACTTTGCTTCTAAGGCTGTGCCCCTAACCAACCTGACGAAGGGGAAAGGGTCGGTCATGATTAAATGGACCCCCGAGGCTGAGGCAGCATTCCAATTCTTGAAACAAGCCTTATGTAGCCAGCCAGTGTTGTACTCACCCGACTTCTCTAAAGACTTTGTCGTACAAAGTGATGCGTCAGATGTGGGGTTAGGAGCAGTATTGTCCCAGGTCTGGAACGGGGAAGAGCACCCAGTCATTTACCTCAGCAGGAAGTTGAAGTCCCATGAGGTAAATTACGCCACCGTTGAAAAGGAGTGTTTAGCGGTGAAGTGGGCTCTAGATTCCCTTCGGTACTACCTGCTAGGTAGGCACTTTGACATGGTTACGGATCACGCTCCGTTAAAGTGGATGGCTCAAAACAAGGAAACAAATAGAAGAGTGAATAGGTGGTTCCTGGCCCTCCAGGAATTCAACTTCACAGTAAAGCATCGCCCTGGCGTTCAAATGGGGAATGTGGATGCTTTGTCTCGAGTACATGAATGCCTGATTGCTGGTGTTCCAACCCCGAGGTTAAAACAAGAGGGGGGGGTATGTGACAGCAGGAAGGTAAAGTCACCTGGTTGCATCCAGGGGGGTAGATATATTTCGCCCAGATTCAGGCTTTACGCCGACTTATACAACTAGGTGGAGAGTTGTATAAGCCCAGCTGAGGCTAGTGGGCTCATGGATGACTCATACCTCTAGGGAGAGTGTGGGGCGTCGTGCAGACAGGGAGTTGATGAGACCAGCTGAAGCTTGTCAGCTCATTTAGGCCTCTATAAGAACTCCCAGATTCATTAGGTGTTTGCTCATGCCTGGACCCAGACCTGTGTGGACTGTCTAGGGAGAGTGAACCCCTGTGCGGTGAGACAAAGCCTGTGTGGCTATTTGCTTGGACATTTAAAACCAGGGACTTAGGGACTAGGACAGCACTAGGCTGATCCCAGTTGTTAGTTAGGAAACCTGTATGTTTACTCAGAGGTCAAGTTGACCAGGATTTATTTTATTTATGTTTCTTTTGCTTTGCTGTGTTTTGTCACTGTAAATAGAAAATAAACCGCACCTTTTTGATTTTGAAAACCACAACCTCCGTTTGCTGGGCCTGTTTTTGTGTGGGGAGCCCATCCCGGGGGTCACACACACCCGCTGCTGAGCTAACCCCCTCACAACCCATATACAGCCAGTTTGTCCCCCATATACAGCCAGTGTGTACCCATATACAGCCAGTTTGTCCCCCATATACAGCCAGTGTGTACCCATATACAGCCAGTTTGTCCCCCATATACAGCCAGTTTGTCCCCAAAATACAGCCAGTTTGTTCCCAAATGCAGCCTGTCCCCCCCCCCCCCCCTCAGCCATGCACTTACCTTCCTCGGTCCGCGCCGTCCTCGATGTCTTCTCCCGCCCTTGATGTCGCTTCAGCCAATCAGGTTACCGGTAACCAGATCCGGTGAACCTGATTGGCTGAAACCCCCACAGTCTTCTCCAAGGAACGCACCCCCGTGCGTACCTAGGAGGAGTTTTTGGAAGCCGATTACAGCGTGAGAGCTGGCTCTGATAGACACTTCCAAGTCACACCCACCGCCGGCCGCCGCTCTAATTCATATGGCACCAGGAGGCCGGCCATCTGAATAGTGGGCAGCGCGGCAGCAGCGACAATACACAGATTCATGCAATGCATGAATCTGTGTATTGTCTTTCAGTGGCAGTGCAGGAGCGAGAGGGGGCGGCGCTCCGGCGCCCTCTATGGATGCACCGCCACTGGTGAGGGGTAACACCCCTGCGCTTCCTGATTGACGGAGTGACGGTTCAGTGTTAGAACAACGCATATTCATTCGCTGTTCTAACACACCTGGGTGAACTGCAAACGCAAAGCTCAGCGCTCGCATTTCACCTTTTTTGAAGCCTATTAGATAAGGTGACCAGATTTTTAAAATGAAATCCGGGGACATATTGTTTTTTACTAGTAATGGTGGCAATCAGTGACTCTCTGTCCATCGCAGCCCGCCTCACAGCCTGTCAAGTCTTACTCTCCAGGCCCCCGGCTACTACTGGGTGGGGAGCGGAGGAAGATCACCCCGCCAGGGAAGGCAAGGAGATAAGCAGGCGGGTGGCTGGCCGGACTTGAGCCAAGGCAGAAGAACATGTGAGCGGAGCTGAATGGGCATGAGCCCGAAACTGAAGAAATATTCCCTCCGCTCCGACCAGCACATCTTCATCAGAAAGGGGCACAAATAATGGAAAAAATACCCCCCCTAAGCTAGAAGGTGCGGCGGAGCGGAGGTGTGTAATTTCAGATTATTTTTTTTAATTCTGCACTGACTGTCTTTGAAATTGCCCCAGCCCCTGTTCAAATCCAATCCGGGGACAAAACCGGGGACAGACTTGGTCCAGGGACAGTGTCCTCAATCCGGGGATTGTCCCCTGAAACCGGGGATGTCTGGTCACCCTACTATTAGAGCCTATGGCTCTAATCAGGTGCTTCAAAAATACATACCCCCCGCTGGAATTCAGGCGCCCGGTGTCCAAAAAGGGGCTGGACTCCTGAATAGGGGGTGGCGGTGACAGTCATGGATAGATTCATGCAATGCCTGAATCTATCCATTGGTCATAGAGGGGGTGGCTGGAGAGAGGGGGGCGCCCGTGCGCCCTCAATGGACGCACCGCCACTGGGCCCTACGCATGTTAGATGGGAAACTTGAAGTGTCAGCTCTGATGTAAATGTAAAATATGTAAAGTGATTTGTAAAACTGTCAGCACTCTATAAAGACCTATAATAAATAAATGGATCCACAGCAATAAATGACCTCGTATTGTAATTCTTGTGCGAAACACTAGGTGGCAGGAGAGAGTTACAGTTTATTGAAAAGGCTGTTTGCAGGTTTTCAACTGCAGAGGAGCAAAAGTTGGGTGCTGAGATTGTCCACTGTGCAAAAAAATCAAATAACATCTAAAACCATCATGGACGACACAGGCTGAACACGGCGATTTCAATATTTTCAGGTCATCCAAGGCTTAGTACACACAAGTGCCAGGTGCGGAAGACCACCCACCGCTTATTTCAGATCTCCATATGGCTGCTGGGGGGAGCGGGGTGGAGCGGGGGGAGCGGGGGGGAGCCAGTTCACAATATGCATTCAGGAGAACAAAGCTTGTTGGCATGTCAGCTGCTGCCATGGCTTATTATAGCAAACAAAGGGAACGCTTCACCAGTTGCTTGTGTGTACGGAGTCATTAGGCTCAATGTACTCCTTTGGCCCCGGGCATCGAGGAAGGCGCAGCAGGAGCTGGGAACGCAAGATCAGCACTGTATCTGCATGTCTGCGAGTATACGCCTTTACAGGGCGTTTTTTTCTACATAAATTGGCATTTTAGTTTTTTTGTTCCTGGGTCCCATTGACGTTTTTTGCATTGCGATATCATGCATTAAAGTGTTACTAAACCCAAGACTCTGCATTCACTATATCTGGTCTCCCCAGTACTCTGCATTCACTATATCTGGCCTCCCCAGTACTCTGCATTCACTTTATCTGGTCTCCCCAGGACTCTGCATTCACTATATCTGGTCTCCCCAGGACTCTGCATTCGCTATATCTGGTCTCCCCAGGACTCTGCATTCACTATATCTGGTCTCCCCAGGACTCTGCATTCACTATATCTGGTCTCCCCAGGACTCTGCATTCACTATATCTGGTCTCCCCAGGACTCTGCATTCACTATATCTGGTCTCCCCAGGACTCTGCATTCACTATATCTGGTCTCCCCAGGACTCTGCATTCACTATATCTGGTCTCCCCAGGACTCTGCATTCACTATATCTGGTCTCCCCAGGACTCTGCATTCACTATATCTGGTCTCCCCAGGAGTCTGCATTCACTATATCTGGTCTCCCCAGGACTCTGCATTCACTATATCTGGTCTCCCCAGGAGTCTGCATTCACTATATCTGGTCTCCCCAGGACTCTGCATTCACTATATCTGGTCTCCCCAGGACTCTGCATTCACTATATCTGGTCTCCCAAGGACTCTGCATTCACTATATCTGGTCTCCCCAGGACTCTGCATTCACTATATCTGGTCTCCCCAGGACTCTGCATTCACTATATCTGGTCTCCCAAGGACTCTGCATTCACTATATCTGGTCTCCCCAGGACTCTGCATTCACTATATCTGGTCTCCCCAAGAGCCTGCATGCACTATATCCGGTCTCCCCAGGACTCTGCATTCACTATATCTGGTCTCCCCAGGGCTCTGCAATCACTATATCTGGTCTCCCCAGGACCCTGCATTCACTATATCTGGTCTCCCCAAGAGCCTGCATTCACTATATCTGGTCTCCCCAGGACTCTGCATTCACTATATCTGGTCTCCCCAGGACTCTGCATTCACTATATCTGGTCTACCCAAGAGCCTGCATTCACTATATCTGGTCTCCCCAGGACCCTGCATTCACTATATCTGGTCTCCCACAGTACACAGAACATGGAAATGCAATTATTATAGTAAATCTAAACTGCTAAATATCTTTTTTCATCAGCAGTAGACATGTGCAATTAGTTTTTTAACAAATTTAAATAAATTCGTCCATTTGGAAATATCCAAATTTCCGAATCTTCAAATTTCCAAATTTTTCCGAAAATTCGGAAATTCGGAAATCAAAAAATAAGAATGAAAATCCGGAAATTCAAAAACTCGAAAATCTGAAATAATAACTAACAAATAATAACTTAACTATTACTATTAAATTATAGGTAGTGGAATTTCCTTACAAATTTGCCTGTTAGTGACCGTAACTTCTTACTCTAAATGGTCTAAGGTTATCAGTGGTGTACCCCAAGGTTCAGTGTTGGGACCCTTACTTTTTAATATCTTTATAAATGATATTGGGTCTGGAATCAAAAGTAACATTTCTGTCTTTGCAGATGACACCAAGCTATGCAGTGGAATAACGTCCTTACAGGATGTCGCCAATTTACAAGCCGACCTCAATGCTCTGTCTAACTGGGCGACTATGTGGCAGATGAGGTTTAATGGTGATAAATGTAAAGTTATGCACTTGGGGGCTAAGAATATGAATGCATCATACATACTAGGGGGAGTACAACTGGGGGGATCCGTAGTGGAGAAGGATCTGTGGGTTTTGGTAGATCATAAGCTCAATAATGGCATGCAATGCCAAGCTGCGGTTTCCAAAGCGAGCAAAGTCCTTTCTTGTATTAAGAGAGGTATGGACTCCAGAGAGAGAGAGAGAGATATCATTTTGCCCCCCCTGTACAAATCATTAGTAAGACCCCATCTGGAATATGTAGTTCAGTTTTGGGCACCAGTTCTCAAAAAGGATATTGGGGAACTGGAGAAAGTGCAGAGAAGGGCAACCAAACTGATAAGAGGCATGGAGGAGCTCAGCTATGAGGAAAGATTAGAGGAACTGAATTTATTCACTCTTGAGAAGAGGAGAATAAGGGGGGATATGATCAACATGTACAAATATATAAGGGGTCCATATAGTGAACTTGGTGTTGAGTTATTCACTTTACGGTCAACACAAAGGACAAGGGGACACTCTTTATGTCTAGAGGAAAAAAGATTTTACCTCCAAATACGGAAAGGTTTCTTCACAGTAAGAGCTGTGAAAATGTGGAATAGACTCCCTGCAGAGGTGGCTCTGGCCAGCTCAGTAGATTGCTTTAAGAAAGGCCTGGATACTTTCCTAAATGTACATAATGTAACTGGGTACTGACATTTATAGGTAAAGTTGATCCGGGGAAAATCCGATTGCCTCTCGGGGGATCAGGAAGGAATTTTTTCCCCTGCTGTAGCAAATTGGATCATGCTCTTCTGGGGTTTTTTGCCTTCCTCTGGATCAACTGTGGGTATAGAATTGTGTATATGGGATTGTACGATATATTTTATTCTATTTATTTTTTATGGTTGAACTTGATGGACTTGTGTCTTTTTTCAACCTGACTAACTATGTAACTATGTAACGAATACTAATTTATCCAAAGTTATGAATTATCCATAATGACAAATGGAACGTAACAAATTAATAATAATAAATAACAATAATACTAATAATCAAAATGTATTATTATTATTATTTATTATTATTTAATTTAGTTCCATTTGTTTAGATGCGGCATTCTTTATTTCGGATAATTCGTAACTTGAGATAAATTCGTAGTCGTTACGTTCACTGACAGCCAAATTTGAATGGAAATTCCAATTCCTATAATTTAATAGTTAGTCATTATTAGTTAGTTATTTAGAATTTTTGGGATTTTGGGATTTTCGTTCTTTCTAATGTTTGGATTTTCCTTTGTTATTTCCGAATTTTCGAATTTACAAATTGTCGAGTTTTCAAATTTCCTAATTCCGAACTTTCAAATTTAGGAACTCCTGAATTCAGGAATTTTCGAATTTACGAATTTCGAATTTCCGAAGTTTTTAAATTTCCGAATTTTCTAATTTTCTAATTCCGAATTTTCTAATTTAAGAATTCCGAATTTACGAATTAGCGAATTACGGATTTACGAATTCTCAATTTTGGAGTTTTCAAATTTACCAAAAAACGAATGAAACCAAAGCAAACAATTTTTTCGGCAGTGCACATGTCTAATGAGCAGTATGTAGCAGTCTTGGGACTTCTTTCAGTGTCTGGTTAAAGCTTGTAGGAGGAGATTTCATTCTTCTCTGAGTGTCCTATGAGGCTGCAGGACCCTTGACCCTCAGTCTGGACAGTGGTGATTGGCCCTGTGCTGATCACATGCGCTCTCCCAAGAAAGAAAAAAAACTCTCTAGCAATACACACCAACTGAGCATGTGCAGCTTGTCCCCTAATGCTCTGTTCTATTAGCAGATGGGTTGGGGACAGTGGTAGGAGGGGAGAATCAGAGAAGACAGGATCAAACAACCTTTTTACACAATGTAGAGGATTAACCCCTTAGGTTCCACAGTGAGTATAACAAGCATGCTTTATTGCATATGCAGACTGATTTTACTTTTGTGGGTTAAGTAACACCTTAATAAACGCATGGGTGTCACACATTAACCACTTCACTTTTCCGACAATGTTTTAATATTTTATCTTTTTTTTTTGTTTTGTTATAAAACTACATAGGACCAACAAATCTGTATTTTCTGAAAGCAGAGGCTCTGGAGAATAAAATGGTGGCCGTTGCAATTTTGTTATGTCATACGATATTTGCGCATCTGGAAAAAAACACACTAAAGGTAATTTTAGTGCACCCAAACATCCAAAATATCCACTTGACCTCCCGAAGATTTATCCCCTTCCTGACCAGGCCATTTTTTGCGATGCAGCACTGCGTTACTTTAGCTGACAATTGTGCGGTCGTGCGACGCTGTATAGAAATAAAGTGTGCCATAAGTTCACCGGGGTGCATTGTGTTGAGTGCATTGACGTGGTATGAACGTTGTGGAGTGATTGGGCCCTCAGGATTGCTCATGTCTAGAATTTCAGGAGTAGATGTCATGTTGAAGTAGACGGTGGAGCGGTAACAGGCTCTTGTTTGTGATGGGGTCATCGCATGAAAGCGCAGTCGCCTTAAATAACTATTGCTAAAGAAAAAAAAAAACAGCCTGTGTGCCCATTTAATCAAGATCTTAAAGCTCCGGAGAGAAATAAGGCTTATTGCACAACACATATCTTGAATCTATTACCCCCCCCCCCCCCCCCGAGCTGATCTGATACCCCAAAAAAGGCCACTGCATCACAGATTTACTCACTGACAGTACTTGTCCTGGTCGGCCGAGATACGTTTTACTTTGTTCCACCGCTGGCTCTACACAGCCCAAACTGGTTTGCTAGGACTAGCAACCAGTCACGTCACCACAGAGCGAGGCCCCAGCATTCAGAGCGGAGGAGGATTTGTAGGGTGCCCACGTGTCCCTGGATTGCCCGGGATTATCCCGTAATTTACATCTCTGTCCCCGTTCCCGGGCACCTTCATTCCGGGACAATACAGTGTCCCGGAATGAAACTGACACTGGGAACATTCATGAATTCATGGGACAGGGGCGGACCGAGCTGCCATAGCGCTGGGTCTGGCAGCCTGGCTCCGCCTCCACCTGACTGTACTCCTAATCACTGGTTGGCAGTGGATGCTATAGCCGCCTGGCGTCTGGCAACCAGTGACGTCACGGCCGTGATGCCCTCCCCGCCCACCACCTCCAAGGCTGCTTACGATCGCTCCGGTTGAGTTCTGGTATCTTCTGTCTGCATTTGTCCCAGTTTGTCAGCCCGCCCATCATTTGCATTGCTTTTGTATTCTTAGCTCTGTCCAGTTTGAGTCCCGGCATTTTCGGCATCTTATGTCCCCGCCCACCGGCCCGCCCACTCCCTATTAGACCTGTAGAACATAGTCTAGGGAAGTGCTACAGGTGGTGGCAAGTGCTACAGGTGGTGGGTGGGTCAGTGGGTGGGGATAGAAGTCTGCAGAAGATGCAGAAAATGTCGGGACTGCATCCCCAACAGAGCTAAGAATACTAAAGCAATGCATGTTTGTGGGCTGACAGATGGGGACAGAAGGAGACTGAAGATGCAGAGACTAAACCCAAGAACAAGAAGAACTACAGGTACAATGCCACTATGTTCTGCTCTTTCCAGCTGAGTCTGACCCCTGTCCATCCCACTGTCCCTCTGTCCATTCCACTGTCCCCCTGTCCACCCCACTGTCCCCCTGTCCACCCCACTGTCCCCCTGTCTATTCCACTGTCCCCCTGTCCATCCCACTGTCCCCCTGTCCATCCCACTGTCCCCCTGTCCATCCCACTGTACCCCTGTCCTTCCCACTGTCTCTCTGTCCACCCCACTGTCCCCCTGTCCAGCCCACTGTCCCCCTGTCCATCCCACGGTCCCCCTGTCCATCCCACGGTCCCCCTGTCCATCCCACTGTCTCTCTGTCCATCCCACGGTCCCCCTGTCCATCCCACGGTCCCCCTGTCCATCCAATGGTCCCCCTGTCCATCCCACTGTCCCCCTGTCCATCCCATGGTCCCCCTGTTCATCCCACTGTCCATCCCACTGTCCCCCTGTCCATCCCACTGTTCTCCTGTGCATCCCACTGTCCCCCTGTCCATCCCACTGCCCCTCTGTCTACTCTGCAGCCCCCCTGACCACTCTGCAGCCCCCCCGGCCCCACCCCGATGCCTCCCCCTGTGCATCCCGCTGGTGTGGGGTTCTTTTGGGCGCTGTTTTTAGGGTGGTCCACTTTGGGGTGCCTTAGATATGATGGACTGATTTGGAGTGTTGAGATAGAATGGGCCACTTTGGTGTGATGTTGATAGTGTGGGTTGCTATAGGTAGGATGGGCTACTTTGAACTGCAGTGGATAGTAAGGTTTGTTGTACGGTAGGCCCCTTCCACGGTTAACGCAAGGTGGCTACACCCTCTGTTCGCCATGGCGTAGACAGCACACTGTGTTACTACTCTCTTTAAGCCACCCAAAGGTATGCAAGGTCTTTTACAATCCTATTGTCTATATAGTGTATACTACGAAAAAAAATGCACTGCGCCAGAAAAGTGTTCGGGTTTGGCTTGAACAACAGGTGGCAACCCTAGTGACAGTCCCCCACTTGTCTAGTGGCGGCGGGGTGCAGGGCAGCGGAAGCGGAGCTAAAGCAGCAGCAGCATTCTGAAACAGCAAACAGCGGCCCCGGTGAGCAGCATGAGGCTGGCTAGAACAAACAGCCCAGGAGGGAGTGGGAGAAGACCTCACCGCCGGCCACCCTGACCTGAGCAGCAGTGGATGCAGCATCCCCCGGAGGAACTGCAGTAATTCAGGTACAGGTAACATGGGGACATACACCACAGGCTGGACTGGGCTTATGGCAGGGCTGTGGGCAGGGAGAGAGCAAGCAGTAGTGGAATAGGCCAGCCATGAGGTGGGTGGTGTGCTCTGCTTTTCCTAACATTGACCTGGCAGGAATTAATGGCCATCACTCCTCATGACTCTCTGCAGGGGATACTCTGGAGGTACTATCTGTGTGCCTCCAGAGTGCTCCCTTACTTCCTCCCCTTACTTTCTCCAGAGTGCCTCTTTACTTTCTCCAGAGTGCCCCCTTACATCCCCCCTTACAACCTCCGGGGTGCCCTCTTAGTGCCTCCAGAGTGCCCCTTTACTTCCTCCAGAGTGCTCCCTTACATCGTTCGGAGTGCCCCACCACCAAGGTGGTATAGCACTGGCTGATAGACTATCAGGAGGTGGTATTGCACTCCTCTTCCTCCTCTCTCCACTAACTTCTCCCCGCCATACACTCCGCACTCCTCTCCTGTACATATTACCCCCCGCCATACACTCCGCACTCCTCTCCTGTACATATTACCTCCCGCCATACACTCCGCACTCCTCTCCTGTACATATTACCCCCCGCCATACACTCCGCATTCCTCTCCTGTACATATTACCCCCCGCCATACACTCCGCACTCCTCTCCTGTATATATTACCCCCCTGCCATACACTCCGCACTCCTCTCCTGTACATATTACCCCCCGCCATACACTCCGCACTCCTCTCCTGTACATATTACCCCCCGCCATACACTCCGCACTCCTCTCCTGTACATATTACCCCCCTGCCATACACTCCGCACTCCTCTCCTGTACATATTACCCCCCGCCATACACTCCGCACTCCTCTCCTGTACATATTACCCCCCGCCATACACTGCGCACTCCTCTCCTGTACATATTACCCCCCCCCCCGCCATACACTCCGCACTCCTCTCCTGTACATATTACCCCCCTGCCATACACTCTGCACTCCTCTCCTGTACATATTACCCCCCGCCATACACTCCGCACTCCTCTCCTGTACATATTACCCCCCGCCATACACTCCGCACTCCTCTCCTGTACATATTACCCCCCGCCATACACTCCGCACTGCTCTCCTGTACATATTACCCCCCGCCATACACTCCGCACTCCTCTCCTGTATATATTACCCGCCTGCCATACACTCCGCACTCCTCTCCTGTACATATTACCCCCCGCCATACACTCTGCACTCCTCTCCTGTACATATTACCCCCCGCCATACACTCCGCACTCCTCTCCTGTACATATTACCCCCCTGCCATACACTCCGCACTCCTCTCCTGTACCTATTACCCCCCGCCATACACTCCGCACTCCTCTCCTGTACATATTACCCCCGCCATACACTCCGCACTCCTCTCCTGTACATATTACCCCCGCCATACACTCCGCACTCCTCTCCTGTACATATTACCCCCCGCCATACACTCTGCACTACTCTCCTGTACATATTACCCCCACCATACACTCCACACTCCTCTCCTGTACATATTACCCCCCTGCCATACACACCGCACTCCTCTCCTGTACATATTACCCCCCGCCATACATTCGGCACTTCTCTCCTGTACATATTACCCCCCGCCATACACTCCGCACTCCTCTCCTGTACATATTACCCCCCGCCATACACTCCGCACTCCTCTCCTGTACATATTACCCCCTGCCATAAACTCTGCACTCCTCTCCTGTATATATTACCCCCCGCCATACATTCGGCACTCCTCTCCTGTACATATTACCCCTGCCATACACTTCTCACTCCTCTCCTGTACATATTACCCCCCGCCATACACTCCGCACTCCTCTCCTGTACATATTACCCCCCGCCATACACTCCGCACTCCTCTCCTGTACATATTACCCCCCCGCCAGTGCCGATCCTGACCTCCCTGGGGCCCTAAGCAAAATTCTGCAAAGGGGCCCTCTACCTGACCCGTGAATAATGGGCGTTGTTTAAGCGGAATATTGAACGTGGCTTAAAGGGGCGTGACTCAAAGGGGTGTGGTTAGAGTCTGAGATGAACAAGGGATGGAGGGAGAAACAAAGGAAGAAAGAGAGAGAGAGAGAAAGGAAGTAAAAAAAGAGGGATGGAGGGACAGCAGGCCCAGATCCTACACCGCAATAGAAATATGAGTATTCCAGAAAGTTTAACAATCAGCAGATCAAGATTCTCCAAACCCCTGTTGGTGCTTCAATCATCCCGGCACCATGGTTGTTATGGTGTCAGGGTGATTAACGCGTATTATTTCTATTATTACATTGTATTATAAAATGAAATCATTCAACTCACCATAATGCAGAATCAGTGGGAGCCCTGATGTCACTGTCCCCACCCAGCAGAGTGCCTCCTTACATCTCAGGTGTCCCCAGCCAGCGGAGTGCCTCCTTACATCTCAGGTGTCCCCAGCCAGCGGAGTGCCTCCTTACATCTCAGGTGTTCCCAGCCAGCGGAGTGCCTCCTTACATCTCAGGTGTCTCCAGCCAGCGGAGTGCCTCCTTACATCTCAGGTGTCCCCAGCCAGCGGAGTGCCTCCTTACATCTCAGTTGTCTCCAGCCAGCGGAGTGCTTCCTTACATTTCAGGTGTCCCCCCCCCAGTGCCGGCCTAAGACATTGTGCTGCCTGGTACCAAGAATTAAATGCTGCCCCCCCCCAAAAAAAATTACGCCCACCAAAAGGATATAATTTTATATCATGATAACTTAAGAGGACTTGTCCTGGCTCTATACATGTATATACAAAAATAAAGAGGACCTGTCATAGCTCTATACATGTATGTAGGAAAATAAAGAGGACCTGTCATGGCTCTATTCATGTATAGGAGTATAAAGAGGACCTGTCATGGCTCTATACATGTATGTAGGAAAATAAAGAGGACCTGTCATGGCTTTATACATGTATGTAGGAAAATAAAGAAGACCTGTCATGGCTCTATTCATGTATAGGAGTATAAAGAGGACCTGTCATGGCTCTATACATGTATGTAGGAAAATAAAGAGGACCTGTCATGGCTTTATTCATTTATAGGAGTATAACGGTTATGGCACTATACGTGTGTATATGTATATACGAAAATAAAGAGGACTTGTCCTGGCTCTATACATGTATATACGAAAATAAAGAGGACCTGTCATGGCTCTATACATGTATGTAGAAGTATAAAGAGGACCTGTCATGGCTCCATACATGTATATAGGAGTATAAAAGGACCTGTGTGTGGCCGCGATGTCAGCCGGCCACCCGTGATCGCTCCACAGAGAGCCAGAACGGGGATCTGTCAATGTAAACAGACAGATCCCCATTCTGACAGGGGAGGAGAGACAGATCTGCTCTTCCTAGTGATTAGGAACAGAGATCTCTCTCCTCCTTCAGTCAGTCCCATCCCCCCAGTTAGAAACACCTCCCAGGGAACACATTTAACCCCTTTCCTGCCAGTGACATTTACACAGTAATCAGTGCATTTTTATAGCACAAATCGCTGTATAAATGTCACTGGTCCCAAAAATGTGTCAAAAGTGTTCGATCTGTTCATCGCAATGTCACAGTCTCACTGAAAATCGCAGATCGCCGCCATTACTAGTAAAAAAAAAATATTAATAAAAATGCCATAAGTCTATCCCCTATTTTGTAGACGCTATAACCTTTGTGCAAACTAATCAATATACACTTATTGCGTTTTTTTCTACCAAACATATGTAGAAGAATACATATTGGCCTAAACTGATATAGAAATACCACCAACAGAAAGCTCTATTTGTGGGAAAAAAAGGACGTAAACTTTGTTTGGGTACACCGTCGCACGACCGCACAATTGTCAGTTAAGTCGACGCAGTGCCGTATCGCAAAACAAAATGAGTGAAGTGCATCATTTCTATTATTACATTGTTATATAATATATAAAATAGTTCAACTCACCATAATGCAGAATCAGTGGGAGCCTGAGCGTGTCTCTTGCCAACGTCACCTGCCACCAGATGCGGATTGTCACTTGCCACATGTTGCGGATTGTCACTTGCCATGACGCCACCTGCCACACATTGTGGGCTGTCACTTGCCACACGTTGCGGATTGTCACTTGCCACAACGTCACACATTGCGTTTTGTCACTTGCCACAACGTCACACATTGCGTTTTGTCACTTGCCACAACGTCACACATTGCGTTTTGTCACTTGCCACAACGCTACCTGCCACACATTTCAGATTGTCACTTGCCACTTCACCTGCCACATGTAGCGGATTGTCACTTGCCACGACGCCACCTGCCACACATTGCGGGTTGTCACTTGCCACACGTTTCGGATTGTCACTTGCCACGACGTCACACATTGCGTTTTGTCACTTGCCACAACGTCACTTGCCACACATTGAGGATTGTCACTTGCGACACATTGCGGATTGTCACTTGCCACAACGCTACCTGCCACACGTTGCAGATTGTCACTTGCCACTTCACCTGCCACATGTAGCAGATTGCCATTTGCTGTGTCCCAGAGTGAAGGCAGGCAGGAGAGAGATGACAGAGAAGGGGGGGGTCTGCTGACAGAGAGGAGGGGGGGCAGCTGACATTGAGGAGGGGGGCGGCTGACATTGAAGAGGTGGGGCGGCTGACATTGAGGAGGGGGGGCGGCTGACATTGAAGAGGGAGGGGGGCGGCTGACATTGAGGAGGGGGGGCGGCTGACATTGAGGAGGGGGGGCGGCTGACATTGAGGAGGGGGGGCGGCTGACATTGAGGAGGGGGGGGCGGCTGACATTGAGGAGGGGGCGGCTGACATTGAGGAGGGGGGGCGGCTGACATTGAGGAGGGGGGGCTGACATTGAGGAGGGGGGGCGGCTGACATTGAGGAGGGGGGGGCGGCTGACAGAGGATGAGAGAGACGGACCTCAGGAGATGGGGTGACACTCGGCGAGTTAGGAGCACGCCCCCGCCCTTTGAGCCCTTCTAAAGCTCAGCAGCGGCGAGGGGGAACAAATTAGAGGCGGAGCCGGCCGGCTACAGTGAGCTGCGGCACCGCCCACCCCTTTCCCCCACAAGTCACAGTCTCAGACGACAGACAGACCGGGGGCGGGGGTGGGCGGCGCCGCAGCGCTATTTCGGCAGGATCCCTCCCTTTCCCTGGTCTTCGGGAAAATGGCGGCCGGCGGAGACATTATCTCCGCCGGCCGCGTACCTCTAGCGGCGGCGGGGCCCCGAGTATTACTCGGGGCCCTACGCAGCTTGCGTAGTCCGCGTATAGGGCGGATCGGCCCTGCCCCCCGCCATACACTCCGCACTCCTCTCCTGTACATATTACCCCCGCCATACACTCCGCACTCCTCTCCTGTACATATTACCCCTGCCATACACTTCTCACTCCTCTCCTGTACATATTACCCTCCGCCATACACTCCGCACTCCTCTCCTGTACATATTACCCCCGCCATGAACTCCTCACTCCTCTCCTGTACATATTACCCCCCGCCATACACTCCGCACTCCTCTCCTGTACATATTACCCCCCGCCATACACTCCGCACTCCTCTCCTGTTTATATTACCCCCCTGCCATACACTCTGCACTCCTCTCCTGTACATATTACCCCCCCCGCCATACACTCCGCACTCCTCTCCTGTTTATATTACCCCCCTGCCATACACTCCGCACTCCTCTCCTGTACATATTACCCCCCGCCATACACTCCGCACTCCTCTCCTGTTTATATTACCCCCCTGCCATACACTTCTCACTCCTCTCCTGTACATATTACCCTCCGCCATACACTCCGCACTCCTCTCCTGTATATATTACCCCCGCCATACACTCCGCACTCCTCTCCTGTACATATTACCCCCGCCATAAACTCCTCACTCCTCTCCTGTACATATTACCCCCCGCCATACACTCCGCACTCCTCTCCTGTACATATTACCCCCCGCCATACACTCCGCACTCCTCTCCTGTTTATATTACCCCCCTGCCATAAACTCTGCACTCCTCTCCTGAACATATTACCCCCGCCATACACTCCGCACTCCTCTCCTGTACATATTACCCACCTTCATACATTCCGCACTCCTCTCCTGTACATATTACCCCCGCCATACACTCCGCATTCCTCTCCTGTACATATTACCCACCTCCATACATTCCGCACTCCTCTCCTGTACATATTACCCCCCGCCATACACTCTGCACTCCTCTCCTGTACATATTACCCCCGCCATACACTCCGCACTCCTCTCCTGTACATATTACCCACCTCCATACATTCCGCACTCCTCTCCTGTACATATTACCCCCCTCCATACACTCCGCACTCCTCTCCTGTACATATTACCCCCGCCATACACTCCACACTCCTCTCCTGTACATATTACCCACCTCCATACACTCCACACATATTACCCACCTCCATACACTCCGCACTCCTCTCCTGTACATATTACCCCCCCCCGCCATACACTCCGCACTTCTCTCCTGTACATATTACCCACCTCCATACACTCCGCACTCCTCTCCTGTACATATTACCCCCCCGCCATACACTCTGCACTCCTCTCCTGTACATATTACCCCCCGCCATACACTCTGCACTCCTCTCCTGTACATATTACCCACCTCCATACACTCCGCACTCCTCTCCTGTACATACTACTCACCTCCATATATTCCGCACTCCTCTCCTGTACATACTACTCACCACCATACACTCTGCATTCCCTATTTGACATCACCACATTTTGCACTATATAAGTCATCTCAGACTCTCTTTAACAACACCCTCTTTAAGCCAATATTTAGTGCAATTTAAGACATGTCCACTGTTCACCATGACGCACTTTGCGCGCCATATATATTGTTGTTCTTCTTGATCTTGCACACAGGCCCATTGATTTCATATGCCCCTGCCCAAAAATTGGCAAAACAATATGTCAAAAATCATCTTTTGGAGAGGGGGGGGGGGTGTCCCTGAATGGCAGTTTGGAAATGTGGTCACCCTACCTCCATGCCTAGTGCTTTAGCTCCGCTCACCTCCTCCTCAATCTTCTCCGGCAGCAAGCTCAGAGGGGAGGGAACTGCCAGGATTTGAGAGAAACTCTCAATACTCAGAGGTATGGCCAGGCCCCGGGGATGGATAAAACACCATGTGTGTCATGAGGCACTGACTGCAGAGAGATGAGCTGGCAGCAGAGGACAGATGACACCCTCGGAGGGATGGGAGGAGAACACATCCTTAGATCTCAGGGGTTCATGCTGGGACTTGTATGCCTTCACTTTTGGGGGGTGCCACCCCCAAAAATGAAGGACTACAGGTCCCAGAATGAACCCCTCAGAGCTGAAGATGTGACACCCCCCTGCCCCCCCAACTAGTGGAAAACTACAGGTCCCAGCATGAAATCTATGGGGTCACATCCTTAGATCTCAGGGGCTCATGCTGGGACTTGCAGTCCTTCACTTTTGGGTGCCCCCCAAAAGTGAAGGGCTACAGGTCCCAGAATGACCCCTTCAGAGCTGAAAATGTGACCGGTCCCCCTAACAAGTGAAGAAGTACTAGAGGTTCCAGCATGAACCCGTAAACTCTATGGGGTCACATCATTAGATCTAAGGGGTTCATGCTGGAACTTGTAGTCCTTCACTTTCAGGAGATGTGCCCCCCCCCCCCAAAAAAAGGACTACGGGTCACACCCTTAGATTTCAGGGGCTTATGCTGAGACTTGTAGTCCTTCACTTTGGGGGGGTTGTGCCCCCCCACCAAAGTAAAGGACTACAGGTCCCAGATTTGACCCCCCCCCCCCAACTTGTGAAGAACTACAGGTCCTAGCATAAACCTGTGAACTCTATGGGGTCACATCATTAGACCTAAGGAGTTCATGCTGGAACTTGTAGTCCTTCACTTTCTTTCAGGAGATGTGACCCCCCCCCCCCAAAAAAAAAGTGAAGAACTACAGGTCCCAGCATGAACCTGTGAAATCTACTGGGTCAAAAAAAAAAGTATAAAAAATCATCTTTTTTTGGGAAGGGGGGGGGGTCCCTGAATGGCAGTTTGTAAATGTGGTCTCCCTAACCTCCTAGACCCACCCTCTCTCCTCCTATCAGCATGATCCCTGCACTGCAGCACTTTTGCTTGACTTTGAGCCCGGGTCATCCCGGACCTGCCCAGTCTGTGACTGGAGAGTGAAAGGAGAAGCAGCAAAGTGATGAGCTCATCTCCCTATCACTCTACTCTCTCCTCCTATCAGCATGCTACTTGTCAGCACATGAACTGATTGGCTGCTTCTTTCTCTCACACTCCAGCCCTGCTGTATAGGGACTGCAAGAGACTGATACCAGGTCACATTCAGGTCCCTACACTTCTTGTATATAAAAGGGGAACAAGTGGTAACATTGATCACAGAACACAAGGAAGTCATTCTAGTTGTAAAAACAGTTTTATATTTATATTGTCCCCATCAGTGACAATGGACTGAGAGGTGGAATGACTTTCTAATCCTATTTATCATGCAGTCCCCTGTGAGTGTTCAATGATTGGACACAGCGGGGATCTGCATTGATCTCCGCGTGGAATCGTTCCCCACACATGAGGATCTCAGATTTATACTCTTTAATTAAATCATTATAAATGTCAGGAGAGGAAGTCGTTTGTCACATTGTCACCATGCTGGCATTTCCTCTCTGAAAAGTTACAGTTCTCATTTTGGGGTTATGTGAGATACAAAACACATCAAATGAAAGTTCTGCAGAGAATCCCAAAGAGGCCAATTATTAAATCTGACCTCCAGCCTTCCTTTTAACCTCTTCAGTACCAGGCACTCCCCCCCCCCCCCCCCATGCCCAGGACAATTTTCAGCTTTCAGCGCTGTCACATTTTGAATGACAATTGCGCGGTCATTCAACACTGTACCCAAACTAAATTTATATCATTTTCTTCTCACAAATAGAGCTTTCCTTTGATCTCCTCTGGGGTTTTTATTTTTTGCTAAACAAACTAAAAAATACCTACATTTTTGAAAAAAAATTAGTTTTTCTTAGTTTCTGTTATAACATTTTGTTTTCTCTTTCACTGATGAGGTGACACTGATGAGGTGGCACTGATGGGCACTGATATGTAGAATTGATGGGCACCGATAGGCTACACTGATAGGCTACACTGATGGGCACTGATGAGCGGCACTGATAGGGTGACCACATTTCCAAACTACTATTCAGGGACACCCCCCCCCCTTCCCAAAAATTAGCTTGTGCTGTAACGAATCACAGCACAGTGATTGGACACAAGAGGCGGGATTTATAATTTCTCCAATCACAAGCAGGGGGCGGGGATTGTGCGCCTCCAGGCATTCTCGGCCAGGACAAGTCCTGTCAGTGAGTAAAGCAGTGATGTGGCAGCCTTTTTTGGGGGCATCAGATTGGCCCGGGGGGTAGCTGTGTCAGTTTCATTCCGGGACACTGTATTGTCCTGGAACTAAGGTGCCCGGGACACACCTGCAAAATGCGGGACTGTCCCGGGCAATCCGGGACACGTGGTCACCCTAGGCACTGATGGGCACTAATAGGTGGCACTGATAGGTGGCATTCATGGGCAGCACTGATGGGCACTGATAGGTAGCACTGATGGGCACTGATAGGTGGCACTGATAGATGGCACTGGATAGGCAGCACTGATGAGGAGCTACTGACAGGCATTACTGATTGGCATCTGAAGGGCACTGACAGGCATTACTGATGGGGCACTGATTGCCACTGTTATGGGCACTGACTGGCATTCTTAATGGGGAACAGACCGGCACTTCCTGGTTCACGTGATGATCAGCTGTGATAGATCACAGCTGATCACATCACTCCGTCAGAGGCTCCATACTACGATCGGAGATGGTGTGTATCAGACTGACACACCGCACCTCTGATCGCCGCGCTGCCCGCTCCAATGGGTGCACGCCAGCATGTTATCCTGCTGGACGTCATATGATCAAACAAGACAAAAAGGAGGTATATAGCAAGCTCATCCACTATAGCTTGTTACAATGTGGGGATGCACATTGGTTAGGCATTATTACCCCTTTTATGTAACAACTGCAACAGACACTGGGGAAATTTTAATGTAAAGCCTCGTACACACGGCCGAGAATCTTGTCCCGGCCGAGTGTACACACGCTCGATTCAAAAGAACCACCGTTCTTTTGAATGGCACGAACGCGGTGACGTCATCGACTACGACGAGCGTGCGCTCGTCACATTCAATGCCGTCGCCGCCACCTTGCTACACCCTACCTATGCCTAGGAAGCTACCGCGCATGCGTCAAAGTCATTTCGAGCATACGCGGGTTTCCACGGCGACAGGTAAGTATACACACTCTCGGGTTTCTCGTCTGGAAACAGGCCGACAAGAATCCCGATGAGAAAATAGAGAGCAGATTCTGGCTAGTTTTCCTGACGAGAAACCTGAAAGCCTCGTACACACGGACGGTTTTCTCGGCAAGAAAGCTCTCCCGGCAGTTTTCTTGTCGTTTCTTGACGAGAAAACTGCCCGTGTGTACGAGGCTTAACAAATTTATCCCAGTGGTAGTCCCTCTGAATTGGGTAAAGGCATATGCAAAAAAGGGAGGAGAAGGGAGGATGTGACCTCCCGAAAGAATTCTTCAATGAGGAACAGCTGTTGGAACTATAAACTTTAATTAGTTAACCGCAATTAATAAATTTACAAAAAACATTATAGAAAAAACACACCCTCCTCCACCACATTAATTAAAATTAAGACTAGTCTAAACTAGGAACACGGGTGGCCACCAGATCAGCCATACACATCACAACTACTCTCATGACTCATCCATCCAATGTCAATCTCAAGCCCTGTGGCAATAAGAAATATGGGATTCCTTCCTTGTAGAAATAAATAGAATTGGCCATATGATTTGAGAAGAGGATTTGAACGCTCAGTTATTGTTTTGGTTCAGTCACTGTTGGTTCTCCAAAGTGAGAACAGGGACACGAACATGCTATTCATACACGTTAAGCCATTTCAAACACGCATTGCATGGTCAAGTACTAGATAGGTCCCAATCAAGTTCGTTTTGGATGCCGTGTAGCATAAGACTGCGTTGGTGCCGCGTCAGCTAGGCATTATCCAGAGATGGAATTGGTGGTCACATGTTTCGCTTGGTTACACGCTTCTTCGGAGCATGCGCAGTAGTCCAGGTTCACCAACTCTGATGGCACCAAAAATTTCAAAATTACAAACTTTATAAATTGTTCGACTACACGTGTCATTTATATGCCGTCTTGCCCATGTGGGAAAATTTACGTGGGCAAGACAAAAAGACAACTTAGAATCAGAGTTGGTGAACACGTCCAAACTATCATCAAAAAAGATGATGAACGACCGCTATCCTTGCATTTCCTCAGACACCATGGAGGTAAACCTGATGGCCTCACCTGTAAGGGGATTTATAGATTAAATTTGTCCCTTCGGAGAGGTGACTTTCATAAAATCCTCTATCAAAAGGAAAAAAATGTGGATATTTAATCTCAACATTATACAGCCAACAGGACTCAATAACGAGAGTAACCTATCTGTATTTCTGGAGTCATAGCTATAATTTCTAGCATACCTCCAGACATGCAGGGGTATAGGTATTTTCTGGGGTATTGTGCCAAACCCTGTGTTATCAATTGATCTAGGGTTTGGAAATATGGTTAATCGTCCTCTGTGGATCATGTTTAAACAACCTCTATTTGATATCAATATCCAGATCTCTGTTTCCCCCTAAACCTGAAATAAGCTCCCAGTTTTAATTTATTTATATATAAATATATTAGGGCTGTTACTGATTAAAATTTTCGTGTTCGATTAATCGATTAATCGACTAATTTGGATTAATTATAAACGCACATACAGATCCAACTACTTTTAGTTGATCTCCTTGCAGGCCGATTCCCAGTGCAGCTACCAACCACTGGAAAAATGGATAGCAGGATACAAAAAACACACAAAGGCAGCGCTCGATGGGAATAGCATTAAAACTTTTACAGTCTTCAAGCAGGTAACAAAATAAATATTGCACTGGAGATAAAATCGATGTAGCTACATAAACTGTAAAAATGGTGCGAGTAATACCAAACGGTAGCAAAAGCAGTCATAAAAACATGTAGCTAAGTATGATACTGGTATAAAAATGTGTACAACGATACCACTGCTGAATCCAGATGAGAAGGGGTTAACATCAGTCCGTCGGCATGTAGATGTCCCGTGAAGGGAACTATCACAACTCCCAGTGGATGGCTGTAGAATCCCAGGTTGATAGAGGGAAGTGGTAGAGGGAAGTGTAACAGCCCTTGCGTGTGGCAGATAGTAAGGTCCCGCTGGCATGCAGATATGAAGGCACAGCAAAGGAGCCCTTCAGATGTCCGTGACGTCACCGGATCTCCGACGGAACTCCCTGAAGACCCGGAAACCGGCGGAGAGGTGAGTACGGATCAAAAGAATTTTGATCGATCAAAAGAATTTTGATCGATCAATAAACTTAATCGATTAATCGAGGAATTAATAGTTAATTTCCACAGCCCTAATATATATATACTTCTTCTCTTATTCTTCCTTTCCTTTCTTATTTCTATTGGAGTAAAATTATTTCATGATCTTGAGCGAGTTGCTGCACCTAATCTAGTTGGAATCCTTCTATCTAAAATACTGACCGTAATAGCCAGGTGTACTCATATATACACTTTCTGAATGGTCAATGAGATAAATACTTTTGACAACTTGTCACTATTTTTATTGTTTAGTCTCCCTTTTTTTGTTTTCCTGAATTTCTAGCTTTGATTGACTTTTTGAGCCAGTGGTCATTTAAACATGATCCACAGAGGACGATTAACCATATTTCCAAACCCTAGATCAATTGATAACACAGGGTTTGGCACAATACCCCAGAAAATACCTATACCCCTGCATGTCTGGAGGTATGCTAGAAATTATAGCTATGATTTCAGAAATACAGATAGGTTACTCTCGTTATTGAGTCCTGTCGGCTGCATACTGTTGAGATCAAATATCCACATTTTTTTCCTTTTGATAAAGGATTTTATGAAAGTCACCTCTCCGAAGGGGCAAATTTAGTCTATAAATCCCCTTACAGGTGAGGCCATCAGGTTTACCTCCATGGTGTCTGAGGAAATGCAAGGATAGCGGTCGTTCATCATCTTTTTTGATGATAGTTTGAACGTGTTCACCAACTCTGATTCTAATGCCATGTACACACGACCGTTTTTCTCGTCGAGAAAAACAATTTTTTTTCCTTTTGACGAGAAAAACGATCGTCTGTGGGCATTTTGTCGTTTTTCTAGACGAGAAAAAAGGCATTAAAAACTACGAGAAAAATTAGAACATGTTCTAATTTTTCTCGTAGTTTTTCCCAACATTTTTTCCGCGGCAGTTTTCCCATAGGGAAACACTGCCGCGGAGCCCACAGACGGTCGTTTTTCTCGACAAGAGAAAAAATGTTGTGAAAAACGACCGTGTGTGGGGAACAAGCCGTTTCCTCGTTTTTATTGTCATTATTCACGGCGGTTTTTTAACCGCCGTGAATAATGATCGTGTGTACGCGGCATAAGTTGTCTTTTTGTCTCGCCCACGTAAATTTTCCCACATGGGCAAGACGGCATATAAATGACACGTGTAGTCGAACAATTTATAAAGTTTGTAATTTTGAAATTTTTGGTGCCATCAGAGTTGGTGAGCCTGGACTACTGCGCATGCTCCGAGGAAGCTTGTAACCAAGCGAAACATGTGACCACCAATTCCATCTCTGGATAGTGCCTAGCTGACGCGGCACTAACGCAGTCTTATGCTACACCGCATCCAAAACTAACTTTATTAGGACCTATCTAGTACTTGACCATGCAATGCGTGTTTGAAATGGCTAAACGTGTATGAATAGCATGTTCGTGTCCCTGTTCTCACTTTGGAGAACCAACAGTGAGTGAACCAAAACAATAACTGAGCGTTCAAATCCTCTTCTCAAATCATATGGCCAATTCTATTTATTTCTACAAGGAAGGAATCCCATATTTCTTATTGCCACAGGGCTTGAGATTGACATTGGATGAATGAGTCATGAGAGTGGTTGTGATGTGTATGGCTGATCTGGTGGCCACCCGTGTTCCTAGTTTAGACTAGTCTTAATTTTAATTAATGTGGTGGAGGAGGGTGTGTTTTTTCTATAATGTTTTTTGTAAATTTATTAATTGCGGTTAACTAATTCAAGTTTATAGTTCCAACAGCTGTTCCTCATTGAAGAATTCTTTCGGGAGGTCACATCCTCCCTTCTCCTTCCCTTTTTGTATATGGACGTCATATGATGCCCAGTCAGGATAACAGAACCACCGCCCGGCTGTCATTCTGCTATAGGCCGGGCGGGAAGTGGTTGATCATGCACAGTTGTACCGGCTCCTCTCCTGGACTGAAATGGCTTACTCTGATTTCACTGTACACTGTAAGCTTCTCACAATGTGCATGAGAAGCTGCAGCAAACCGGATAGAGCCTGCCTCATAACCAGTGTAATCGAGATATTCCCAACACTTTACCCATACCATTCTACACCCTTAAATTACATACCCCTTATTTTAACCAATCTATAATAATTTGATCACACCAGAGTTGGAGTATAACTGGCCATAACAGCCTTTTTATTAAAACATAATTAGATAAAACTCCAATATAAAAAATACTTTCACTTTCATAACTTTAACAGTTTAACTCCCAGTCTGTTGGTCTCTGACGGCACCCCGAACTTTTAACACTTTTTACACCAATACACTGCGGGACCAAAATTTTACCATACCAGGCCTCCAGCCGTATCACAGCTCGGAGACAACCCCTTCCCGCAGTGCAACCATACCCGTATTCCAGCAGACAACGTTCCACTGGAATACACCAGAGGGGCACATACCACCGATGAACCCCCCCCCCCCACTTCCATCACATCTGTTTTATGCCACCGTCAAAGACCAAAGACACCGCCACAGCCTGCAAGCATAACCCCTTACCCTTAAGGGCCCCCCCACACCCGCAGGGCAAGCTGGATCCCATCCTGAATCCTCAATGCCCACAAATCCATCCCCACATCAGAAAGATACACACCATCCCTCTGTAAATACATGCCCACATTTACCTCCAACTCCATGTGCCTTACCGCCAGCCCCCGTTATTGGCAACCAACCTACCCATCAGTTTGTTTAACTTGATTCCCGCCTTGTTGATCCTCGCCACTGATCTCACTATCCGCCCGAGGTGCACGCTACAACGTCAGACTATACCATCATCGTCCCCAGGAAGACCTCTCAAAGCACCAAGAAATCCGACTTTATAGCCGAGAACAGAGCCCCAATGGCTCTGATCCCCAAGTCATCCCCCCCAACATGTAGTACCAAACGACCGGCGGTCTATCCACCTGGGCGTACCGATACACTTCTGGCACCACCCTACTCCACCCTATGCCCGGGATGCCTATGCCCCCCAACGCAAGCCTCCCTCCTGGGTATCCCCAACTGCCTGCCTTCCTGTCAGACGTCTGCCCTCCTTGCTCCCCCAAAATACATATAAATGCCCTACCATCCAGACGAGGCGTGTAGAACCTCCATCTGAAATGAAAATACCACAACACAATTCAAAACCCCAGGAAAAAATACCCCATCATTGCCAATAACCACACTTGCGCACCCCTTTACTTCCCACATATTCCCACACACATCAGCTAATAAATGGGGGGGGGGGCATACATAAGAATGAAACCACCTGGACTCCCATTTCCTGATCTGTTTTACCGCCGCCTCATCCAACCCGCACCGGGCAGCCCCGGTGGCCGCCCCGATGCGGAAGGAGTGTGAAGCGATATGCAACTGTACCGCCACCCCTCACCCCATTTGATCCGTCTGTGACCTCCTGAACCGCAACCTCACCCTATCGCCCGAGCACTCCACGTCCTGTACCAGTAACCCCCCAGTCCTCAGTTTTGACAGGCCCACAAGCTCCCCCACCCTAAATGCCCCAAAATGCAACAGAAAACGCTGTATAGAACAACTTAACCCCATAAACAGCTGAACACACCCCGGCCAATGCCTCGCAGATCACTTGTAAAAGAGAAAAAGACACAGGCCTCCCTGCATCCCTATGAGGGTGATACTTTTGACACCTCCCTTAACGCTTCCCTTACCCAGAAAACCGTAGTGAAATCCGGCATGCCCTGGAGTTCGAACAGAAACGCCAAGCCTGCCAGCTTCTTCTCGATCCCTGACACCAAACCCCCTGCCTCCATGCACCGAGTTACAAAGTAAACTACCAGCAACTCCACCTCGGACACGCCCAGCTCAGCATCCGCTAGCCGTCTGAATGCAGCCCACTCCCTCCAGATTATTTGTATATGCCACCCATGTCTACCCACTTACCTACTGCCCGATCCTGAAACCGGGGACAGTGAATCAGCTAGTGTGTAGTCAAACCCCGGGGTATGCATAGCATAGAGAAAACGTTCAACTGTAAGCACTCCGGTCGATGACTTGCACAACCCCAAATTGTCACAGTACAATCTAAACTTCATGTTCTTACACAATGCCTCCCACAACTCCGTAGCCAATACCACCGGAAACAGGTCCAGCAATACCATTACCCGACTGAACCCTGTTTCCCCAAAAGACTTGGGCCATGCCTCTGCACTCCATTACCCCTGGAAAATGCACCAAAACCCGTGGACTTTGCTGCATCATTGACCCATCCTAAATCAAAATTGCTCACCGGGTCCCCCATCCACCCCCATTGCCCGTTGTAAGTTTCCAAGAACGTGTGCCACACCTTCAAATCCTCCCTAATATCCTCATTGAGTCAAATGAAATGCGTATTGGCCCGCACCCCAGCCGCAGCAGCCGACCGCCCTTGACAAAAAACCCACCCCTGGGAACAATCTAACTCGCAAAATTCAACTTACCCAGCAAGGAATAAATAGTCCACGCAGTTGCACCTTCCTTTTCCCCATATCTCCCTAATCTCACCCCATAAAAAGGGGGGGGAGGATCCAAAACAAAATTTTCCCAGGAAATGGATCGCCCGACCCATCAGGGACCACCCGTTAACAAAAAGAAGCTAAATTGTCAGAACATGGCACCTGAGAATGGGGCATCCCATGGGCAGACACCGATTCACATAACCCCCCCCCCTATCAGCATCCCAACAGCCAAAACTGTCCGGGTGTACCAGCAGCAGCCGGAACGCTGACTCAATGTCCGCCTTTGCCATGAGTGCCGACACACAGTGCACACTTCAGGACCTATCAAGGAATTAACTGACCCCCTTCTTGGGAACGAGAGGTGATGAATAAGCCGAAGCTTAATCGATTCCTTCTTATGCACCACCCCATCGGTGACACCACCAGATACCCGAGTGAGCTCTCCCGAAATGGCCCCCCATACGATCGAAAGCCACCTCTTTAGCCAATGTTTTCTGAAACCACCCCCGTCTAACCAGTGTTGGCCCCAAAATTTGCGCCAAGGGCGGCACGACCTCCTGAGAGCACGTAATTTTAAAACCCCTCCTAGAAACCCACTCTCATTCACTCCGCCGATGCCCTATCCAGATATCTACTTAGAAAAAACCCAGTCCTTACCTCCAGCACCGGTGTCATCCTTCTTGCGAGCAAAATCACCGGGACGCTTTCCGCCTTTGAAGCATCGAGACAAGGGGTGCTTCCCCCGGCATCCAGAGCATTCATGTTTAAAACGACAGGACCCCCCAAACTTGCCAGATCCTTTGTGAAACTGACAGCACACCCCCCATGTTTTTCTCGGTCGGTGGTACAGAGTCATTTGTCCCCCTGACCCACGCCCTGAAAAAACTGTCTCGGTGCTCGCGCCGAGGACATCAAACGCAGCCGAAGGCTGATATCCTTATGCACCCAACAAAGCGTCGGATGAACTGCCCTACGCTGCCGACTGTTCGTCTTCACGCAGCCAAGCAGTCCCAACCTAACCCCCTAGGCCTCTCCCATCGCGTCCATATAACAGCACAGTGCCGAGCAATGTTCCCGGGTTTACTCACCTAACACGCTGGCCAAGACGGCTGTTGTGTTACACTATGTGATTATTCTTGCTCTGTGTCTTTAAGATCTGTCCCCTTCTTTCTAGCTGAACTCTCTCTCTCACCGTAGTTCTTTATATATCTCCTCCACTTCCTGATTCTGGTCATTACTCCTGTATATCTTCCATGCTAAACATCTTCCATGTGGCTTACAACTAGTGTTGAGCGAACCCGAACTGTAAAGTTCGGGTCCGTACCGAACTTTAGCTTTTTCCCGAACCCGAACCCGAACCCGGACTTTGCCCAAAAGTCCGGGTTCGGGTTCGGCAATCTAATAATGCATTTAGAAATGCTTCAGGGGCCAGCCAATCACCTTTTGATTAGCTGGTGTGCCCTTAGAAGCCATCATAGCCATGCCTACTAATGGCATGGCTATGATTGGTCAGTGCAACATGTGACCCAGCTTCTATATAAGCTAGAGGCACACAGCACACATGACACTCTGCTTCAGAATAGATAGGGAGAGGATCTAGTCTGCTGCTGCTGCTTTTAGGGAGAGATAGAAAGATAGAAGAGGTAGTCCTGATTCTACAATCTGAGGGAAAAGATAGAGAGATAGTGTAGTGTAGGGCCAGGTTCCTGTGTTTGTGCTTTCAGGGAGAGAGATTTATTATATAGGAGTCCAGATTCAGAGATTAAAATCAGCGATCTGCATAGGTTTACCTGTTTGTGTTGCAGTGCAGTCTTTTTACACTGCCATGAGCCCAGTGTCAGAGAAAATCTAACTTTTAGGGGGAAAAAAAAGGCACTTTATTGTTCTCTTTTCCAAAAGACCCATAGGGCAAAAAAAAATTAAAAAAAAGCATTTTATTTTGCTCGTGCAAAAAAAGACCCGTTTAGGGCAAAAAAAAATAAATAAAAAATTTGCACTTTAATGTACGCTTGCAAAAAACGCCGTTTAGGGGCACAAAAAAAAGTTTGCAGTGTGTTATACATATTTTGAGGTGTGTGAAATAAACAATTTCTATATAGTTTTCTCCTACTGTGCTATACTAAAAAAACAACATTTTTTTTTAATAGCATTTTCTGCAGTTCTGTAGCTGTGCGATTCAGCGGTTACGTACTGTGGGTGTGTTCTGCTCTTCCAAAAAACGCAGTTTAGTGGCACCAAAAAAAGTTTGCAGTGTGTTATACATATTTTGAGGTGTGTGAAATAAACAATTTCTATATAGCTTTCTCCTACTGTGCTATACTAAAAAAAAAACATTTTTTTTGAATAGCATTTTCTGCAGTTCTGTGTTTTATTTTTTTTATGTTATTTTAAGTTATTTCCCTATCCACATTTGTTTGCAGAGCACTTGCCATGCTCTTAACATGGCCCTTTCTATTACCTTTTTAGAGCCTTTTTAGTCCTTAGAAGTCCGGGTCCCCATTGACTTCAATGGGGTTCGGGTTCGGGTCCGGGTTCGGGTTAAAGTTCGGTCCCGAACCCGAACTTTTTTCCGAAGTTCGGCCGAACCCGTCGAACTCGAACATCCAGGTGTCCGCTCAACTCTACTTACAACTGCAACGTTTTTCTACCTATGAATATCCATCATTAAACGGAACATAAACTGCCTGTATCGATGCAAGGGATAATAGCAAACCAGCTTGAGTAAGGCCTACTTAAACCTGGAGATGAACTTTATCGCTTTGTAGTTGAGACAGAACAGTAGAAAAACGGCGTTTCACAGCCTAATTACAAGATTTCTGCATGTCAGTACTGAAACAGACAAGATTTACTGCCCTCATAGCAAGACAGAAGGGACAGAGCAGCACATGGCAGCCTTATAGCCTGAGACAATCTGCACAGTGTCATATTTCAGCACACAGATCCTGCCTGCTTTCACAGTCAGTCTGCTATCATGAGTGACCAAGCTTCTGCATGTGAACTCACATCTACCTCCCCACAAGTTCCTGAAGAAACTGAGTTACCCAAACGCTCAGTTAAACCCACTTGGAAAGTAATGGAGAATTATGAAGCTTCAAGGACTGAATTGTCAAATAGCTTGGAATTAGTCTGGGAGAAAATCCTTGCTGAAACCAATACAGTGTCTGTTGAACGTGAACTACTGACACTAGAGGGCGCCATTAAACAACTTTCTGCCTCATATGAGCTTTATCAGCTTACCAGCAGCAAATTCACTAATGTCTTACAAAACATGAAGTCAGAAAGTGCGATGATGCAATTAAAGCGCGTCAATGCTCTCAATATTGAAAGAGACAGTTTTATCCAGCAAACCAGATTAAAGGCAGAAGCAAAAATAAAGCTGTTACAGGACACTGCATCTCACAGATCTGTTTCCACCAGACGTTCTAAAAACTCGTCAAGATCCCATAGTTCAAGATACTCAACACTCAGTGAGCGACTTATTAATGCCCGCGCTGAAGTGGAAGCCAGCAAAGTGCAGGTGGCATATGCAGAAAAAAGAGCAGAGTTGGAAGCGCAGTCAGCACGACAAAGAGCAACAATGGAAACCTTAAATGAACAGTGTAAACATGACGCAGCTATGGCAAAGCTAAGGGTCCTACAGCAAGCTATCAGTGCAGATGAAGGTGCAAGTGAGAAAGACAGCATTAACCTAAACATAGCAGATATGGAAGACCCCCTCAAACGCACTAAAGACTATGTCCTAAGCCACTGCAGTGCACACTCCATTGTCTCCAATGCTCCCGACTACATAGAGACTCCTTCACAGCTTCAAGTTATAGAGGTTCCAGCAACTTCCTGCACTCAAAATCACTCCACTGCATTTCCTACCTGCCTACCTTGCCTGCCTTCATACGTCACAGAGCATCAGCGCAAGCTTCAAGCAAGTCATCAATCTCCAGTCATTGGTACAGCCTTGAATCAACGTACCATTGGAACAACTGACTTCAAGCAAGCAACTCACCTGGATGCATCTGCTGCACCATATTTCCCTGTGTCCTTTAACAACAATGTCAAAGATAACGCAATCAGCACCATACAGCCAACAGCATCTCACATAAAGGCGGAGACAACTGAGACAGAAGAGTTTGTGAGGTACATGCTTCGCAGAGAGCTCACAAAGACTGGTCTTACAAGTTTTGATGACCAACCTGAGAACTACAGAAGTTGGAAATGTGCCTTCAGAACTACAATCAGCAATATTGGCATTACAGCTGATCAAGAATTGAATCTGCTGATCAAATGGCTTGGTCCTCTATCTGCTGCACGTGTTAAGCCATTAAGATCGGTTTTCATGGACAATCCTACTGCAGGCCTCACAGCTGCATGGGAGCCACTAGAGCAAAGTTATGGCAGTCCAGAAGCTATAGAAAATGCTTTGTTCATGCGTCTGGAAACTTTCCGAAAGATATCCGGTAAGGACAACAAGGAGTTCCAGAGACTGAGTGACCTTCTCCTTGAGCTTCAGCTAGCCAAGACTGACCCAAAACTACCTGGACTCAGTTACCTTGACACTCCAAGAGGGGTAAACCCAATTGTCTCCAAGCTCCCGTATGGTTTGCAAGAGAAATGGACTGCACTAGGGTCATCATACAAAAGAGAGAACAAGGTTTCCTTCCCTCCATTCTCTTTTTTTTGTGAATTCATCAGGAAAATTGCAGAGACCAAGAACGATCCAAGTTTTTCCTACGGTGAGTACAGTCTCTTCTCACCCTTTCCTAAGAGTACCAGTCTTCAGGGCAACTACAGAAACCATAGAGGCCCAGTGTCCGTGAAAAAGACTGACATCCTTCCCACTCCTACCACAGTTCTGGCCACGAACAAACAGAGTAGGAAGATTGAAAACCCTAACAGAGAGTGTCCCATACACAAGAAGCCACACCCCCTCAATAAATGTATCGGCTTTAGGAAAAAGCCTCTGGAAGAGCGCAAGGAGCTTTTAAAGACATTTAGGGTATGTTTCAGGTGCTGTGCTTCTACAGAACATTTTGCAAGGGACTGTAATGTGTCCATCAAGTGCATAGAGTGTGGCTCTGAAGAACATGTGCAAGCCCTCCATCCTCTTGAGCCCAGCTCTGCACAACCTGCCAACACTCCTCCCAGGTTAACGCATGGCGGGGAGAATACAGACCAAGTGCCTAATTCTACCATCATTTCTTCATCCTGCACTGAAGTTTGTGGAGAAGACCGCTGTGGTAAGTCCTGTGCTAAGATATGCTTGGTGAACATATACCACAAGGATCAACCAGAAAAGTCTCTAAAGGCATATGCTATCTTAGACGATCAGAGCAATCGATCACTTGCAAAATCGGAATTGTTCAATCTATTTGAAATAAAAGGCGAAGCTCATCCTTACACCTTGGGTACCTGTAGTGGAACTATAGAGGTTTCTGGAAGAAGGGCTCATGGACTCATGGTATCTTCTCTCAAAGGTAACTTGCAATTACCCTTACCTACACTTGTTGAGTGCAATCAGATACCTGCTAACAGGGAAGAAATCCCTACTCCAGCTGCTGCTTTCCATCACCCTCACCTCAAGGTAATAGCAAATGAGATACCGCCGCTTGACAAAGATGCTCAGATCCTTCTTCTGTTAGGAAGAGACATTCTAAGAGTTCACAAGGTACACAGACAAGTCAGTGGACCCCCAGATGCCCCATTTGCCCAGCGCACGGATCTAGGGTGGGTCATCATAGGCAATGTCTGCATAGGCAAAATGAAAAGACCTACCAACATTTCGTCATTCAAGACAAATGTTCTGCCAAATGGCCGAAACACTTACTTTGAGCCATGCCCACATCACTACTGGGTGAAAGAGAAGATAGCCAGCCACGAATGGCAACATGGTATCTCAGGTGACACAAGCCCTTTCTCCTGCCATGATGGCGACTTCGGGTCTACAGTGTTTAATGCAACCAGTGAAGATGACATACTGGCTCCTTCAATGGAAGACAAAGAATTCATCAAGGTAATGGACAATGAGTTCTTTCAAGATGACTCCAATAACTGGGTAGCACCCCTACCCTTTCGTCTCCCAAGAGAGAGATTGCCCAACAACTTACAGCAGGCCATCAGTAGATTCTCCTCCTTAAAGCGAAACTTAAGCAGGAAACCAGAGATGCAAAAGCACTTTGTGGACTTTATGCAAAATGTATTTGACAGAGATCATGCAGAGCCTGCTCCCCCACTAAAGGAGGGAGAAGAATGCTGGTACCTTCCATCCTTTGGCGTGTATCACCCACGCAAACCAGACCAAATCAGAGTTGTCTTTGATTCCAGTGCTCAGCACGAAGGTGTTTCTCTTAACAACATGCTCCTTACTGGACCCAACTTGAACAACAGTCTAATAGGAGTCTTGATTCGTTTCAGACAAGCGCCTGTAGCAGTAATGGCCGACATTCAACAGATTTTTCACTGCTTCATCGTCAGAGAAGACAACAGAAACTACCTCAGGTTTCTATGGCACAAGGACAATGACCTCAACAAGGAAGTTATAGATTATCGCATGAAGGTACATGTCTTCGGTAACAGTCCTTCCCCAGCAGTGGCAACTTATGGGCTAAGGAAAACAGCTCAGACTGGAGAAGTTGAATATGGATCTGATGCCCGTCAATTTGTTGAAAGAAACTTCTACATTGACGACGCACTTAAGTCCTTTCCAACTGCTAAAGAAGCAATTGATCTTCTCACCAGAACAAAGGAGATGCTGTCTGTAGCAAACCTTAGACTGCACAAGATTATATCCAACAGCCAGGAACTTATGAATGCCTTTCACTCTGAGGACTATGCCTCTAGTCTAAAAAACCTTGACTTAGGTACAGATGTGCCTCCTGTACAGCGAAGTCTGGGTTTGTTGTGGAACATCAAGCAAGACAAATTCACCTTCCAAGTGTCAATTTGTGACAAACTTCACTAAGAGAGGAGTCCTGTCTGTGGTGAATAGCATCTATGACCCACTGGGTTTCCTTGCTCCAGTTACCATTCAAGGTAAGATTTTACTAAGACAGTTGTCTACTGAGAACATAGACTGGGATACTCCCTTGCCTAGTGAGAATCAACACAAGTGGGAAAGGTGGAGATATTCTTTGAAGTCACTAGAAAAACTTCAGATTCCCCGTTGCTATGTTCCAGGATCCACTTCAACTGCTAACCGGAGAGAGATTCATATTTTCTCTGATGCATCAGTTGAAGCTATTGCTGCAGTAGCCTATTTGAAGACCTCTGAACTGAATGGAGAATCACACTGTAGTTTTGTCCTAGGCAAGGCAAAACTCACTCCCAAGCCTGCACATACCATACCAAGACTTGAACTTTGTGCAGCCGTGCTAGCAGTAGAAATTGCCGAGGTCATACGAAGTGAAATGGACACTAGAATTGATTCTTTCACCTTCTATACAGACAGTAAGGTAGTACTTGGTTACATAAACAACCAAACAAAACAATTTTATGTGTACGTCAGCAACAGGGTTGAACGTATCAAGAGATTCTCTCTACCAAGTCAATGGCATCACGTTCCCACTGAACTCAACCCAGCTGACTGTGGGACCAGAGCCGTGTCACCTGCCGCTCTTCAGGACAGCTTATGGCTGTCACCTCCAAGGTTTCTGCGTGAGGACTCTTACTTACTCCCTATTGACACCACCTATGGGCTAGTAAACCCTGAAGATGATAAGGAAATAAGAACTGTGAACACCTCACTCCACACTTCTGTAAGTACAAAACAGAAGCTGCGGTCACACCGTTATGAGCATCAATGGAAGCAGGTGCAGCATCTAGCCAATGTGTTCTGGCATCGCTGGAAGAAAAAGTATCTTCACCACCTTCAAGGTCGTAACAAATGGCAAGCATCTAAGCCGAATCTTAAGGTTGGAGACCTCATCCTTCTAAAAGACAAGGAAGTTTGTCGGAATGATTGGCCTATGGGTCTTATTACTAAAGTTATGCCCAGCGACGATAACAAAGTCCGGAAGGTAGAAGTCAAGGTAACCAAGGGAGGATCGACACAAACCTTTAGTCGACCAATCACAGAGTTAGTACTCCTTTTGCCAGGTGAGTGACTTGTGCAAGGACTAGCCATGCTGTTGGTACGGCGGGGAGTACATTGCTGCCATCTACAGGTTCTACTCAGAACTTTGGAATTATTTGAAGACATCATACTATGACTTTATGTTCTTCATCCTGTTGAACTTACGTTTATTATTTGCTTGTTGCATGTTTTTCATTACAGGTTCCAGGACATTCGTCAGTATTGGACTTTTTGAAAATATATATTTTAGTTTAAGGTTATGAAATCTAAAGATTTCAGACGGGGAGTGTTGTGTTACACTATGTGATTATTCTTGCTCTGTGTCTTTAAGATCTTTCCCCTTCTTTCTAGCTGAACTCTCTCTCTCACCGTAGTTCTTTATATATCTCCTCCACTTCCTGATTCTGGTCATTACTCCTGTATATCTTCCATGCTAAACATCTTACATGTGGCTTACAACTGCAACGTTTTTCTACCTATGAATATCCATCATTAAACGGAACATTCGAAAGGATTCATCGTCTGTCGTCCTAACTGTGAGTTTATTCATTGAGTTAAACTGCCTGTATCGATGCAAGGGATAATAGCAAACCAGCTTGAGTAAGGCCTACTTAAACCTGGAGATGAACTTTATCGCTTTGTAGTTGAGACAGAACAACGGCGAATGCCCGCAGCCACTTCCCAAACCTCCTCGGGACCAATGGACACCTCCTCATCCCCTCATCCTCCATTTGGAATCGTCTGGCTTACCTTGTCCAAATAAAACTTTCCATGGGGCAGTAATGAGAAAACCTCGACATACTCACCTTTCCTATTTTTCCTCTCACCCCCTGGTCAGGTGAGCCCACAAGGGCCTTCCAAAGCAAACGCAAACCTTACACTTAGCAGCATCGGCGATACGCACTATAACCGCCCTGGCTGCCACAGCAGGATCCCCTGCGTCCACCCCCACCGCCTTACTCACCTGATCACCTCCGACCTGTTCCGTCACGAGCCCTGCAGAGGACATGGGCGACACCACCTAAACCGACCCCCTTACCTGCCCGCCTACCAACGGCGCCGCCTGCGGGGAACCCCCTTTCAACCCTGAAAATCGCTCAATAATCAGCAATGGGGCCCCCTGCCCCAGGGGAGGCAGGCTGGTTGCCCGCCACCCCTGCCACAGGTGCAACAGCATCCCTGACCCCCGGCGTGGACCTCACACTGTTTGCAACGCCCCTGGCCCCACACCCCACGACTCACACAGTGCATTCATCAAATCAACAGGAATAATAGTGGTAGACTTACCGGGCTGACAGGGCACGTCCCCCACAGCTACAGATCTCGCCTCCCCCGGTGCTGCGACCCCTCTGCAATCTTCCTCCTCTGATTCGGACAGCTTCCCCTCCAACCTCCGATCCCGGGCTGTAAGCACAGGTGTGATGAGCCACCCAGGCGAAGCCTGCCTGGAGGCCGCGACTCCCCCTGGCGCCGAATTTAAGTCTCTTCCTGGGGATCCACCACCATCGCCCTGCAGCGCCTGCGCCCTCTTGACGAGCCCCGGGTAGGCCGCGACACCTGACCCCTGTTGTCCTGCACTTCAAGCCCCCCAGGCGAAGCCTGCCTGGAGGCCGCGACTCCCCCCGGCGCCGAATTGAAGTCCCCTCCTGGGGATCCACCACCACTTCCCTGCAGCGCCTGCGCCCAATGGACGAGCCTGTTGTCCTGCACTTCAAGCCCCCTAGGCGAAGCCTGCCTGGAGGCTGTGACTCCCCCTGGCGCTGAATTAAAATCCCCTCCTGGGGCCCTGCGGACGTGGCAACGCTTTTCCCCCCCTGCTGAATCCCCCCCCTCACTGCCGCCTGCCCAGAAGGGGGGATCGCTCTACATGAGGTCCTCCGCCGCGAGGGCGAAGCCCGGGCGCCATGACAGCCCGTAGCCCCGCCCCCCGCCGATGCCGCGCGTACCGTCCGACTCACCCCCTGGCCGAAGCAGGCGCGCGCCGAGTCAGTCTGTGGGCTCCTGGGGTGGCAACTTTTTAAATTTTTTTTTATTTTCCGATCGCGGGAGGGGGGGGCGCGAATCGCGGTAGGGGGCCGCGAATCGTGGGGGAGCGCGTCTAATGGGGCCCCAGGCCAGATCTGGGCCCCAAGCAGTTGTCCTGTCATGACGCCCCTGAATGAGGGCACCAACCTGGTCTCCCAGCCAGTCTGGCCCCTTCGTTGCCGCAGCCGAGCGAGGATCAAAACCACGTCCGCCATTTTTGTCTGAGGAGAGAAGTGAAAAACTTCCTCTCCCTCACTGTCTCCTCACAAAATGTTCCCGGGCGTTCCCGCCCCTTCATATTTAAAGCGCTCCTCCCCTCCAGCACATATTACTCCTGTCTCCTCCCTCTCCAAACTTCCCAGCTTTTTTAACCCTGTGTTTCCTTTCCTCTCCCCCTTGTCATGCCGGCCCTCCATTAATTTTTCTTTCTGTCTTTTCATTCCAGGCCTCCCTTTACTGGGGGACATCCATCATCATCTCGCCCTTTCCTCCCCAGGAGGATTCATTGGATTTCAGTTCTTTCAATCAAGGAGCTTCAGCGTCACATGTGGGCGCTACCATGCAAATACAGCCTGCCTAGGAATACCTACTCCTCCATGACATCCACTCATCAAGTAACATTGATATTTGTATAACTCCCCCCCAAAGACAGACACAACTCAGCCCATGATGCTCAGGCTCTGTGTCAGCTCAGCCCCTAATGAGTCAAACACAGCTAAGCCCCTAATGTGCCAGACATAGCTCAGCCCCTGATGAGCCAGACACAGCTCAGCCCCTGATGAGCCAGACACAGCTCAGCCCCTGATGAGCCAGACACAGCTCAGCCCCTGATGAGCCAGACACAGCTCAGCCCCTGATGAGCCAGACACAGCTCAGCCTCTGATGAGCCAGGCACAGCTCAGCCCCTTTTGTCAGCTCAGCCCCTGATGCAGCCTCTCACCTTGCGACTTGCTACAAAGCTGTGGTCTGTCTGATCACTGCGGGGGAGGGGGGACTGAGGAAATGTTTCCTACTACCTGCAGCAGACTGATGACATCATCTCAGCCTAAACAAGGTCTCTGGATTGGATTCCAGGAGCAGCGTCTATTGATAAGCAATTTAACTTTTTGACACATCATACTGTTGCTTTGCAATGAGAAAAAAAAGCAGGAATGTATTCATGCAGTGTTTTTTTTTTTATATATACTTTTTCATATACTGAAAGGCCCACGTTTCAAAAAAATCTTGAAATTGTTGGGCCTGACAATGTTTTGCTTTTCGGTGGTGTAGCCATAATAAGCCATCACACAAAATGCATCTCCAGCCAACAGAACCTCCCTCCATGTACACGTGGCTAGAATACGAAAACTCTCTCTCAGCTGCAGGAACTGATTTGTTACGTTCAGTGCAGGTAGCAACTGTAGCGCCCTGCCCCTATTGGGTAGGCGCTAGTGTAAATTTAGTTGTCTGAGTTATAGTTCAACTCAGAATAATTGTACCAAATTATGGGTCTCTGTTCCAGTTCAGCTGAGTTGCACATTTTCCACCTTCCTCTGGGGGTCGTTGTTACCACAGGTCAAGGTTGGATTTGCAGCTGGCTGGATGTATTGGGTACCTCTTTCCCAGAAGCAGCTCAGTGGGTTTGGTCACCCCGCTGTGCATTCTGGGAGAGGGTACTTAAGGGACAGACACCGTTTTGGCGGGGTCTTCCGATCCTGACCTGACGGCCCTCCTGGCCTCAGGGATGTGTTAGCAGTTTTCTGCCTCGGGGCCTGCAGACCCCCCAAGGCTCCGTTGCTGAGAGTAGGCCCAGGAGCTGCTGGGGCCTACTGATCCATAGATGGTCCTGTGTCGCCTTGCCTGCGGTAAGGGACCGAGCAATTGAGGACTCAATTGGAGGACGCATCCGGATCAAATCTACCTCACAGTGCTGCCGGCCTGGCTGAAATATCCTGGCACTGTGTGTTATGTTCCAGAACTTTACCAAGCGTGTGATCATACAAGTCTGTGGCAGAGACTTTTGAACAAGTTCGCACCGGCTTCTAGGTCAGTGAGAGAGGCCTATCCGGTGGATGCTACATCCAGTGTGGAAGATATTGGTTCTCTGGATAAGGGAAAGTACCCGTGATCCGCAAAACCTAAGGTACCTGAATCTCCCCTAACCCTCCATCCCTCTGTCTGAAGTTCTTGAAAAAAAACCTTGATAAAAAGAGACTAAATGTTTGGTGCAGACATTTATTAACAACTCTTCAGGGAAGACCCCTAGGACGGACGTGGTGAGCAGTAAGGTAACGGCAGGCCCAAATCTTAAACCAGTGGCCCCTACGGGGGTATTGCTACATGTGGGGGCTCAAGTCCGGGATTTGCCGTTACTGACCGCAAATCAAGTATGCGGTCCACCGGGCTTCTATTACAGAGGGTTTGGACTGTGCCGTTTCTGAAAAAGGGGGACATTTGCGGATCACTTCTTAGTCGCATGGGCTGTGGGCGGAGCCAAGAAAGAGAAAAACCTGCAAACTACGTGACTGAAGAGACAAGTGGGAGAAGTTCCCGCCTGCTTGCTGCGTGAGATGCCACGTGTGTGTTCAGCACTCAGAAAGAGTCGGAACATCGCCATGTCTGCAGCTATGTCGATGCAGTCTGCTATGGTTTGCTGTGAGCACCGCTGCAGGTGCTATGCTGCCGAGGGCTACGCTGACGGACACTGGCATTCGGTTGAAACCGCATGGGCGGTTCATACTCTACTTGATTGTGGATGTGGAAGCCTTGGGTATGCTGTGCAACAGGTGCAAAGGACTGGCTGTAAACCCCCATCCATTTGTTCGGTGCCTACACTGCGGGGAGTACCTGTTTGCCGTAGAGCAACCCACCTTCCTACCCCGTGCCTACCGGATGGGCTGGGCCACGGGCCCCAGCCTCTTTGCTACCTTTGCTTCGGCGGCTAGACCTGCGCTTGCCACATCCACTACAACAGCTATTCCGGAGGGAGATGGCGCTGTTACTGCCATTGAGGAGTCACCGGCAGACGTTGTCACTGCTGTTACCGCCACTACTACTGCCTCCGTTGCATTTGTTCCCGCTGTACCTGCCCAAAGGAAAGTGGGATACGTAAAAGCCTCCCACGGCTGTGGTCGGGGCTCACCCCAAAGACTGCCCGGACCGGATCCAGAGGAAAGTCTGATTCCTGGGAAGTCCACGACAGGAACGGGTGAGAGATCTGGGGAAATTGTACATATGGGAACTGTTCGCAATTATATGCCCACGGAGGAGTTACGGGACTCTGAAATAGATTCTTTGTCAGATATCTCTGGAGATTATGACTTGTTCGAAACCATGTCTCAAGAGATGCTATGGGCCAATGGAGAGGATGTTGCCTTCACCTTTTCAGAGTGGGCAGCCATGGACTCGGGGAGGACAACATCCAGTGTGGAACCCCCGGCTGTTATTAGTTAAATCCTGCCCAATGTTACCAGTTTGTTTGGGTCAGGAAAACTGTCTGTAAATGCTATGGTGCAGAAGTCCCCAGTTTCTTGTATACCTTCTGGACTTGGAAGCACAAGATCTTTGCCTAGGCTTGCCCAGTCACAAAGGTTACTTAACAAGCGGGTAGCCACTGAATATGGACTGGAGTTTCCTTATGTTCCCAGGGAAATCATGCAAGAGATCGAGGCCAACAGAGAAAAATGGTACGATGAGGCTGTTTGGGACTATTTGGCCGCTGCCTAAACCATTCCGGAGAACAGGTCATTCTCCTACTATTAATGACTGCTTTAATGGGTGTTTGTTACATTGGAGCTACGGTAGACACGTCCATGCTGACAAGGTGGTCATCTGCCGGCCTGGAAAAGACAACTACGTGTATTTTATCACCACTCTGGACAAACAGGGGAAACCACTGACTCTACCTGACCCCCGATTTTACTGGTGATCACCTATAGTGACTGTTTGGTTGTCATTTTGCTAAAGGAAAATACTTTTTCTTGCTTTTCTTTTAAAGGACTGTGGGGTAATATAGCTATCTAGTGTCAGGTTACCGGAAACTTCGGGATCAAGGTTCCACTACCTGGACCAGTTCTTGTGATAAAGGACTTTGCCATGTTTCTCTTCTGCCATTAGGTGGTGGGAGTGTGTTCACACAACTGGACATTGTTTCTTTGCACATCTAGCTACCCACATACACACAAAAAAAGATATGGGGAAAGAAAGGCTCTTTTTTTTTTTTTTTTTGGAAGTAAGGCTTTGCTTCCTAATTGTAAAGTGTTTATATGATTGCCTGTGTCTTTTTTTTTCTTTCAGGTGTATGGATCTTCTATCAAACTACCGGAGAATGTGTGGTCTAGATAGATAGTGAGAGAGATATTGTAATTTACATTGATGTGACGTTATCTTATTTGCATGGTAAATTTGTATTTCTTTGCTACCTCACCCCTTTCCCTTCCCCATCTAAGTTTTTGGGATTCAGGTATCGACTCTCAGGAGTGAGAGTAAATTTTTTCTCGACAATGAGGACATCGTCTGTTGCGGTGGGGGAAGTGTGTAATGCCCTGCCCCTATTGGGTAGGCGCTAGTGTAAATTTAGTTGTCTGAGTTATAGTTCAACTCAGAATAATTGTACCAAATTATGGGTCTCTGTTCCAGTTCAGCTGAGTTGCACATTTTCCACCTTCATCTGGGTGTCGTTGGCACCACGGGTCAAGGTTGGAACTGCAGCTGGCTGGATGTATTGGGTACCTCTTGCCCAGAAGCAGCTCAGTGGGTTTGGTCACCCCGCTGTGCATTCTGGGAGAGGGTACATAAAGAGCAGACACCGTTTTGGCAGGGTCTTCCGATCCTGACCTGACAGCCCTCCTGGCCTCAGGTATGTGTTAGCAGTTTTCTGCCTCCGGGCCTGCGTACCCCCCGAGGCTCCGTTGCTGAGAGTAGGCCCAGGAGTTGCTGGGGCCTACTGATCCAGAGATGTTCCTGTGTCGCCTCACCTGCGGGAAGGGACCGACCAATTGAGGACTCAATTGGAGGACGCTTCCGGATCAAATCTACCTCACAGTGCTGCCGGCCTGGCTGAAAGATCATGGCACTGTGTGTTATGTTCCAGAACTTTACCAAGCGTGTGATCATACAAGTCTGTGGCAGAGACTTTTGAACGAGCTTGCACTGGCTGCTAGGTCAATGAGAGAGAGAGATGCTACATCCAGTGTGGAAGTTATTGGTCCTCTGGATAAAGGAAAGTACCCGTGATCCGCAAAACCTAAGGTACCTGAATCTCCCCTAACCCTCCATCCCTCTGTCTGAAGCCTCGTACACACGACCGAGTTTCTCGGCAAGAACCAGCAAGATACTTGCTGGCAGAGATTTCTTGCCGAGAAATTCGTTCGTGTGTATGGTTTCTCGTCAAGAAAACCGACTAGAATCTCGACGAGAAAATAGAGAACCTGCTCTCTATTTTCTCATCGAGATTCTCGTCAGCCTGTTTCTCCGGGAAGCCCGCGCTTACCTATCCTCCGGGAAGCCCGCGCATGCTCGAAATGACTTTGACGCATGCGCGGTAGCTTCCTAGGCATAGGATAGGGTGTACCAAGATGGCGGCGACGGCATCGAATGTGACGAGCGCATGCTCGTCGTATTCGATTACGTCACCGCGTTCGCTCCATTCAAAGAACCGCGGGTTCTTTGAAATGAGCGTGTGTACACTCGGCCGGGACAAGTTTCTTGTCCAAGGATCTCGTCGAAAAAAAGGATGTGTTTTTTACGACGAGATTCTTGGCCGTGTGTACGAGGCTTAAAGGAGTAGTAAAGTTACATTTTTTTTTTCCTAAATAGCTTCCTTTACCTTAGTGTAGTCCTCCTTCACTTACCTTATCCTTTGATTTTGCTTGTAAATGTCTTTATTTCTTCTGAGAAATCCTCACTTCCTGTTCTTCTGTCTGGAACTCCACACCATAATGGGAGCCTTTCTCCCTGGTGTGGAGTGTCGTGCTCGCTCCCTCTCTTGGACTACAGGAGAGCGTGAGGACGTTCTCTACGTTGAAGATAGAGAAAATAGCTGTGGGTTAGTGGGCGTGTCTACATCGCTGCAGCGCCGCCCCCCTTGGCTTAGTTTCATTTACTAAGCTTCACTGCCCTGCCTGGACTCCGCCCCCATTGCTGCCTGAAGATAGAAAAATCCTAGACTCGTCTACACAGTGTACTGCAAAGGACAGCAGCAACCATCAAATCATTTTGTAAAAACCACAAGGTAAGGTTAAAACCTTAGAGTTGGCAATATAATTACAGTAAATTATAAAATGTATACACAAACTTATTACTGTCTATTTATATCGATGCCTTTATTATATTCAATAAAAAGCATGCATTGTGTGCCTCTTCCTCCTACAAAATAGCAGCAAAACCGCCCCCTCCCCCACAACATTGTCTAAACTGTAATATTTTTTTTTCATGCTTCCCACCTTCACATTTCTCCCTTTTCTATCCCTCAAACCCATTTCATGCTCATCCATCCATCTGTCTCATTTCTTGTACACACTTCTTATACTTCACATATTTTTCTTGTCCATCCCTCCTTCCCATCCCTCACTCACGCATCATTTCTTTTTCCTCACATCTCCATTCCATCCCTTGCTCACTCATCACTATTTGTCCCGTCTTCATCCATCCATTCATCCCATCCCTCCCTCACTCATCACTTTCTCTTATTTCTCCCGTCTCCATCCATCCCATCCCTCACTCATCACTTTATCTTTTTCCTCACACCTTCATCCATCCATCCCATCCCTCCCTCACTCATCACTTTCTCTTCTTTCTCCCGTCTACATCCATCCATCCATCCCATCCCTCCCTCACTCATCACTTTATCTTTTTCCTCACACCTTCATCCTTCCATCCCATCCCTCCCTCACTCATCACTTTCTCTTATTTCTCCCGTCTACATCCATCCATCCATCCCATCCCTCCCTCACTCATCACTTTATCTTATTTCTCCCGTCTCCATCCATCCATCCATCCCATCCCTCCCTCACTCATCACTTTATCTTTTTCCTCACACCTTCATCCATCCATCCCATCCCTCCCTCACTCATCACTTTCTCTTCTTTCTCCCGTCTACATCCATCCATCCATCCCATCCCTCCCTCACTCATCACTTTATCTTTTTCCTCACACCTTCATCCATCCATCCCATCCCTCCCTCACTCATCACTTTCTCTTCTTTCTCCCGTCTACATCCATCCATCCATCCCATCCCTCCCTCACTCATCACTTTATCTTTTTCCTCACACCTTCATCCTTCCATCCCATCCCTCCCTCACTCATCACTTTCTCTTATTTCTCCCGTCTACATCCATCCATCCATCCCATCCCTCCCTCACTCATCACTTTATCTTATTTCTCCCGTCTCCATCCATCCATCCATCCCATCCCTCCCTCACTCATCACTTTATCTTTTTCCTCACACCTTCATCCATCCATCCCATCCCTCCCTCACTCATCACTTTCTCTTCTTTCTCCCGTCTACATCCATCCATCCATCCCATCCCTCCCTCACTCATCACTTTATCTTTTTCCTCACACCTTCATCCTTCCATCCCATCCCTCCCTCACTCATCACTTTCTCTTATTTCTCCCGTCTACATCCATCCATCCATCCCATCCCTCCCTCACTCATCACTTTATCTTATTTCTCCCGTCTCCATCCATCCATTCATCCCATCCCTCCCTCACTCATCACTTTATCTTATTTCTCCCGTCTCCATCCATCCATCCCATTCCTCCCTCACTCATCACTTTCTCCTATATCTCCCGTCTCCATCCATCCCATCCCATCCCTCACTCATCACTTTCTCTTATTTATCCCGTCTCCATCCATCCATCCATCCCATTCCTCCCTCACTCATCACTTTCTCCTATATCTCCCGTCTCCATCCATCCCATCCCATCCCTCACTCATCACTTTCTCTTATTTATCCCGTCTCCATCCATCCATCCATCCCATTCCTCCCTCACTCATCACTTTCTCTTATTTATCACGTCTCCATCTATCCATCCCATCCCTCCCTCACTCATGTAAACATCCCTTGTAATAGGAATGTGTGTGACAGGTTCTCTTTATTGAGAGATGCGGGGTCAATAAGACCCCACATCTCTCCTCCAGGCTGGAAAGCATGAGATCGGTGAATTTTTTTTCACCGATCTCATACTTACTAGCCGCAATGGCGGCTTTGTTTACATTTGAGGACCCGGGCGTGACGTCATCACATCGCGCCCGGGCCTCCGACGATCATAGAGATGACAGGTGACCATCTGGTCACCAGTCATCTCTATGCTCATCACGTGACCCCACCAACGGCGCCGACGATTCTCTCCGGGTCCCCCGGAGAAGCACCGGATGGCGGCGGGAGGGGGGGATGTCCCCTCCCGCCGCCTATAAGAACGATCAAGCGGTGGAACCGCCGCTATGATCGTTCTTATTGTGCGCAGGATCGCCGGGACTACAAAAGGATATCTGAATGATGCCTCTAGCTGCAGGCATCATTCAGATATCCCCCCTCAAAGCTGAGGACGTCATATGACGTCCACCCGGAGGGAGAGGGGGGTTCCTGCCGGAATAGGGGCGGCGTGTGTACACGAGAACTTTGCTCGTTCTCGTTCTGTGTAAAAAAAAAAAAAAAAAAAAAACGCACTGCGCATGCGCAATGCCGCTATGCCTAATGGGAAATGTAGTTCCCATTAGGCCGTTATGAACGCGCACCGCAAACCCGGAAATAGAGGACAGCAAGAAGAAAGGAAGGCAGGAGGAGGATATTCAAGGTAAGATTTTTATGGGAAATAATGTTTTTTAATAATAATGAATGCAATATTCTTTATCAGTAAGCAACAGACATTGCTTACAAGTAAAAAAAATTTTAACTTTACTACTCCTTTAAGTGTTTGGTGCAGACATTTATTAACAACTCTTCAAGTAAGACCCCTAGGACGGACGTGGCGAGCAGTAAGGTGACGGCAGGCCCAAATATTAAACCAGCGGCCCCTACACAAGTTTCTTCATCAGTGGACTTCTCCTTTAAACAATCCCTACATGGGTTCTTTTCCAACTCCCGTGTTTAATTATTACAAGAATCACCTCTTGTCATGTTGTCTTTCACATGATAAAGGTAAATATTCATTCCCGATCACCTATGTGACCGGTCAGAGTTTCCAGCGACCAGCTTGGCCTATATTTAGAATCGTTCTGGATTTAATGTGCAACACTATTTATCATTATTTTCACCCAAAATTCACACTGTTTTTACATGAAAATTTTATTAAAATCTGGTGAAAAAATTTGATAAATAGACCGACCCCTTTACCTACAACAGGCTCTTGAAGGCTGGATTGATACTAACAGTTTGCGGTAAGTAACGCCTACATTACATGTGCACTGCCGAAAAATTCACTTGTTTTCGTTTAATTTGTTTCTTTTTTTTTGTTTTTCGGGTCATTCGTTATGATCACAATTTGTAAATTCTTAAATTTAAAAATTCGTAAATTCAAATTCGTAAATCCGTAAATTTGAAAAAAAGAAAAAATTCGAAAGATTATATAACTAACTAATAATTACTAACTATTAAATTATAGGTATCAGAATTTCCTTTCAAATTTGGCTGTTAGTGAACTTAACAAATACGAATTTATCCGAAGTTATGAAATTATCCGAAATAATGAATGCCGCATCTAAACAAATGAAACGGAACGAATTAATAATAAATAATAATAATAAAAAGTTTTTATTATTATCATTGTTATTTATTATTATCAATTCATTCCGTTCTATTCATTTAGATACGGCATTCGTTATTTCGGATAATTTGTGCGTTCGGATAAATTCGTATTCATTACATTCACTAATAGTCAAATTTGAAAGGAAATGCCAATACCTATAATTTAATAGTTAGTAATAGTTAAGTTATTATTAGTTAGTTATTATTTCCGATTTTCGAATTGGAATTTCCTTTCAAATTTGGCTGTTCCTGAACGTAACGAATACGAATTTATCCGAATTTACGAAATTATCCGAAATAATGATTGCCACATCTAAACAAATGGAACAGAACGAATAAATAATAATAATAACATTTTTTAATTATTATTATTGTTATTTATTATTAATAATTTGTTACGTTCCATGCGTTTAGATACAGCATATGTTATTTCGGATAATTCGGAACTTCTGATAAATCCGTATTCGTTACGTTCAGTAACAGCCAAATTTGAAAGGAAATTCCAATACCTATAATTTAATAGTTAGTAATAGTTAAGTTATTGTTAGTTAGTTATTATTTCAGATTTTTTAATTTTCGAATTTCCGAACTTTCGAATTTACCAATATTCTAGAAAATTTGGTTATTAGTGAACGTAACGAATACGAATATATCCAAACTTACGAAATTATCCGAAATAATGAATGCCGCATCTAAACAAATGGAACAGAATGAATTAATAATAAATAATAATAATAATAAAAAGTTTTTTATTATTATTATTTATTATTAATCATTCATTTTGTTCCATACGTTTCGATACGATTCGGATAATTCGGAACTTCAGATAAATTCGTATTCGTTCACTAACAGCCAAATTTGAAAGGAAATTCCAAGACCTAAATTTTAAAAGTTTAGTAATAGTTAAGTTATTACCGTATATACTCGAGTATAAGCCGAGTTTTTAAGCACAATTTTTTGTGCTGAAAATGCCCCCCTCGGCTTATACTCAAGTCACCTTTTTGCGCCTGATCTCCCGGACTTTGGGGACCCGGTACTGGCCATCCGTAGGTTTCCTGGACCCCAAACTTGGCACACATATAGCCCCGCTCTTCCTCTACAAGTGTGCAAAGTTTGTTGTCCGGGGGACCTACGGCCTGCGAGCACCGATTTTTCAAACCCGGGAATCCCTTCCATAGACTCCCATGTTAAACGGTCATTTCTCTGGTGATTTTGGGGACCCGGTACTGGCCGGTCGTAGGTCCTCTGGACACCAAACGTGGCACACATGTAGCCCCACTCTTCCTCTACAAGTTTGCAAAGTTTCTTGTCCGGAGGACCTACGGCCGGGGAGCACCGATTTTTTAAAGCCGGGCACCCCCTCCATAGACTCCCATGTTAAACGTCAGACTAGTCATGGACACAGTGAGGCATGGACACAATGAGGCAAAGTGAGGCACACCCTAGGCTTATACTCGAGTCAATAAGTTTTCCCAGTTTTTGTGGTAAAATTAGGTGCCTCGGCTTATATTCGGGTCGGCTTATACTCGAGTATATACGGTATTAGTTAGTTATTATTTCTGATTTTCGGGTTTTCGGATTTGCAAATTTTCTAATTATCTCATTTACGATTATTCGGGAAAATTCGTTAAACGGGTTTTCGTTAATTCGGATATTTCCGAATTAACAAATTTTTCGAAATTCGTTAATAAACAAATTCGTAAAGAAACGAATTGCACATGTCTATACATTACTGCAAAGCACCATAACACATAGAAAATGAATGAGTTGCCTTAACACAACACATGTTAACTCTTGACCAAATTACTACTACTCTAGAGGAGCTGCTGAATTATTTGGGTGCTTAAACGTCCTGCCCTTACCTGGACCCAAATGACATCACTGAATAGTTTCAATGGACTTTATTAACAGATGAACACCCTGAAAACAAATGCAATGTCAAACAGGTTACAGCACAATAACACACTAGTCAATAAGACAGCCTAAGTCTAAGTAAAGACCCTAACTACTCCTACTCCACTGGGCAGTGGGATGGTAATGTCTGCCAGCGTTGGGGCCCATCCTCTGATGGAGCGCTCGCCACTTGTAAGGATACTTGTAATTCCAAAGGCCCAGAAGAGCAACAGAACGAGCTGGAGGCCTCTCACCATAGTCTTTGATCCATGATGGTCCCATGAAGACCAGCTCCTTTCCACAATGCCCTCTCCACAAGCCGGTGACCTGCAGCCTCTCCAGGTAGTCCTCACTCAAAGGATCTAGACACAGTCGCAGGCTCCCACGAAATTAGGAACGGTCAGCAGCAAGCACACTGTAACATAAGAACAGGAACGTTGACATGCGGCCTTGGGGAAATCTCCGGCTCATTCACCCCAAGCATGGTGCAGCCACCAAAGGTTCTCACTAGCTTTTATCTTGCAGTGGCCTTCAGTTCTTTAAGGTAGCAACACAGTATTTGGTCCCTGCAGCAGCAAGTCCCAAGTCCTATCCCTGGACACAAGACAAACCTTTGCAAAGCGGTAGCAGCACATGGTCAGGACTCTTAGCAAGCCTTTCCCCCAGATTTTCTTCGCAAAACTCCTGGATGTAAGGGGGAGCACTGAAAGGCACTCCTGGATGTAAGGGGGAACACTGATGGGCACTCCTGGATGTAAGGGGGAACACTGATGGGCACTCCTGGATGTAAGGGGGAACACTGATAGGCACTCCTGGATGTAAGGGGGAACACTGATAGGCACTTCTGGATGTAAGGGGGAACACTGATAGGCACTTCTGGATGTAAGTGGGGAACACTGATAGGCACTTCTGGATGTAAGGGGGAACACTGATAGGCACTTCTGGATGTAAGGGGGAACACTGATGGGCACTCCTGGATGTAAGGGGGAACACTGATAGGCACTCCTGGATGTAAGGGGGAACACTGATAGGCACTCCTGGATGTAAGGGGGAACACTGATGGGCACTCCTGGATGTAAGGGGGAACACTGATAGGCACTCCTGGATGTAAGGGGGAACACTGATAGGCACTTCTGCATGTAAGGGGGAACACTGATAGGCACTCCTGGATGTAAGGGGGAACACTGATGGGCACTCCTGGATGTAAGGGGGAACACTGATAGGCACTTCTGGATGTAAGGGGGAACACTGATAGTCACTTCTGGATGTAAGGGGGAACACTGATAGGCACTCCTGGATGTAAGGGGGAACACTGATAACCACTCCTGGATGTAAGGGGGAACACTGATGGACACTCCTGGATGTAAGGGGGAACACTGATGGGCACTCCTGGATGTAAGGGGGAACACTGATGGGCACTCCTGGATGTAAGGGGGAACACTGATGGGCACTCCTGGATGTAAGGGGGAACACTGATAGACACTCCTGGATGTAAGGGGGAACACTGATGGACACTCCTGGATGTAAGGGGGAACACTGATGGGCACTCTTGGATGTAAGGGGGAACACTGATAGGCACTCCTGGATGTAAGGGGGAACACTGATGGGCACTCCTGGATGTAAGGGGGAACACTGATGGGCACTCCTGGATGTAAGGCGGTACTCAGTTGCAGGGTGGTTGTGGTGTTGGTTGGAATGGGTTGCATTCAGTGGCACTTCTTGCCACTAAACATAATGGGGGGGGTCATTTTTGCAGAGGATGTGAACTTTCCAGTCAGCTGCGTTTGCAGATTATGAGGGGATGGTAAAAACGTGTCTAAAATGCTTTTTTTACTGCCCCAATCACATATCTGAAACAAGCCTAAAGAGTTCATTGTGAAGCTCGGTGCTTCCTTCGACAAGGGCTCATACCGCCACCCAATGCGAACCACTTTAAAGGGCTGAACCACTGCACCCCCCAACCACGCACGTTTCAGTGGTTCACCCTTTTTAGGGTTTAAACCGACGGTGAGCAGGTGACATTTTAGGCACTGGCCCCCACAGTGGGGGGGGGGGTGTAAGCTCTCCATTGCTCCCATTGTCAGGCTGCACCCCTCCAGCAATCTCTAGATAACAGCTGTGAAAACTTTGTAACAACTCCCCATAAAATCTGCCTGGATACAAGGACAGCTGTGCTGTCAGCCAATAGAAAAAAAACAAACAAAACAAATTCCAGCCAATCAGGACAGGAGGGATGATGTCATTGTATCTGGGCAGAATTCATGGGGAGGCGGCTTTCTAGGAATTGCTAGAGATGTGGGATATGAGAAAGGGGAAGAATAAAGATCTCTGGCCAATCTCTGATCTCAGGGATTCTTCCATGTGATTGGAGGATACGAGACGTTATAATAATCCTTCTTTTATATTTATTGAAATGTAAAGATATTTTGCACTCAACACTGGAGGGCGCGTCCCAGCACCCCGCTGGACAACAGTAGAGATCGATCACATTTTAGAGCTCATTTACACTTGTGGATGCGATTGCTGCCCCTCTGAAAAGCGATTTGCAGTGGAATGCTTTTCAGAGGGCAGTTGGCAGGCGGCTTTTTAAAACTGTGAAAGCCCAGAACACTGTACCGTAAAAAGGCATGTGTTACACGCGGTTGAAGGGTGGTTGCGGCACAGTTCCATTCTTTTGGTGGCGGTATGCGAAACGGGGAATGATTTTTGTGGCAGCCGTGACACGGGTACCACCCCGACCGGCATGGGAGGCCTTCCTCCCACTGACACCAATGACGGGGCACTATTCCTTCCCCTGACACCAATGATGGGGCACTATTCCTTCCCCTGACACCAATGATGGGGCACTTTTCCTTCCAATGGCACCAATAATGGGGCACTATTCCTTCCCCTGACACCAATGATGGGGCACTATTCCTTCCAATGACACCAATGGTGGGGCACTATTCCTCCCACTAACACCATTAATGGGGCACTATTCCTTCCCCTGACACCAATGATGGAGCACTATTCCTCCCACTGACACAAATGATGGAGCACTATTCCTTCCACTGACACCAAAGATGGGGCACTATTCCTCCCACTAACACCAATAATGAGGCACTATTCCTTCCACTGATACCAGTAATGGGGCACTATTCCCTCCACTGATACCAATGATGGGGCACTATTCCTCCCACTGACACCAGTGATGGGGCACTATTCCTCCCACTGACACCAGTAATGGGGCACTATTTCCTCCACTGATACCAATGATGGGGCGTTATTCCTCCCACTGACACCAGTAATGGGGCACTATTTCCTCCACTGATACCAATGATGGGGCACTATTCCTTCCACTGATACCAATGATGGGGCACTATTCCTCCCACTGACACCAGTAATAGGGCACTATCCCTTCCCCTGACACCAGTAATGGGGCACTATTCCTTCCCCTGACACCAGTAATGGGGCACTATTCCTTCCCCTGACACCAGTAATGGGGCACTATTCCTTCCACTGACACCAGTAATGGGGCACTATTTCCTCCACTGATACCAATGATGGGGCACTATTCCTTCCACTGATACCAATGATGGGGCACTATTCCTCCCACTAACACCAATAATGGGGCACTATTCCTTCCCCTGACACCAATGATGGGGCACTATTTCTCCCACTAACACCATTGATAGGGCACTATTCCTCCCACTAAAACCAATGATGGGGCACTATTCCTCCCACTGACACAAATGATGGAGTACTATTCCTTCCACTGACACCAAAGATGGGGCACTATTCCTCCCACTAACACCAATAATGAGGCACTATTCCCTCCACTGATACCAATGATGGGGGACTATTCCTCCCACTGACACCAATAATGGGGCACTATTTCCTCCACTGATACCAATGATGGGGCACTATTCCTCCCACTGATACCAATGATGGGGCACTATTCCTTCCACTGACACCAATGATGGGGCACTATTGCTCCCACTGATACCAATGATGGGGCACTATTCCTTCCACTGACACCAATGATGGGGCACTATTCCTCCCACTGACACCAATGATGGGGCACTATTCCTCCCACTGATACCAATGATGGGGCACTATTCCTTCCACTGACACCAATGATGGGGCACTATTCCTCCCGCTGACACCAAGACATTTTCCACTCCCACTGGTCACAGTGTGCCCCCCCCCCCCCCCTGCAGGTCTAAAGGACAGTAAACTGGCCCCTTGTTTGGAGACCCCGGCTTTATTATTACATATGTTTGATAATTGTTAAATGTCTGCTGAATACTGAATGTAACACTAGGGGGGTCTATTTATAAAAAAATATGTTTTTTTCGCCAGCAGGGTCGCCCTCCTCTATAGGACACAAAGCCAACTGCACATGTTCATGCCACATACTCGTAGGGTGGCTAAGCCCCCGTTCACGCCGCTGTGATTGGTCCAAATCACATGACAAGTCACACCCTTTTGTCAGCAATAGAAACTGTTCAAATTGGTGCGACCCGACTTTGAGGTGCAGCACCGATTTTTGAAAAAAAAAAGTTTGCCGCATTATTTTTTTTTGCGATTTTAGATGCGACTTCCATAGGCATCTTTGCATGAAGTCGCACATTTGTCAGACAAGTCGCACCTGAAGTCGCCTTGACCTGCGGCTTTGATATTGTGCGATTTCAAGTGAATTCGCACGATTTCAAAGTCAGGTTTGGTGTGAACGGGGGAGGGGGCTTCGAGTCATAAGATGCCCTCCCTGCCTAGGAAATTAGAGGGAATGTGTCTCTCTCTTTCTCTCTTTCTGGTTTCATGAAATCATTGAGCAACGCAACCATCAACTTTATTTAATGGTCAGCCGCAGACCTCTGCTGACAAGGATTTCTGTCTACACAGGCAAAGGTGCATTTTGCTGCCCCCCATCGCCCCCCCCCCCCACTCTCCCCCCTCCTCCACAATGGCAGTGTGTAATGGAGAGGGGGGGGGGGGTTATGCATTCCTTGATTCCCCTCCCTGGCTGTCTGGCAGGTGAGGCAAACCAAAACTGCCACGCTGCGCCCGGTTAGGGTGTTGGGGATCGGAAGGCAGGGATTGTAACTAGAGTGCCAGAGACATTTTTTTTTTTGTTGTTCTTTTTCGTTTACATGTTTTAAAAAAAAAAATAGGCCTGAAGATTACTTAAAACCCCCCAAAACATTATATATTTTCTGAAAGCAGACACCCTACAGAATAAAATGTTGGTAGTTCTATTTGTTACTAGGGATGAGCTGAACACCCCCCGGTTCGGTTCGCACCAGAACCTGCGAACGGACCGAAAGTTTGCGCAAACTATCGAACCCCGTTAAAGTCTAGGGGACTCGAACGTTCGAAATCTAAAGTGCTAATTATAAAGACTAATATGCAAGTGATTGTCTTAAAAAGGGTTTGGGGACCTGGACCCTGCCCCAGGGGACATGTATCAATGCAAAAATAAGTTTTAAAAACGGAAGTTTTTTCGGGAGCAGTGATTTTAATGATGCTTAAAGTGAAAAAAAAAAGTTAAATATTCCTTTAAATATTGTACCTGGGGGGTGTCTATAGTATGCCTGTGAAGTGGCGCGTGTTTCCCGTGTTTAGAACTGTCCCTGCACAAAATTACATTTCTAAAGGAAAAAAAGTAATTTAAAACTGCTTGCGGATAAATGTAATGTCTGGTCCCTGCAATATGGATGAAAATCATTGAGAAAAATGGCATGGGTACCCCCCCCCCAGCCCCTTTGGGTCTTGTATAGATATTAAGGGGAACCCTGCACCCAAATTAAAAAAAGGAAAGGCGTGGGGCCCCCAGGCCCTATATACTCTGAACAGCAGTATCAGGCGGTGCAAATAAGACAGGGACTGTAGGTTTGTTCTTAAGTAGAATCTGTTTGTAATTTTGAACTGGTACATTTTTAAAGTGTAACTCCAGCCAAAAAAATTTTTTTTAAACTTTTTGGAAAACATAGGGAAGGGTTATCACCCCTGTAACATTTGTTTTGCTGTCTGTGCACCTGTTCAGAAGATTTCACCTCACTTTCCGTCCCAATGACAATTGGATTTTGAAAATTTGGGTTTTTTAGTGAAACAAGGATTAGTGATAAAGCATCAGTGGAGGAGACACCTTTTTCCCATATTAACTCTTACAGGAGAGAATTTGCCTTCCTAGGGGTAGATTTCCTCTCACTTCCTGTTGTCTCCTTCCGTTTTCAAGTAGAAGTCGTTTGTAAGTTGGATGTTTGAAAGTAGGGGCCTGCCGTATATACTCTGCAGAAATTTGGCCTTTAGGTGTTGGCGTTGCCACAACACTGTAAGCCCTCACAGTTACTCTTGGTGGGCGCTGGAACGCCCTGCTGTGAACTATTATGTCAAGAATTTTAATTACATGCCATTGTTGAACAGTGGTAGGAAAAATTGGACCTTTGGTGGTGGTGGTGCTGGTGCCAAAACACTGTAAGTCCTCACAGTTTCTCTTGGTGGGCGCAGGAATGGGCCCTGCTGTGAAATATTAGATCAAGAATTGTAATTACATGCCCCTGTTGAACAGGGGCAGAAAAATTGGGCCTTTGGTGGTGGTGGTGGTGTTGCTACAACACTGTAAGCCCTCACAGTTACTCTTGGTGGGCGCAGGAATGGGCCCTGCTGTCAAATATTAGATGAAGAATTGTAATTACATGCCCCTGTTGGGAAAACTGCAGCGGAAAAAAATGCCGTGAATCACGACGAGAAAAATTAGCGCATTTTCTAATTTTTCTCGTCGTGATTAATGCCGTTTTTCTCGTCGGGAAAATTGACCAAACGCCCACACACGGTCGTTTTTCTCGTCAAAGAGAAAAAATTTAATTTTTCCCAACGAGAAAAATGGTCGTGTGTACGCGGCATTAGGCACTGGTGCTGGTGCCACAACACTGCAACCCCTCACAGATACTGTAGTTGGAGCGCAGGAATGAGCCCTGCTGAAAAGTATTGCATCAAAAATTGTAATTACATGCCCCTGTTAAACAGGGGCAGAAAAATTGGGCCTTGAGCACTGGTGCCACAACACTGCAACCCCTCACAGATACTCTAGTTGGAGTGCAGGAATGAGCCCTGCTGAAAAGTATTGCATCAAAATTTTTAATTACACGCCCCTGTTAAACAGGGGCAGAAAAATTGGGCCTTAGGCACTGGTGCTGGAGCCACAACACTGCAACCCCTCACAGATACTCTAGTTGGAGCGCAGGAATGAGCCCTGCTGCAAAGTATTGCATCAAAAATTGCAATTACACACCCCTGTTAAACAGGGGCTGAAAAATTGTGCCTTAGCTACTGATGGCGGTGCCCAGAACCAAAAAATGTTCTTACAAGCTATCAGCATGATCATTGAGGAGGAAGAGGATAGTCACTCAGCATAACAGGATAGTCACTCAGCATCAGCATTGTCAAGGTCACCTGTGGCCAGGTGACAGATGCACACCGTAGGGGGACAGGAGTGCACCGCAAAGTAGTGAACCCTATGGCTGACTGCTGCGGATAGGAAACTGGGTGGTTGTGGAAAGCGGGACCAGAGGAGCACAACCGGGATCCTAACGGAAGCTAGAGCCAAGATTCCCCAGGGCGCGGAGTCTGAGGCCTCGTACACACGATCGATTTTCTCGTCCAAAACAGTCAAGAAAAGTGCCGCAAAAGTTTTTTTGTCTAGAAAAACGTTCGTGTGTATGGTTTTACGGCGAGAAACTTGACGAGAATCTCGACGAGAAAATAGAGAACCTGCTCTCTATTTTCTCGTCAGGATTCCAGATTTCCTTGTCGTGTTTCTCGTCGGCCTGTTTTGTGACGAGAAAATGGTTCGTGTGTATGCTTTTACGACTCTTCCAAAAGCGCGCATGCTCACAAGCAACTATGAGACGGGAGCGCATCTTCTGGTAAAACAAGCCTTCATAATGGAGAGAGCACATTCGTCACGCTCATAAATATTTCATAGTTTAAATGTTCTGCATTGAAATCTTCGTTAGAATGTTACATTAATCAAAACGAGTGACCTTCTTTTGCTGCTGATATTCACACAGAGTTCTGCCTTATTTTTAACATTTTTCATGCTGCTCTTTATAAGATTTATGTGTATTATATCGTGCAAGTTTTTAGGAATAATTTAAATGTTTAGATTTTTCAAAATGATGTTAATTATAATTTCTCAATGTTTTGATAGCGATCTCCCATTTAATTTTGGAATCTATATTTTTAAAATTTCACGCCATGTTTTTGTGCTAATCAGATTTAGTTATTCTTTTGGGGGGGGGGGTGATATCTGTGCCTTTTATTGTCAGTCAAATGTATCTGCTTACTCCAAAGCTTGATTTTTTTTATTTAAAAATACACATAGTCAAGTATGAACTTAAACAAAAAACACATTTATTCATGTTTATAAATTAAATAAAGAGAAGGCAGCGCTGGAGAAGCTGCTGCCATTTGTGCATCCCAGGGACCCCAGAGCACACAGCAACCCTGTGTGGACACTAAAATTGGGAGCTTGAGAAGGCCCACATTTCTGAACACAATCTGATGCTGGCCTCCCAGAGGTCAGGAACAGCAGCAGGTGAGATATATGTCCCAAGTGTGTGGTACTACAACAGGCTGCCTTCTGTCTGACCACAATGAAGCAAGGCCATCACTTCCTCTTCTTCCTGGCAACCTTCCCTGCAGCCTTTCCTGAAGCCTTTCCTGAAGCCTTTCCTGCAGCCTTTCCTGCAGCCTTTCCTGCAGCCTTCCTTCTTCGTTTGGCTGGAGGCTGGCCCACTGGAGGGGTACTCCTGTCAGGAGGAGGAGGTGGAGGTGTAGCAGAAGGGGGTGGGGCAGAAGAAGAAGGTGGAGGTGTAGCAGAAGGGGGTGGGGCAGAAGAAGAAGGTGGAGGTGTAGCAGAAGGGGGTGGGGCAGAAGGTGGAGGTGTAGCAGAAGAGGGTGGGGCAGAAGGTGGAGGTGTAGCAGAAGAGGGTGGGGCAGAAGGTGGAGGTGTAGCAGAAGGGGGTGGGGCAGAAGGTGGAGGTGTAGCAGAAGGGGGTGGGGCAGAAGGTGGAGGTGTAGCAGAAGGTGGAGGTGTAGCAGAAGGGGGTGGGGCAGAAGGTGGAGGTGTAGCAGAAGGGGGTGGGGCAGAAGAGGAAGGTGGAGGTGGAGGTTGAGGTTGGGTCAGTTGGGCCACCTCACATATGGCGGTATTGGGGGTAATTTGCTCCATCACCCCCTTGTTGAGCAAGGTGATGAGCAGGGGCTCGCATAGGAGGCGTTGCTCCATGCTCATCACCTTGAACTTAGCCTCCACTAGGCCGGCAATGGCCTCTTCAGGGGATGTGGGCTCCTTGAGGGTGGCATGGGCCTCTTTAATAAGGGCCATTGCTGCCTCACTGGTGGTCCTGTCCCTCCTGCCTCTTTTGTGAAGCCGGATGGGAGGCACCTGGGATCTGGTGCTTCTCCTTTGCCCTGCCACCTCCTGTCTGCCACTGGGCCCTGCCACCTCCTGGCTGCCACTGGGCCCTGCCACCTCCTGGCTGCCACTGGGCCCTGCCACCTCCTGGCTGCCACTGGGCCCTTCCTCCTCCTGCCTGACAGTTTCCAGACCCTCCTCCTGGCTGATTTCATCCTGTGTATGAAAAAGGAACATAGTTTAATATGTTGGTTTAATCTTTGCATCAAACTTTGTAATCCTGATGGAAGCAATTAGAATGTAAATGCATAAATCCTTGCTTTAAATTTACCACTACATCAGCTTGACTATTTACCACACAATTAAGTGCAGAATAATGTCTACAGATCATGATTTCACTTGTGGAATACAAAATAATGTATGTTTCTCATCCTGACATATTTGGGAAACATTAATTTTATCCTACTACATTTTCAGTTAATACTATACCTGGCTCCAGATGGACAAATCAGGATCATCCAGGATGGCTGCCTCCTCTTGCTCCAGAGAAGGCTCAGGTTGGCTGCAGGGAAGTCTGGGGGGAAGAGTGGAGAGTGATGGCCTTGGCTCAATGTGGTCATCCAGGAAGGACATCCTGCTGTAGTACCACAAAATCGGGACATACACATCATCTGCTGCTGCTCCTGACTAGGGATGAGCCGAACACCCCCGGGTTCGGTTCGCACCAGAACCTTCGAACGGACCGAAAGTTCGCGCGAATTTTCGAACCCTATTCGTTATAATGGACGCGAACGTTCGAAATCAAAATTGCTAATTACAACGGCCAATATGCATGTTAATGTCATAAAACAGGTTTGGGGACCCGGGTCCTGCCCCAGGGGACATATATCAATGCAAAAAGAAATTTTAAAAACTAAAGTTTTTTCGGGAGCAGTCATTTTAATGATGCATAAAGTGAAAAAAAAAAAAGTGAAATTTTCCTTTAAATATGGTACCTGGGGGGTGTCTAAAGTATGCCTGTGAAGTGGCATGTGTTTCCCGTGTTTAGAACTGTCCTTGCACAAAATGACATTTGTAAAGGAAAAAAAGAAGCCATTTAAAACCACTTGCGGCTTTAATGTCATGTCTTGTCCTGGCCGCCATATGGCTGAAAATCCTTGAGAAAAATGGCATGGCTACCCCATCACACCCCCCCCCACCCCAGCCCCTTTGGGTCTTGTATGGATACTAAGGGGGACCCCGCACCCAAAATAAAACCCTATACCTACAACCCTATATACTCTGAACAGCAGTATATAGGTGGTGCAAACAAGACATGGACTGTAGGTTTGTTCTTAAGTAGAATCTGAACAGGTACATTATGAAGTGTAGCTACATCCCAAAAAAATCAATTTTTAAGCTTTTTGGAGAACATAGGGAGGGGTTATCACCCCTGTAACATTTGCTGTCTTTGCACATCTGTTCAGAACATGTCACCTCACTTTCCGTCCCAATGACAAATGTTTTTGGAAAAGTGGGGTTTTAATTGAAACAAGGATTGGTGATAAAGCATCAGTAGAGAGGAGATACCTTTTTCCCAAATTAAATCTAACAGGATAGAATTTTCCTTCCTAGGGGTAGATTTCCTCTCACTTCCTGTTTTCTCTTGCCGTTTGCAAGTAGGAGTCGTTTGTAAGTTGGATGTTTGAAAGTAGGGGCCTGCCGTATATACTCTGCAGAAATTTGCCCTATTAGATGTTGGTGTAGCCACAAGACTGGTGGGCACAGGAATGGGCCCTGCTGTGAGTTAATAGATCAAGATTTGTACTTGCATGCACCTGTTGAACCGGGCAGAAAAATTGGGCCTTTGGTGGTGGTGGTGGTGGTGGTGGACGGTGTTGCCACAAGACTGTAAGCCCTCACAGTTACTCTTGGTGGGTGCAGGAATGGGCCCTGCTGTGAGTTATTAGATCAAGATTTGTAATTGCATGCACCTGTTGAACAGGGCAGAAAAATTGGGCCTTTGGTGGTGGTGGTGGTGGTGGACGGTGTTGCCACAAGACTGTAGGCCCTCATAGTTACTCTTGGTGGGCGCAGGAATGGGCCCTGCTGTGAACTATTAGATCAAGATTTGTAATTACACGCCCCTGTTAAACAGGGGCTGAAAAATTGTGCCTTAGGCATTGGTGCTGGTGCCACAACACTGCAACCCCTCACAGATACTGTACTTGGAGCACAGCAGTCACACCTGTTGCGAAGCATCTTTTTAAAAAATTGTAATTACACGCCCCTGTTATACAGGGGCTGAAAAATTGTGCCTTAGGCACTGGTGCTGGTGCCACAACACTGCAACCCCTCACAGATACTGTACTCTGAGCACAGCAATGAGACCTGTTGCAAAGCATTGCCTAAAAATTGTAATTACACGCCCCAACAGGGGCTGAAAAATTGTGCCTTAGGCACTGGTGCTGGTGCCACAACACTGCAACCCCTCACAGATACTGTACTCTGAGCACAGCAGTCACACCTGTTGCGAAGCATCTTTTTAAAAAATTGTAATTACACGCCCCTGTTATACAGGGGCTGAAAAATTGTGCCTTAGGCACTGGTGTGGTGGCATGGATCATTGAGGAGGAGGAAGAGGATAGTCAGTGAACATAACAGGACAGTCACTCAGCATCAGCATAGGCAGTCTTGAAGGGATGTGACATTATAAATTATTCCGTTATATCCGCTTCAGGTGTCTGGTAGCTGGTGGTGATCCAAGACTGATTCATTTTTATGAAGGTCAGTCGATCAACCGAGTCGGTGGACAGGCGCACCCTATGATCGGTGACAAATCCTCCAGCAGCACTGAATGTGCGTTCGGAAAGAACGCTGGATGCAGGACAGGCCAGTAGCTCAATTGCATACTGTGCAAGCTCTGGCCAGTGATCCATCCTCAGGACCCAGTAAGCCAGAGGATTTTCGGTGGGAAAGGTGTCCAAGTCTGACCTTGCCCCTAGGTATTCCTGCACCATGTATATCAGACGCTGGCGATGGTTGCTGGAACCGATCATACCTTGGGGCTGCGGACTAAAAAATTGTCTGAACGCATCGGTCAGACGTCCACCTTCCCCACCGCTCCTTCTGCTACTGACCGAAGCCTCAGCAACTCGTCGTCCAGGACCAGGAGTTTGTAACCTCCCAGTTTCTGGGAACGCGTTGCACAGACCTTTCTGCAAGGCCTCCCTGAGATGTCTCATCCTCTGCTCCCTCTGCGACGGCAAGATAAGGTCCGCAACCTTACCCTTGTACCGTGGATCAAGGAGAGTGGCCAGCCAGTAATGGTCACTCTCCTTGATCCGAAGAACACGAGGATCCTTCCGCAGGCTTTGCAGGATCAGGGAGGCCATGCAGCGTAGGTTAGCTGAGGCATTCGGTCCGGAGTCTTCTGGGTCACTGAGGATGACATGATCGCCAGCCACCTCCTCCCAGCCACGTACAAGTCCACTGGTTTGTTGGGACTGTACATCATCCCTAAAAGACTGCTGCTGCTGATGCTGAGTGCCAGGCTCCACCTCCATGCTCACACAATCCTCCTCCTCCTCCTCCTCCTCCTCTTCCTGTGTGATGGGTGGGACAGAAGGAACATTGTCTGGATAAAGGGGGCCTTGAGAGACAAGGAAGTCCTCCTCTTCCTGCCTCTGTTCTGCCTCAAGTGCCCTGTCCATTATCCCACGCAGCGTATGCTCCAACAGGTGGACAAGAGGTACAGTGTCACTGATGCATGCACTGTCACTGCTCACCATCCTCGTGGCCTCCTCAAATGGTGAGAGGACAGTGCATGCATCCCTGATCATGCTCCACTGGCGTGGGGAAAAAAAGCCAAGCTCCCCTGACCCTGTCCTGGTGCCGTAGTCGCAAAGGTACTCATTGATGGCCCTCTGCTGCGTGTGCAGTCGCTGCAGCATGGCCAACGTTGAGTTCCACCTGGTGGGCATGTCACATATTAGGCGGTTCTTGGGCAGGTTCAGCTCCTTTTGCAGCTCAGTCAGCCGAGCACTGGCATTATAAGATTGGCGGAAATGCACACAGACTTTCCTGGCCTGCCTCAGGACATCCTGTAAGCCTGGGAACCTGCCCAAGAACCGCTGCACCACCAGGTTGAGGACGTGAGCCATACAGGGCACATGGGTGAACTGCCCCTGTCGCAGGGCGGAGAGGAGGTTGGTGCCATTATCAGAAACGACCATTCCTGGCTTAAGCTGGCGTGGCGTCAACCACCTCTCGGCCTGCCCCTGCAGAGCTGCCAGAACCTCTGGCCCAGTGTGGCTCCTGTCCCCCAAACACACCAGCGCAAGCACGGCATGGCATCTTTTTGCCTGCGTACTCGCGTAGCCCCTTGTACGCCTACGGAGCACCGCTGGTTCCGAGGACAGAGCACTCGAAGAGGACATGGAGGAAGAAGAAGAGGAGGGGGTGGAGGAGAGAGGTGTGTCACAACCAGTAGTAGCATTTTGGAGGCGTGGTGGCGGAACAACCTCCAACACTACTGCACCTTGTCCTGCATCCCTCCCAGCTGCCAATAGAGTGACCCAATGGGCCGTGAAAGAAAGATAACGTCCCTGTCCATGCCTGCTGGACCATGAGTCAGCGGTAATATGCACCTTACCGCTGACCGCCCTGTCCAGCGAGGCATGGACATTGCCTTCCACATGCCAGTAGAGAGACGGAATCGCCTTCCGTGAGAAAAAGTGGCGTTTGGGAACCTGCCACTGAGGAACCGCACATTGAACAAACTCACGGAAGGGGGCCGAGTCTATCAACTGAAAAGGCAGCAGTTGAAGTGCTAGCAATTTAGCCAAGCTAGCATTCAACCGCTGGGCATGTGGATGGCTGGGAGTATACTTCTTTCGACGGTCCAGCAGCTGGGGCAGGGAAATTTGCCTGCTACAATCGGACGTCGGTGTACTGCAAGTACTTGGTTGTGACACACCTAATTCTACACCTTCAGTCCTCTCAGAGCAGCTTTCAGAGAGGACTGAAGATATAGTGGGGATGGAGATCCCAGCTGATGAGGAGCAAGGAGAGGTCCGCTTTGTTCTTTGGTGTGGGTCTTTTATGTGTGCTTGCCAACGAGCTGCATGGCAGGTCGACATATGTCTGCTCATGCTTGTGGTGCCCAAGCGGCTGATGTTTTGGCCACGCGAGATACGCTTGAGACAAATATTGCAAATAGCAGTGGTGCGATCTGATGCACTCGTCTCAAAAAAGGCCCACACCAAAGAACTTTTGTGATAACGTGCAGAGGCAGCGCCCTGCACAGGCGGAGCTCTGCGGTGTGGTACAGTTGCTGTGCTGGCCTCTAGCTGGCCTCCAGGGGGCATCCTGCCTCGTTGGACATGTGACGCTGCATCCTCCTCCTCCTCCTCCTCTCTCCCTTCAGGCACCCACGTGGAGTCAGTGACCTCATCATCCCCTCCCTCTTCACCACAAGAGCAAACCTGGCAGTAAGCTGCAGCTGGTGGAACACTACTGCCAGATTGCTGTCCTTCAGCATCCCCTCTCTCTGCGCGCACACTACTGACTTCCTCAAGCTGGGTATCATCATCCGAGCCTTCGAATCGTTGGGCATCCTCCTGGAGCATGTACCCAACACTGTGCTCAAACAGTTCGGGGGACTCCTCAGGAGGACATGGTGGGTCTAGGGAAGGGGTGGCTGATGATGCCATTGAGTACGCGTTGGCAGCTGCTCTGCCAGTACCCTGAGCCTGGGTGAGAGAGGATGAGGAGGATGAGGAGGGCTTGGTCATCCATTCTACCAAGCCTTCGGCATGATGCGGCTCCACATGTCCAGCTGCCGAAAACAAAGACAAGCGTGTCCCATGGCCACGTGCTGATGACGATGCACGACCACGTCCACGGCCAGCACTGTTGTCTCTAGAAACAGAGCCTGCCTGCCCTGTGTTCTTGCCTCGGCACGCTCTGCCTCTCCTTGGCGGTCTTCCAGCCATTGTAGTCGGTAGTGTATATAGTATAAAAAATAGAACTCCTATGTGTGCTCACAACACACTGTAGGTCCTACGGGTGCTGACACTAACACACTATAGGTACTATGTGTGCTGCTGACAAGAAAATATAGGAGCTCTGTTTGCTGCCACTAACACACTAGAAGTCCTATTGGTGCTTCTGAGAAGAAAATATAGGAGCTCTGTTTGCTGCCACTAACACACTAGAAGTCCTATGGGTGCTTCTGAGAAGAAAATATAGGAGCTCTGTGTGATGCCACTAACACACTAGAAGTCCTATGGGTGCTTCTGAGATGAAAATATAGGAGCTCTGTGTGATGCCACTAACACACTAGAAGTCCTATGGGTGCTTCTGAGATGAAAATATAGGAGCTCTGTTTGCTGCCACTAACACACTAGAAGTCCTATGGGTGCTGCTGAGAAGAAAATATAGGAGCTCTGTGTGATGCCACTAACACACTAGAAGTCCTATGGGTGCTTCTGAGATGAAAATATAGGAGCTCTGTCTGATGCCACTAACACACTAGAAGTCCTATGGGTGCTGCTGAGAAGAAAATATAGGAGCTATGTGTGATGCCACTAACACACTAGAAGTCCTATGGGTGCTTCTGAGATGAAAATATAGGAGCTCTGTGTGATGCCACTAACACACTAGAAGTCCTATGGGTGCTTCTGAGATGAAAATATAGGAGCTCTGTTTGCTGCCACTAACACACTAGAAGTCCTATGGGTGCTGCTGAGAAGAAAATATAGGAGCTCTGTGTGATGCCACTAACACACTAGAAGTCCTATGGGTGCTTCTGAGATGAAAATATAGGAGCTCTGTGTGATGCCACTAACACACTAGAAGTCCTATGGGTGCTGCTGAGAAGAAAATATAGGAGCTCTGTTTGCTGCCACTAACACACTAGAAGTCCTATGGGTGCTGCTGAGAAGAAAATATAGGAGCTCTATGTGATGCCACTAACACACTAGAAGTCCTATGGGTGCTGCTGAGAAGAAAATATAGGAGCTCTGTTTGCTGCCACTAACACACTAGAAGTCCTATGGGTGCTGCTGAGAAGAAAATATAGGAGCTCTGTGTGATGCCACTAACACACTAGAAGTCCTATGGGTGCTTCTGAGATGAAAATATAGGAGCTCTGTGTGATGCCACTAACACACTAGAAGTCCTATGGGTGCTGCTGAGAAGAAAATATAGGAGCTCTGTGTGATGCCACTAACACACTAGAAGTCCTATGGGTGCTTCTGAGATGAAAATATAGGAACTCTGTGTGATGCCACTAACACACTAGAAGTCCTATGGGTGCTGCTGAGAAGAAAATATAGGAGCTCTGTTTGCTGCCACTAACACACTAGAAGTCCTATGGGTGCTTCTGAGAAGAAAATATAGGAGCTCTGTGTGATGCCACTAACACACTAGAAGTCCTATGGGTGCTTCTGAGATGAAAATATAGGAGCTCTGTGTGATGCCACTAACACACTAGAAGTCCTATGGGTGCTGCTGAGAAGAAAATATAGGAGCTCTGTGTGATGCCACTAACACACTAGAAGTCCTATGGGTGCTGCTGAGAAGAAAATATAGGAGCTCTGTTTGCTGCCACTAACACACTAGAAGTCCTATGGGTGCTGCTGAGAAGAAAATATAGGAGCTCTGTGTGATGCCACTAACACACTAGAAGTCCTATGGGTGCTTCTGAGATGAAAATATAGGAGCTCTGTGTGATGCCACTAACACACTAGAAGTCCTATGGGTGCTGCTGAGAAGAAAATATAGGAACTCTGTGTGATGCCACTAACACACTAGAAGTCCTATGGGTGCTTCTGAGATGAAAATATAGGAACTCTGTGTGATGCCACTAACACACTAGAAGTCCTATGGGTGCTGCTGAGAAGAAAATATAGGAGCTCTGTTTGCTGCCACTAACACACTAGAAGTCCTATGGGTGCTTCTGAGAAGAAAATATAGGAGCTCTGTGTGATGCAACTAACACACTAGAAGTCCTATGGGTGCTTCTGAGATGAAAATATAGGAACTCTGTGTGATGCCACTAACACATTAGAAGTCCTATGGGTGCTGCTAAGAAGAAAATATAGGAGCTCTGTTTGCTGCCACTAACACACTAGAAGTCCTATGGGTGCTGCTGAGAAGAAAATATAGGAACTCTGTGTGATGCCACTAACACACTAGAAGTCCTATGGGTGCTTCTGAGATGAAAATATAGGAACTCTGTGTGATGCCACTAACACATTAGAAGTCCTATGGGTGCTGCTGAGAAGAAAATATAGGAGCTCTGTTTGCTGCCACTAACACACTAGAAGTCCTATGGGTGCTGCTGAGAAGAAAATATAGGAGCTCTGTGTGATGCCACTAACACACTAGAAGTCCTATGGGTGCTTCTGAGATGAAAATATAGGAACTCTGTGTGATGCCACTAACACACTAGAAGTCCTATGGGTGCTGCTGAGAAGAAAATATAGGAGCTCTGTTTGCTGCCACTAACACACTAGAAGTCCTATGGGTGCTTCTGAGAAGAAAATATAGGAGCTCTGTGTGATGCCACTAACACACTAGAAGTCCTATGGGTGCTTCTGAGATGAAAATATAGGAACTCTGTGTGATGCCACTAACACATTAGAAGTCCTATGGGTGCTGCTGAGAAGAAAATATAGGAGCTCTGTTTGCTGCCACTAACACACTAGAAGTCCTATGGGTGCTGCTGAGAAGAAAATATAGGAGCTCTGTGTGATGCCACTAACACACTAGAAGTCCTATGGGTGCTGCTGAGAAGAAAATATAGGAGCTCTGTTTGCTGCCACTAACACACTAGAAGTCCTATGGGTGCTGCTGAGAAGAAAATATAGGAGCTCTGTTTGCTGCCACTAACACACTAGAAGTCCTATGGGTGCTGCTGAGAAGAAAATATAGGAGCTCTGTTTGCTGCCACTAACACACTAGAAGTCCTATGGGTGCTGCTGAGAAGAAAATATAGGAGCTCTGTTTGCTGCCACTAACACACTAGAAGTCCTATGGGTGCTGCTGAGAAGAAAATATAGGAGCTCTGTGTGATGCCACTAACACACTAGAAGTCCTATGGGTGCTGCTGAGAAGAAAATATAGGAGCTCTGTTTGCTGCCACTAACACACTAGAAGTCCTATGGGTGCTGCTGAGAAGAAAATATAGGAGCTCTGTTTGCTGCCACTAACACACTAGAAGTCCTATGGGTGCTGTTGGGGTGCAATGCTGTGCTAACAGCACTGCGGTTGGTACTACTGCAATACTGTACTAACAGTAAGCACGCACCAGACTAATCCCCAGCAGCAGCTAATAACACGCTAACTGTGCAATCAGCAGCAATGAACGATCAATGACTTAGGTAGCAATGGTTTAGCAAAGAAATAGCCAATGGTTTAGCAAAGAAGAGCAAATCTTTCAGTATCAAGCAAAGACAGAATCAGCAGACTGATCTCTCCTAAAGCCGGAACTCATGTGACCGGGGCCGATGGCGTGGCGGCCTTTTAAATGGTGGGGCATGTACTAAAGCCCCTGAGCTGTAATTGGCTACAGGCGTCCTGCCTGTAGCCAATTATTGCTCTCCGAGTTTCGGGCGCTGTGATTGGCCAAGCATGCGGGGTCACAGTGCATGCTTGGCCAATCATCAGCCAGCAATGCACTGTGCCGGCCGCGCCGGCCGCAATGCATTGCGGGGCCGCTCGCATCACACGAATGTGATGCGAACGGCCCAAATAGTTCTGGGCTCGACGAGCGAGCGAACGCCCGGTGCTCGATTCGAACATGGGTTCGAATCGAGCACCGGGCCCATCCCTACTCCTGACCTCTGAGAAGCCAGCACCTTAGAGCGTTCAGTCCTGTAGGTACCTCTCAAGCTCCCAATTTTAGTGTCCACTTGTTTTGCTGTGGCTGTGGGCACCTTGGTATGCACAAATGGGAGCAGCTTCTCCAGCGCTGCTTTTCTCACCCCTTTTTTTTATGGATGGGGTTTTTGGTCTCCCACAGAGCCGGCAGCTCCCTTACCCGGTCAATAAATTCCGCCAGGAACTCTTTGTCGCTAATAAAGACATTCATATTGTATCTGCAAGTAAAATAAATTATATTTAAATAATGTGAGGCAAACAGTCTAACCTCCTTCACATCCTAGTCACCATATATATCCTCCACCAATCTCAAGACAGTATAGGCCAACAATTTTTACAAGTCTCACAAAATCACATACCTTCGTTCGCACGTCCGTCACTTGAACTCCTCTCTCCGCACACCGAACGTACTATAGTCACATGTGTGTTTGCTATATACACACCACGCATGCGTCAAAATTCGAACACGTCGCTCCGCACACGTCGCCCGCCCATGACGTTCTAACTAACATCTTTTCCCCGCCCCTTCTCTTTCGGCGCGCAGACAGATATGGCGGAGTTACAGCAGGTGTCTGATAATTCCGCAACTAGCGAGGAGACAAGCCCGGAGACCGAGGACACGTCACGATCAAGGAGGAGATTCAAGGCATCGAATATGTCTTTGGCGGAGATGGCGGAGATGGTGGACATCTTGCTCAAGGCTGATTATGATGCCAAGCATGGGCCGTATAGCAAACCAAATAGAAGGAAGGCCAAAATCCTCACTAAAGTTGTGAAGAGTCTGAGGGCGAAGTTCGAGGTGAAACGCTCAAATGAGCAGCTCAGAAAGAGGTGGTCAGACCTCAAACTGAGGGAGCCAGACCAGTTGAGGATCATAAAGAGGATGCTCGCTAAAAGTAAGTAAAATGACGACCTTTCTACTATTAATCTTTTTAGAAACTGACATTTTTATTTTTTTTTATCATATTGGACTCCCTTCCAAAATATAATATTTTGAACTAGGTTGGGCACAGTAATCGTTCGTTACGTTACCGACACTTCGTTCGGCCACTATCCGCGGTTTTGGCTTATTTAAGAGCCACAAAAGTAATTAGACATCTGCCATTTTTGATCAAGTATTGTGGATAATTTTGAAGTCTAGATGATGTGTTTGTAAGGAGAATGAAATGCAAACTTTTATCAGTGTAAAGGAGAGGACACTCAGCAGCTGCTTCCACATCTGTACTTTGGAGCACTATAGTGTGGGCCACCAGACCCGCCTTTTTTGGGTGTCCCACACAGGTGCATCAGAGTTTATTTGTGGTGCCTCCATGTCCAAAAAATTACATCCAAATGTGAATACTAAACATATTTGGGGTCCTAAATAATGCATTTTTCTTTAAATTCCGCACAAACACACACTTGTACCCCACTTCCAAACAATTTAGCCTGTTTTTAGTTTAACAATGAGATTTTTACAGTGTGATAAATAGACCTTTGGTTTTATTCTCATAGGGGAGAGAAGACTGGGAGGAGGACACTCCAGGGAGCACATGCACCCCACAACTTCCAAGCAACCCCAAACTCCCAAAGATCCACAACCGAAAGATGTGCAGGAAGTTGAGTTGGAGGAAGGAGAAGTGCAGGAAGGAGAGGTGGATGACGTTGTGGATCTGGTCACCACAACAGGTCAGTATCTGACACCACAGCTTAAGGTAAGCGAGGTAGGCCTGCAGAGTTTTATTAATTTTTTTTATGGTTTTTAGGGGATGGAAATGTTGTGAAGGATAGCACACCGTTCTCTGCTGACAGTGCCCTCCGCCTCATCCAGCAAGTGATGGAATGTAGCACGGAACTGGACCTAATTAAACAAAGAATCCATGTGATGGAACAAACATTTAAAGACATTCTCGATGTTTTGGGGAGAATTCAATAAGCCATCCAAACACATTTGTTTTTACATGTTTGTTTTTATATTTTTTTATAATTTTTTGAGTAATAAACCAGCCAAAAATGGAATATGCACACAGTGTGTGAACATGTGCTATCTGCCATCAGGGGATATCCATGTACGTCTTTTGTGGGTGCAACCCCTTCCTCGTATCAAAAGTCGGTGAACTGAGGAAGGGGATGCACCCCCAAAACACGTCCATTGATCACCCCTGATGGCAGATAGCACATGTTGACAATAGGGATCAGGATTATAAACTTCCTATTTGCAAAAAAGTAAAAATGTGTGCATATTGAATTTTTGGCTGGGCAAGGGGTGGCAGACCCCATATTAGGACGGGCACATAGAGACATAGTTTGTGTAACTGAATGTCTCAGATTGCTCAGAGGTATCCAATGTTGTAATTTTAGAAATGCAAGTGGTATTTTTGTATTTTCATAAGCCAAAATTTGCCGGGTTGTGGCCAGGCCAACCCCAAAGTAAAACAAAAAATAAAATAAAAAAGAGAATGTGCAGAGAGTAAAATATTTGACCACAAACAACGTGTAGCTTCTTTTTATAATACTCTCTAATAGGGATGAGCTCGGTGTTCGAGTCGAACATACGTTCGACTCGAACATCGGCTGTTCGATCGTTCGACGAAGATCGAACGATTTGGGCCGTTCGCGCCTAATTCGAGTGACGCGAACGGCCCACAATGCACTACGCCATCGCAGTGTCATCCAGGCGCTGTGATTGGCCAAGCATGCACTGTCACAGCGCCGGCAGCGAGGAGAGCAATGATTGGCCACAGGCAGGATGCCTGTGGCCAATTATTGCTGAGGGTGTTTAGTACACGCCCCACACTATAAAAGGCCGTCAGCACGGCGGCCTAGTGTAGTGTGTTCCGGAGCAGGGAAAGAGAAGCATAGGCAGGGACAGTGACATTTTTTTTTCTTGCTTAACCTGGATTCCTTTAGTTTAGGGAAAGAGAAGGATAGGTAGGGAGAGTGTCAGTGTGTTTTACTGTGCTAATCCTTGTTTGTAGGGACAGGGAAGGACAGTGAGGGAAATTCTCCTTGTGCTACACTGTGCTAAAGCATTGATCATCAACCATCTTTAAAAAAACATTTTTTATAGGGACAGAAAACTATAGGTAGGGAGAGTGTCAGTGTGTTTTACTGTGCTAATCCTTGTTTGTAGGGACAGGGAAGGACAGTGAGGGAAATTCTCCTTGTGCTATACTGTGCTAAAGCATTGATCATCAACCATCTTTAAAAAAACATTTTTTATAGGGACAGAAAACTATAGGTAGGGAGAGTGTCAGTGTGTTTTACTGTGCTAATCCTTGTTTGTAGGGACAGGGAAGGACAGTGAGGGAAATTCTCCTTGTGCTATACTGTGCTAAAGCATTGATCATCAACCATCTTTAAAAAAACATTTTTTATAGGGACAGAAAACTATAGGTAGGCAGAGTGTCAGTGTGTTTTACTGTGCTAATCCTTGTTTGTAGGGACAGGGAAGGACAGTGAGGGAAATTCTCCTTGTGCTATAGTGTGCTAAAGCATTGATCATCAACCATCTTTAAAAAAAAATTTTTTATAGGGACAGAAAACTATAGGTAGGGAGAGTGTCAGTGTGTTTTACTGTGCTAATCCTTGTTTGTAGGGACAGGGAAGGACAGTGAGGGAAATTCTCCTTGTGCTATACTGTGCTAAAGCATTGATCATCAACCATCTTTAAAAAAACATTTTTTATAGGGACAGAAAACTATAGGTAGGGAGAGTGTCAGTGTGTTTTACTGTGCTAATCCTTGTTTGTAGGGACAGGGAAGGACAGTGAGGGAAATTCTCCTTGTGCTATAGTGTGCTAAAGCATTGATCATCAACCATCTTTAAAAAAACATTTTTTATAGGGACAGAAAACTATAGGTAGGGAGAGTGTCAGTGTGTTTTACTGTGCTAATCCTTGTTTGTAGGGACAGGGAAGGACAGTGAGGGAAATTCTCCTTGTGCTATAGTGTGCTAAAGCATTGATCATCAACCATCTTTAAAAAAACATTTTTTATAGGGACAGAAAACTATAGGTAGTGTGACAGCAGGAAGGTAAAGTCACCTGGTTGCATCCAGGGGGGTAGATATATTTCGCCCAGATTCAGGCTTTACGCCGACTTATACAACTAGGTGGAGAGTTGTATAAGGCTAGTGGGCTCATGGATGACTCATACCTCTAGGGAGAGGGCTTGGGCGTCGTGCAGACAGGGAGTTGATGAGACCAGCTGAAGCTTGTCAGCTCATTTAGGCCTCTATAAGAACTCCCAGCTTCATTAGATGTTAGCTCATGCCTGGAACCAGACCTGTGTGGACTGTCTAGGGAGAGTGAACCCCTGTGCGGTGAGACAAAGCCTGTGTGGCTATTTGCTTGGACATTTAAAACCAGGGACTTAGGGACTAGGACAGCACTAGGCTGATCCCAGTTGTTAGTTAGGAAACCTGTATGTTTAGTCAGAGGTCAACTTGACCAGGATTTATTTTGGTTATGTTTCTTTTGCTTTGCTGTGTTTTGTCACTGTAAATAGAAAATAAACCGCACATTTTTTGATTTTGAAAACCACAACCTCCGTTTGCTGGGCCTGTTTTGTGTGGGGAGCCCATCCCGGGGGTCACACACACCCGCTGCCGAGCTAACCCCCTCACAGTTGGTGGAGAATGCGGGCAGTTTTTTTTAAGCCAGCATGGAGGAGATACTGAAGCAGCTGGCTCTAGCAAATGCCAATCAACAGCAGACAAATGCAGGTTTGCAAAGGAGCCTTGCAGCCCAGCAGCAGACAAACGCAACTTTGCAACAGAGTCTGGAGGCTCAGCAACGAGCCCAGCAGCAATCTGAGGCCCACTTCATAGACCTGTTGCAGAAGCAAGAGCAGAGACTACAACAACAGATGGAAGCAGTAATGCAGCAACGTCCGCAGACCAGTGAGGAAAGCCGTCCCACTAATACCGCGTCCTTTGGGGTGAGTCGTTTATTGACAAAAATGACTGGAGAGGATGATCCAGAGGTATTTTTGACCACATTTGAAAGGACCGCTGAAAGAGAAAAGTGGCCTGAGGAGCAGTGGGCTGGACTGGTGGCTCCTCTGTTAACTGGTGAATCGCAGAAAGCTTACTATGACCTAGAGCCTAACCAAGCAAAAGACTATGTGATGCTAAAAGCTGAAATATTGGCAAGGCTGGGTGTCACCCAGGCTGTCCGGGCTCAGCGTGTGCATAACTGGACTTTCCAGCTTGGAAAACCCCCCAGGTCTCAAATGTATGATCTCATTCACCTGAGCAGAAAGTGGCTACAGCCAGAGACTTTGTCCGCACCAAAGATTGTGGAACGTGTTGTAATGGATCGGTTTTTGAGAGCTCTTCCTACTGCCATCCAAAAGTGGGTAAGCCATGGAGACCCAGAGACGGCCGATGGTCTTGTGGATCGTGTGGAGAAATACTTGGCTACAGAGAACCTGACGGCCTCTTCCAGAGACACTCGGACTTTCCACCCTAAGACCAGACCATCCCCAGGGGCGGATAAGAGGATTCCAAGGGGTGAGGGTGGAGAGAGTGAGAGGGTGGGAGCTCTACCCCAAGTTTGGCGAGAACAGCCTGGGAAATCAGCGGCTCAAGAGGCGGCAAGAAGGATCGTTTGCTACCGCTGCCGGCAAGCGGGACATATTGCAGCCAATTGCCCGGTTGTGGAGGAACCCATGCAGTGTGACTTTCTGACGGGCAGACGTCAGTCGCTGTGTGCGACAGTCGCATGCACTGCCATTCGAGGAACTGAGAAACATTTATGCAAAATGTGTGTTAATGGTAGAAATGTTGTGGTATTGCTGGATTCAGGTAGCCTTGTGACCCTGATAAAGGCTGAGTTAGTTAAAACAGAGGTCTCTGGGAATAGCAAGGTAGCTGTTATTTGTGTGCATGGGGACACCCGAGAGTATCCAGTGACTACAGTGTGTTTCGAGACCCCCAAAGGTACCCTCTCTCATCCAGTGGGCTTAGTATCTCAGTTACCGCATGACGCCATTGTGGGAAGGGATTTTCCGAAGTTCTGGGAACTGTGGGATGATCCTGAGCCCCTCAGTGGTGCCCCTATGTACCAGGAATGTGATAGCCAGAACTCCCCTGAGAGTGGTGAGGACTCTCCGGAATTTCCCTTATCAGTATTGGCAGGGGAGACTCAAGAAACTGGAGAGGAGCCCACCTCCTCAGACGAAAACCTACCGTCTGTGGAGTTTTCTGATCTTGAGGTTCACAGGGAAAACTTTGCCACAGAACAGTTGAAAGACCCCGCCCTAATAAAGGCACGGGAAAACGTAGTGAAAATAGATGGCGAGTTAGTGAACCCAGATAATACCTGCACTTACCCATACTTCAGCGTAGAGAAGGACCTACTGTATCGGGTGGCAAAAAGGGCAGAAGAAACCGTTGAGCAGCTTGTGGTGCCCAAACCTTACAGGAAGTTGGTGTTGGAGTTGGCCCATGGGCACATTCTTGGAGGTCATCTGGGGACAGAGAAAACCCGAGAGAGGGTATTACAGAGATTCTATTGGCCGGGGGTGATGAAGGACGTAGAAAATTATTGTTCCTCCTGCCCTGTGTGTCAGAGGTTGGCCCCGATGCCACATTTCCGTAGCCCGCTGGTCCCTCTACCCATCATTGAGGTCCCGTTTGAGAGGATCGCCATGGATTTGGTAGGTCCTATAATCAAGTCCGCTAGGGGGCACCAGTACATATTAGTTATAATGGACTATGCCACCCGTTATCCAGAAGCGATCCCTCTCCGAAATACCTCGGCCAAAACCATAGCCAAAGAGCTATCTCTTGTTTTTAGCCGGGTGGGTATTTGTAAAGAACTGCTTACGGACCAAGGTACACCCTTTATGTCCCGGGTTATGAAAGAGCTGTGTAAATTGTTCAAAGTGACGCAATTGCGTACGTCTGTGTATCACCCCCAAACCGATGGGCTGGTTGAAAGATTCAACAAAACCCTAAAACAAATGTTGAAGAAAGTGGTGGATAGAGATGGAAAGGATTGGGACTGTTTACTTCCTTATTTGATGTTTGCTATTAGGGAGGTGCCCCAATCCTCTACGGGATTCTCCCCCTTTGAGTTACTGTATGGGAGACACCCAAGAGGGCTGTTGGATATTGCCAAGGAAACTTGGGAAAGTGAGAGTTCTCCCCACAGGAGTGTGATTGAGCATGTCGCCCTGATGCAAGATCGAATTGCACAGGTAATGCCCATCGTGAAGGAACATTTGGCCCAAGCGCAGTTGGCACAGCAGAGAGTGTACAACCGTGGAGCCAAGACCCGTACCTTTTCCCCGGGGGATAGGATATTGGTACTTGTCCCTACGGTTGAAAGTAAATTCCTTGCCAAATGGCAAGGCCCCTACGAGATAATGGAAAAAGTGAGCGAAGTGAATTACAAGGTCAGACAACCAGGAAGGCGAAAGCCCGAACAGATCTATCACGTTAATCTGTTGAAAGCCTGGAGGGATAGAGAGTCCCTAGTCGCAGACACTTGGTCACCAGCTCAAACTGGTTGCGTGATTCCTGAGGTTGGAATAGCAGCCACCTTGTCACAACCCCAACAACAGGAGGTTAAGGAGTTTGTGCTTCGCAACAAGGAGGTATTCTCTGAGCTGCCGGGACAAACATCTGGGGTAGAGCATGACATCATTACCCCGCCCGGTGAAAGGGTGAAGTTAAAACCCTATCGGATCCCAGAGGCTCGACGGGAGGCAATACGGGAGGAAGTACAGAAAATGCTGAACTTAGGGGTGATAGAGGAGTCCCAAAGTGATTGGTCTAGTCCCATCGTGTTGGTGCCTAAACCGGATGGGAGCTGGCGATTTTGTAACGATTTTCGTCAGTTGAACAAAGTTACAAAATTTGACACCTACCCCATGCCACGTATAGATGAGTTGATCGACCGGCTGGGAACAGCCCGATACATGACGACTCTTGACCTCACAAAAGGGTATTGGCAAATCCCCCTGGCCAAGTCGGCCAAAGAGAAAACCGCATTTGTAACCCCAGACGGGGCGTTCCAATATAAAAGAATGCCGTTCGGGTTACAGAATGCGCCGGCCACATTCCAGCGGAAAATGGACCAGATGCTGAGGCCCCATCGGAAGTATGCTGCGGCTTACCTGGATGACGTAATTGTCCATAGCACAGATTGGGCCTCACATCTGCCAAAAGTGCAAGCAGTCCTGGACTCTGTTCGGGAAGCGGGGTTTACGGCTAACCCCAAGAAGTGTACCATTGGGCAGGAGGAGGCCAAATATCTTGGGTACACCATTGGGAGGGGAGTAATAAAACCCCAACTCAACAAAGTCGAGGCCATCCAGAGTTGGCCACGTCCCAACAGCAAGAAGCAGGTACGAGCCTTTCTGGGAATCGCTGGGTATTATCGGCGATTCATTCCCCACTTTGCTTCTAAGGCTGTGCCCCTAACCAACCTGACGAAGGGGAAAGGGTCGGTCATGATTAAATGGACCCCCGAGGCTGAGGCAGCATTCCAATTCTTGAAACAAGCCTTATGTAGCCAGCCAGTGTTGTACTCACCCGACTTCTCTAAAGACTTTGTCGTACAAAGTGATGCGTCAGATGTGGGGTTAGGAGCAGTATTGTCCCAGGTCTGGAACGGGGAAGAGCACCCAGTCATTTACCTCAGCAGGAAGTTGAAGTCCCATGAGGTAAATTACGCCACCGTTGAAAAGGAGTGTTTAGCGGTGAAGTGGGCTCTAGATTCCCTTCGGTACTACCTGCTAGGTAGGCACTTTGACATGGTTACGGATCACGCTCCGTTAAAGTGGATGGCTCAAAACAAGGAAACAAATAGAAGAGTGAATAGGTGGTTCCTGGCCCTCCAGGAATTCAACTTCACAGTAAAGCATCGCCCTGGCGTTCAAATGGGGAATGTGGATGCTTTGTCTCGAGTACATGAATGCCTGATTGCTGGTGTTCCAACCCCGAGGTTAAAACAAGAGGGGGGGGGGTATGTGACAGCAGGAAGGTAAAGTCACCTGGTTGCATCCAGGGGGGTAGATATATTTCGCCCAGATTCAGGCTTTACGCCGACTTATACAACTAGGTGGAGAGTTGTATAAGGCTAGTGGGCTCATGGATGACTCATACCTCTAGGGAGAGGGCTGGGCGTCGTGCAGACAGGGAGTTGATGAGACCAGCTGAAGCTTGTCAGCTCATTTAGGCCTCTATAAGAACTCCCAGCTTCATTAGATGTTAGCTCATGCCTGGAACCAGACCTGTGTGGACTGTCTAGGGAGAGTGAACCCCTGTGCGGTGAGACAAAGCCTGTGTGGCTATTTGCTTGGACATTTAAAACCAGGGACTTAGGGACTAGGACAGCACTAGGCTGATCCCAGTTGTTAGTTAGGAAACCTGTATGTTTAGTCAGAGGTCAACTTGACCAGGATTTATTTTGGTTATGTTTCTTTTGCTTTGCTGTGTTTTGTCACTGTAAATAGAAAATAAACCGCACCTTTTTTGATTTTGAAAACCACAACCTCCGTTTGCTGGGCCTGTTTTGTGTGGGGAGCCCATCCCGGGGGTCACACACACCCGCTGCCGAGCTAACCCCCTCACAGTAGGGAGAGTGTCAGTGTGTTTTACTGTGCTAATCCTTGTTTGTAGGGACAGGGAAGGACAGTGAGGGAAATTCTCCTTGTGCTATACTGTGCTAAAGCATTCCTCATCAACCATCTTTGAAATCCTTGTTTTTTGGACAGTCAGGGAAATTGTCGTTGTGCTATTCTGTGCGAAAGCAATCATCCTCAACCATATTTAGAAATCCTTAAGTAAAGGGACAGAGAAGGACACCTGAAGGTAGCCCTTATTGCTTTTTTCCCATCTCCCTGCAGGCCATCCATTAGAATGTCTGGAAGGCAAACAAGGAGAGGCAGACAGTCAGGAGGCAATAAAAGAGGGCAAGCAGGCTCTGTGTCTGGGGGCAACAGTGCTGGTCGTGGACGCGGTGCATTGTCATCAGCACATAGCCATGGGACACGCTTGTCCTTCTTTTCGGCAGCTGGACATGTTGAGCCACATCATGCCGAAGACTTGGTAGAGTGGATGACCAAGCCCTCCTCCTCCTCCTCATCCTCTCTCACCCAGGCTCAGGGTACTGGCAAAGCAGCTGCCAAAGCATCCTCTTCCCTGGTATCAATGTCAGACTCATCATCAGTCACTCCTTCCCTAGACCCACCATGTCCTCCTCCTGAGGAGTCCCCCGAACTGTTTGAGCACAGTGTTGGGTACATGCTCCAGGAGGATGCCCAGCGTTTCGAAGGGTCTGATGATGAAACCCAGCTACAGGAAGGCAGTAGCGTGAGAGCAGACAGAGGGGATGCTCAAGAAGGACACCAATCTGGCAGTCATGTTCCAGCAGCTGCAGCATACTGCCAGATTGGCTCCAGTGATGAGGAGGGAGGGGATGATGAGGTCACTGACTCCACGTGGGTGCCTAATAGGAGAGAGGAGGAGGAGGAGGATGAGGAGGAGGCACATCTCCAACGAGGCAGGATGCCCTTTGGTGGCCAGCGTAAGGGCAGTACACCGACGGAATCACACCGCAGAGCTCCGCCTGTGCAGGGCGCTGCCTCTGCCCGTCATTCAAAAAGTTCTTTGGTGTGGGCCTTTTTTGAGGCTAGTGCATCAGATCGCACAGCTGCTGTTTGCAACATATGTCTCAAGCGTATATCGTGTGGCCAAAACATCAGCCGCTTGGGTACCACATGCCTGACCAGACATATGTTGACCTGCCATGCAGCTCGTTGGCAAGCCTACCTCAAAGACCCACACCAAAGAACAAAGCGGACCTCTCCTTGCACCGCATCAGCTGGGATCTCCAACCCCACTATAACTTCAGTCCTCTCTGAAACATGCACTGAGAGGAATGAAGGTGTAGAATTAGGTGTGTCACAGCCAAGTACTTGCGGCCACTCTGCTAGCAGTACACCGACGTCCGATTCTAGCAGGCAAATTTCCCTGCCCCAGCTGCTGGACCGTCGAAAGAAGTTCACTCCCAGCCATCCACATGCCCAGCGGTTGAATGCTAGCTTGGCTAAATTGCTAGCGCTTCAACTGCTGCCTTTTCAGTTGGTAGACTCGGCCCCCTTCCGTGAGTTTGTGCAATGTGCGGTTCCTCAGTGGCAGGTTCCCAAACGCCACTTTTTCTCACGGAAGGCTATTCCGGCTCTCTACCGGCATGTGGAAGGCAATGTCTTGGCCTCGCTGGACAGGGCGGTCAGCGGTAAGGTGCATATTACCGCTGACTCATGGTCCAGCAGGCATGGACAGGGACGTTACCTTTCTTTCACGGCCCATTGGGTCACTCTTTTGGCAGCTGGGAAGGATGCAGGACAAGGTGCAGTAGTGTTGGAGGTTGTTCCACCGCCACGCCTCCAAAATGCTACTACTGGTTGTGACACACCTCTCTCCTCCACCCCCTCCTCTTCTTCTTCCTCCATGGCCTCTTCCTGTGCTTTGTCCTCTGAACCAGCGGTGCTCCGTAGCCGTTCAAGGGGCTACGCAAGTACGCAGGCAAAAAGATGCCATGCCGTGCTTGCGCTGGTGTGTTTGGGGGACAGAAGCCACACTGGGGCAGAGGTCCTGTCTGCTCTGCAGGGCCAGGCCGAGAGGTGGTTGACGCCACGCCAGCTTAAGCCAGGAATGGTGGTTTGCGACAATGGCACCAACCTCCTCTCCGCCCTCCGACAGGGACAACTGACCCATGTGCCCTGTGTGGCTCACGTCCTTAACCTGGTGGTGCAGCGGTTCTTGGGCAGGTACCCGGGCTTACAGGATGTCCTGAGGCAGGCCAGGAAAGTCTGTGTGCATTTCCGCAGATCTTATAATGCCAGTGCTCGCCTGGCTGAGCTGCAAAAGGAGTTGAACCTGCCCAAGAACCGCCTTATATGTGACATGCCCACCAGGTGGAACTCAACGTTGGCCATGCTGCAGCGGCTGCACACGCAGCAGAGGGCCATCAATGAGTACCTGTGCGACTACGGCACCAGGACAGGGTCAGGGGAGCTTGGTTTTTTTTCTCCACGCCAGTGGGGCATGATCAGGGATGCATGCACTGTCCTGGCACCATTTGAGGAGGCCACGAGGATGGTGAGCAGTGACAGTGCATGCATCAGTGACACTGTACCTCTTGTCCACCTGTTGGAGCACACGCTGCGTGGAATAATGGACAGGGCACTTGAGGCAGAACAGAGGCAGGAAGAGGAGGACTTCCTTGCCTCTCAAGGCCCCCTTTACCCAGACAGTGTTCCTTCTGTCCCACCCATCGCACAGGAAGAGGAGGAGGAGGAGGAGGATTGTGTCAGCATGGAGGTGGAGGCTGGCACTCAGCATCATCAGCAGCAGTCTTTTAGGGATGATTTACAGTCCCAAGAAACCAGTGGACTTGTACGTGGCTGGGAGGAGGTGGCTGCGGATCATGTCGTCCTTAGTGACCCAGAGGACTCCGGACCGAATGCCTCAGCTAACCTACGCTGCATGGCCTCCCTGATCCTGCAAAGTCTGCGGAAGGATCCTCGTATTCTTCGGATCAAGGAGAGGGACCATTACTGGCTGGCCACTCTCCTTGATCCACGGTACAAGGGTAAGGTTGCGGACCTTATGTTACCGTCGCAGAGGGAGCAGAGGATGAGACAACTCCGGGAGGCCTTGCAGAAAGGTCTGTGCAACGCGTTCCCAGAGACTGGGAGGTTACAAACTCCTGGTCCTGGACAACGAGTTGCTGAGGCTTCGGCCAGTCAAAGAAGGAGCGGTGGGGAAGGTGGCCGTCTGACCGATGCGTTCAGACAATTCTTTAGTCCGCAGCCCCAAAGTATGATCGGTTCCAGCAACCATCGCCAGCGTCTGATAAACATGGTGCAGGAATATCTAGGGGCAAGGTCAGACTTGGACACCTTCCCCACCGAAAATCCTCTGGCTTACTGGGTCTTGAGGATGGATCACTGGCCAGAGCTTGCACAGTATGCAATTGAGCTACTGGCCTGTCCTGCATCCAGCGTTCTTTCGGAACGCACATTCAGTGCTGCTGGAGGATTTGTCACGGATCACAGGGTGCGCCTGTCCACCGACTCGGTTGATCGACTGACTTTCATCAAGATGAACCAGTCTTGGATCACCACCAGCTACCACACACCTGATGCTGATATAACAGACTAATTGATTTTAACATGTCACATCCCTTCAAGACTGATGCTGATGCTGAGTGCCTGTGCTGTTATGTTGACTGGCTATCCTCCTCCTCCGAGTCCTCAATGATACGATTGATGATGATAGCTTGGAAGATCATTTTTGTTTATGGGTGCCGCCACCAGTGGCTAAGGCCCAATTTTTCAGCCCCTGTTTAACAGGGGCGTGTAATTACAATTTTTGAAGCAATACTTTGCAACAGGGCTCATTGCTGTGCTCCAAGTACAGTATCTGTGAGGGGTTGGAGTGTTGTGCCACCAGTGCCTAAGGCCCAATTTTTCAGCCCCTGTTTAACAGGGGCGTGTCATTACAATTTTTGAAGCAATACTTTGCAACAGGGCTCATTGCTGTGCTCCAAGTACAGTATCTGTGAGGGGTTGCAGTGTTGTGCCACCAGTGCCTAAGGCCCAATTTTTCAGCCCCTGTTCAAAAGGGGCATGTAATTACAATTCTTGATCTAATAATTCACAGCAGGGCCCATTCCTGCACCCACCAAGAGTAACTCTGAGGGCTTACAGTGTTGTGGCAACACCACCACCACCACGAAAGGCCCAATTTTTCAGCCCCTGTTCAACAGGGGCATGCAATTACAATTCTTGATCTAATAATTCACAGCAGGGCACATTGCTGCACCCACCAAGAGTAACTGTCAGGGCTTACAGTGTTGTGGCACCAGCACCACCATCAAAGGCCCAATTTTTACTACCACTGTTCAACAATTATATGTAATTACAATTCCTGATATAATAGTTGACAGCAGGGCGTTCCAGCACCAACCAAGAGTAACTGTGAGTGCTTACAGTGTTGTGCCAACACCAACAACTAAGGGGCCTATTTCTGCAGAGTATATACGGCAGGTCCCTACTTTCAAACATCCAACTTACAAACGACTCCTACTTGCAAACGCAAGAAGACAACAGGAAGTGAGAGGAAATCTACCCCCAGGAAGGAAAATTCTCTCCTGTAAGAATTAATATGGGAGAAAGGTGTCTCCTCTGTACTGATGCTTTATCACCAATCCTTGTTTCAAGAAAAACACCACATTTCAAAAACAGTTGTCATTGGGACGGAAAGTGAGGTGAAATGTTCTGAACAGGGGCACAGACAGCAAAACAAATGTTACAGGGGTGATAACCCTTACCTATGTTTTCCAAAAAGTTTAAAAATAGATTTTTGGGCTGGAGCTACACTTAAACAATGTACCTGTTCAAAATTACAAACACATTCTACATAAGAACAAACCTACAGTCCCTGTCTTGTATGCACCGCCTGTATACGGCTGTTCAGAGTATATAGGGCCTTTTTTATTTTGTGTGCGGTGTTCCCCTTAATATCCATTGTGAGGGGGTTAGCTCGGTAGCGGGTGTGTGTGACCCCCTGGATGGGCTCCCCACACAAAAACAGGCCCAGCAGACGGAGGTTGTGGTTTTCAAGATCAAAAGGTGCGGTTTATTTCTCTATTTACAGTGACAAAAACACAGCAAAGCAAAAAGAAACATAAACAAAAATAAATCCTGGTCAGCTTGACCTCTGACTAAACATGCAGGTTTCCCTAACTAACAACTGGGATCAGCCTGGTGCTGTCCTAGTCCCTAAGTCCCTGGTTTAGTAAATGTCCAAACAAATAGCCACACAGGCTTTGTCTCACCGCACAGGGGTTCACTCTCCCTAGACAGTCCACACAGGTCTGGTTCCAGGCATGAGCAAACACCTAATGAAGCTGGGAGTTTTTATAGAGGCCTTAAACGAGCTGACAAGCTTCAGCTGGTCTCATCAACTCCCTGCCTGCACGACGCCCAGCACTCTCCCTAGAGGTATGAACCATCCATGAGCCCACTAGCCTCAGCTGGGCTTCATCAACTCTCTCCCTAGTTGTATAAGTCAGCATAAAGCCTGAATCTGGGAGAAATATACCTACCCCCCTGGATGCAACCAGGTGACTTTACCTTCCTGCTGTCACATACCCCCCCCCTCTTGTTTTAACCTTGGGGTTGGAACACCAGCAATCAGGCATTCATGTACTCGAGACAAAGCATCCACATTCCCCATTTGAACGCCAGGGCGATGCTTTACTGTGAAGTTGAATTCCTGTAGGGCCAGGAACCACCTATTTACTCTTCTATTTGTCTCCTTGTTTTGAGCCATCCACTTTAACGGAGCGTGATCCGTAACCATGTCAAAGTGCCTACCTAGCAGATAGTACCGAAGGGAATCTAGAGCCCACTTCACCGCTAAACACTCCTTTTCAACCGTGGCGTAATTTACCTCATGGGACTTCAACTTCCTGCTGAGGTAAATGACTGGGTGCTCTTCCCCGTTCCAGACCTGGGACAATACTGCTCCTAACCCCACATCTGACGCATCACTTTGTACGACAAAGTCTTTAGAGAAGTCGGGTGAGTACAACACTGGCTGGCTACATAAGGCTTGTTTCAAGAATTGGAACGCTGCCTCAGCCTCGGGGGTCCATTTAATCATGACCGACCCTTTCCCTTTCGTCAGGTTGGTTAGGGGCACAGCCTTAGAAGCAAAGTGGGGAATGAAGCGCCGATAATAACCCGCGATTCCCAGAAAGGCTCGTACCTGCTTCTTGCTGTTGGGACGTGGCCAACTCTGGATGGCCTCAACTTTGTTGAGTTGGGGTTTTATTACTCCCCTGCCAATGGTGTACCCAAGATATTTGGCCTCCTCCTGCCCAATGGTACACTTCTTGGGGTTAGCCGTAAACCCCGCTTCCCGGATAGAGTCTAGGACTGCTTGCACTTTTGGCAGATGTGAGGCCCAATCTGTGCTATGGACAATTACGTCATCCAGGTAAGCCGCAGCATACTTCCGATGGGGCCTCAGTATCTGGTCCATTTTCCGCTGGAATGTGGCCGGTGCATTCTGTAACCCGAACGGCATTCTCTTATATTGGAACGCCCCGTCTGGGGTTACAAATGCGGTTTTCTCTTTGGCCGACTTGGCCAGGGGAATTTGCCAATACCCTTTTGTGAGGTCAAGAGTCGTCATGTATCGGGCTGTTCCCAGCCGGTCGATCAACTCATCTATACGTGGCATGGGGTAGGTGTCAAATTTTGTAACTTTGTTCAACTGACGAAAATCGTTACAAAATCGCCAGCTCCCATCCGGTTTAGGCACCAACACAATGGGACTAGACCAATCACTTTGGGACTCCTCTATCACCCCTAAGTTCAGCATTTTCTGTACTTCCTCCCGTATTGCCTCCCGTCGGGCCTCTGGGATCCGATAGGGTTTTAACTTCACCCTTTCACCGGGCGGGGTAATAATATCATGCTCTACCCCAGATGTTTGTCCCGGCAGCTCAGAGAACACCTCCTTGTTGCGAAGCACAAACTCCTTAACCTCCTGTTGTTGGGGTTGTGACAAGGTGGCTGCTATTCCAACCTCCGGAATCACGCAACCAGTTTGAGCTGGTGACCAAGTTTCTGCGACTAGGGACTCTCTATCCCTCCAGGCTTTCAACAGATTAACGTGATAGATCTGTTCGGGCTTTCGCCTTCCTGGTTGTCTGACCTTGTAATTCACTTCGCTCACTTTTTCCATTATCTCGTAGGGGCCTTGCCATTTGGCAAGGAATTTACTTTCAACCGTAGGGACAAGTACCAATATCCTATCCCCCGGGGAAAAGGTACGGGTCTTGGCTCCACGGTTGTACACTCTCTGCTGTGCCAACTGCGCTTGGGCCAAATGTTCCTTCACGATGGGCATTACCTGTGCAATTCGATCTTGCATCAGGGCGACATGCTCAATCACACTCCTGTGGGGAGAACTCACACTTTCCCAAGTTTCCTTGGCAATATCCAACAGCCCTCTTGGGTGTCTCCCATACAGTAACTCAAAGGGGGAGAATCCCGTAGAGGATTGGGGCACCTCCCTAATAGCAAACATCAAATAAGGAAGTAGACAGTCCCAATCCTTTCCATCTCTATCCACCACTTTCTTCAACATTTGTTTTAGGGTTTTGTTGAATCTTTCAACCAGCCCATCGGTTTGGGGGTGATACACAGACGTACACAATTGCGTCACTTTGAACAATTTACACAGCTCTTTCATAACCCGGGACATAAAGGGTGTACCTTGGTCCGTAAGCAGTTCTTTACAAATACCCACCCGGATAAAAACAAGAGATAGCTCTTTGGCTATGGTTTTGGCCGAGGTATTTCGGAGAGGGATCGCTTCTGGATAACGGGTGGCATAGTCCATTATAACTAATATGTACTGGTGCCCCCTAGCGGACTTGATTATAGGACCTGCCAAATCCATTGCGATCCTCTCAAACGGGACCTCAATGATGGGTAGAGGGACCAGCGGGCTACGGAAATGTGGCATCGGGGCCGACCTCTGACACACAGGGCAGGAGGAACAATAATTTTCTATGTCCTTCATCACCCCAGGCCAATAGAATCTCTGTAATACCCTCTCTCGGGTTTTCTCTGTCCCCAGATGACCTCCAAGAATGTGCCCATGGGCCAACTCCAACACCAACTTCCTGTAAGGTTTGGGCACCACAAGCTGCTCAACGGTTTCTTCTGCCCTTTTTGCCACCCGATACAGTAGGTCCTTCTCTACGCTGAAGTATGGGTAAGTGCAGGTATTATCTGGGTTCACTAACTCGCCATCTATTTCCACTACGTTTTCCCGTGCCTTTATTAGGGCGGGGTCTTTTAACTGTTCTGTGGCAAAATTTTCCCTGTGAACCTCAAGATCAGAAAACTCCACAGACGGTAGGTTTTCGTCTGAGGAGGTGGGCTCCTCTCCAGTTTCTTGAGTCTCACCTGCCAATACTGACAAGGGAAATTCTGGAGAGTCCTCACCACTCTCAGAGGAGTTCTGGCTATCACCTTCCTGGTACATAGGGGCACCAGTGGGGGGCTCAGGATCATCCCACAGTTCCCAGAACTTCGGAAAATCCCTTCCCACAATGGCATCATGCGGTAATTGAGATACTAACCCCACTGGATGAGAGAGGGTACCTTTGGGGGTCTTGAAACACACTGTAGTCACTGGATACTCTCGGGTGTCCCCATGCACACAAATAACAGCTACCTTGCTATTCCCAGAGACCTCTGTTTTAACTAATTCAGCCTTTATCAGGGTCACAAGGCTACCTGAATCCAGTAATACCACAACATTTCTACCATTAATACACATTTTGCATAAATGTTTCTCAGTTCCCCGAATGGCAGTGCATGCGACTGTCGCACACAGCGACTGACATCTGTCCGTCAGAAAGTCACATTGCATGGGTTCCTCCACAACCGGGCAATTTGCTGCAATATGTCCCGTTTGCCGGCAGCGGTAGCAAACAATCCTTTTGGCTGCCTCTTGAGCCCCCGACTTCCCAGGCTGTTCTCGCCAAACCCTGGGCAGAGCTCCCACCCTCTCACTCTCTCCACCCTCACCCCTTGGAATCATCTTATCCGCCCCTGGGGATGGTCTGGTCTTAGGGTGGAAAGTCCGAGAGTCTCTGGAAGAGGCCGTCAGGTTCTCTGCAGCCAAGTATCTCTCTACACGATCCACAAGTTTACCGGCCGTTTCTGGGTCTCCATGGCTTACCCACTTTTGAATGGCGGTAGGAAGAGCTCTCAAGAAACGATCCATCACAACACGTTCCACAATCTCCGGTGCGGACAAAGTCTCTGGCTGTAGCCACTTCCTGCTCAGGTGAATGAGATCATACATTTGAGACCTGGGGGGTTTTCCAAGCTGGAAAGTCCAGTTATGCACACGCTGAGCCCGGACAGCCAGGGTGACACCCAGCCTTGCCAATATTTCAGCTTTTAGCATCACATAGTCTTTTGCTTGGTCAGGCTCTAGGTCATAGTAAGCCTTCTGCGATTCACCAGTTAACAGAGGAGCCACCAGTCCAGCCCACTGCTCCTCAGGCCACTTTTCTCTTTCAGCAGTCCTTTCAAATGTGGTCAAAAATACCTCTGGATCATCCTCTCCAGTCATTTTTGTCAATAAACGACTCACCCCAAAGGACGTGGTATTAGTGGGACGGCTTTCCTCACTGGTCTGCGGACGTTGCTGCATTACTGCTTCCATTTGTTGTAGTCTCTGCTCTTGCTTCTGTAACAGGTCTATGAAGCGGGCCTCAGATTGCTGCTGGGCTTGTTGCTGGGCTGCGAAGCTCTTTTGCAAACCTGCATTTGTCTGCTGTTGATTGGCATTTGCTAGAGCCAGCTGTTTCAGTATCTCCTCCATGCTGGCTTAAAAAAAAACTGCCACTGGTTCTCCACCAACTGTGAGGGGGTTAGCTCGGTAGCGGGTGTGTGTGACCCCCTGGATGGGCTCCCCACACAAAAACAGGCCCAGCAGACGGAGGTTGTGGTTTTCAAGATCAAAAGGTGCGGTTTATTTCTCTATTTACAGTGACAAAAACACAGCAAAGCAAAAAGAAACATAAACAAAAATAAATCCTGGTCAGCTTGAACTCTGACTAAACATGCAGGTTTCCCTAACTAACAACTGGGATCAGCCTGGTGCTGTCCTAGTCCCTAAGTCCCTGGTTTAGTAAAGGTCCAAACAAATAGCCACACAGGCTTTGTCTCACCGCACAGGGGTTCACTCTCCCTAGACAGTCCACACAGGTCTGGTTCCAGGCATGAGCAAACACCTAATGAAGCTGGGAGTTTTTATAGAGGCCTTAAACGAGCTGACAAGCTTCAGCTGGTCTCATCAACTCCCTGTCTGCACGACGCCCAGCCCTCTCCCTAGAGGTATGAATCATCCATGAGCCCACTAGCCTCAGCTGGGCTTCATCAACTCTCTCCCTAGTTGTATAAGTCGGCATAAAGCCTGAATCTGGGAGAAATATACCTACCCCCCTGGGTGCAACCAGGTGACTTTACCTTCCTGCTGTCACACCATACAAGACCCAAAGGGGCTGGTAATGGGCTGGGGTAGGGGGGGGGGGGGGTCATGGGGTAGCTATGCCATTTTTCTTAAAGATTTTCATCCATATTACCGGGACCAGACATTACATTAAAGCCGCAAGCAGTTTTAAATGGTTTTTTTTTCCTTTAGAAGTGTCATTTTGTGCAGGGACAGTTCTAAACACGGGAAACACGTGGCACTTCACAGGCATACTTTAGACACCCCCCAGGTACGATATTTAAAGGAATATTTGACTTTTTTTTTTTCACTTTATGCATCATTAAAATGACTGCTCCCGAAAAACGACCGTTTTTAAAACTTCTTTTTGCATTGATACATGTCCCCTGGTGCAGAACCCGGGTTCCCAAACCCTTTTTAGGACAATAACATGCATAATAGTCGTTATAATTAGCACTTTAGAATTCGAACGTTCGCATCCATTGTATTTAATAGGGTTCTAATGTTCGTACGAACGTTCGGTCCGTTCGCGGGTTCTGGTGCGAACCGAACCCGGGGGTGTTCGGCTCATCACTACTCTCTAAGCTTATTTGGTTCTTTTGTAAGGTAACATAGTGAAATTGGTTGTTATTTACTAAAGTAAAATACACTTGCCACTACAAATGCACAAAGACAAACTAGGAGACAGGAAAGAACAAATAATTAAAGGTTTAAACAAGATTTTTATTGGGATACTTAGACATAGGCTGGCATAGGAATTGCCCCCCTACCCGTGAAATACTCCATGTATTTGTCCCGAACCACACGGGCATTTTGGGGGGGCAAGCCAAGACGGGCAGATTCCAGGCCCGGAAGGGGATTTGCAGGGGAAAGTCCAGCCTCTGGCAAAACTGAGGCCATATAGGAATTAGATTTTTGGCTCAGAAAGTTGTGTAGCACACAGCAGCATAACACTACATAGTTTATTTTGTAGTCCGCCAAGTGGATGGAAGTCATAAAAAGGCGGAACCGGCTGGCCATTATGCCGAAGGCATTTTCAACGACTCTTCGGGCCCTGGCCAGCCGGTAATTGAACACACTCTTCTCTGGGGTCAGGGTCCTCTGTGGAAATGGCCTCATAAGATGCCGTCCGAGTCCGAAGGCTTCATCAGCCAAGAAAACAAAGGGGAGTCCTTCAATATTCCCTGCATCCGGTGGCAATGCAAGGTCGTCACTCTGGAGACGGAGGGCAAACTCCGTCTGGATGAAGGATCCCCCATCGGACATCCGGCCATTCTTCCCTACATCAACATAGAGGAATTCATACCGTGCTGACACCACCGCCATCAGCACAATGCTATGAAACCCCTTGTAATTGTAGTAGTAGGACCCAGAACGGGGTGGCGGCACAATGCGGACGTGCTTCCCGTCTATGGCACCACCGCAGTTAGGGAAGTCCCACCGCGTGGCAAACTCCGATGCCACAGTGTGCCATTCCTGTGGCGTGGAAGGAAGCTGTGGAGTGAAACAAGATGAAATAATATTAGAAAAACAAAGGCATACATTACAAGGAAATTCTATCCCAAAAAATTAGAGACCAACATCAATCTAATTATACGTTTATTAAGGTGTGTAAAAAAAGTATAATGGAAGGCTCATTTATCATATTCATCACCCCCTCTGATGGGCCATTACTAAATTATTTTGGGGGGGGGAGATGTGTTTGGCCACAGGATAGCATTGCAGTGGCGGTGCGTCCAGAGTGGGCGCTGGAGCACTGTCCCCTCTCTCCTGTGCCCATCACTCAGAACAATACATAGGTTCATGCGTTGCATGAACCTATGTATTGTCTATGCCGCACACAATTCAGGTGGATGGCCTCTTGTAAAGCGACCGACATATGAATAATTGCGGCATTTAGGGGGTTAAAATTGCAGAGCAGAAACAGGTATTAAAATAGTCTTGCAAATTACAACCTGTGGGATGTAATTGGCTTCCTCAAAGAAAAATCGGGGACGCAAGGAGGGGGGCATTCCTTGTGTAAACACTGACAGGCTGCTCTGCCAATCATGTTCACCAAGTCTGTTTAATGGTAACATGATTGGCTGATGCAACATGAAGGGAAGGAGAAGACATCAAGGACAGAAGAAGGATGGCGCTGACCACAAGAAGGTAAGTGCAGGGCTGGGGGGAAACTGGCTGCATTAGAGGGGACTAAATGGCTGCATTTGAGGGAACAAAATGGCTGCATTGGAGGGGACAACTGGGGGCGTTTATTAGGCAACAGAGCAAAAAAGGAGGAAGTTTATTTCCGAAATTGGGGTTGGAACCCTCCAACATTTGGAGCAACAGGCGCCCCTGCTGGAAAAGTTAGTGAGGGGAAATATTTAGGGAGGATAAAAAAGGGGCAATCTAAAGCTTCCAACATGCATGGGGACAAAGGGGACATTCTCAGCATATTACAATCATGGTAATTAGGGAAGGATGAAAGAAATACAATACATTAGCATACATGTAATACATAAAATGTGATGTTAAGGGAGAAAACTTACGCTAATATAGTCCTCCTGCAGGACTTGTATAATAGCAGAACAGGTGTCTGGGATTATGAGGCCCAGAGCCTGGGGGGAGATGCCTGTGGTGAACTTCAAGTCCTGAAGACTTCTCCCTGTCGCCAGGTAACGCAACGTGGCGATGAGCCTCTGCTCAGCACTGATGGCTTCCCGCATAACGGTGTCCTTCCTGGTAATATAGGGGGACACCAAAGCCAACAGTTCCTGAAAAACGGGGTCAGACATCCTCAGAAAATTCCTGTAGTCCTCAGGATTATTCTCGACGATCTCCCGCAGCAGAGGCATGTGGCAGAATTGGTCCTGCTGGAGCAACCAATTCTTGGTCCATGAACTCCTCCTCACACCATTCATGGACTGGTCTTGGTCCAAAACAAGCAGACCAACACCAAGCGCACGCACAGCACGAACTCGACGACGAGAACGTCCAGGCGACATGGCTAGGAAACGGTCGTCTAATCAGAACGTACAGAACAGAACGCACTTTAGAACAGCAAGGCCTATGAATAACGAACTGAAATTCAGAAACAAACAGGCAAGAACGCACTGTAAAACAGATACGACCTGCCTAGACGACCTGAAAGTCAAGATACGAACCCACAAGCACAAACTGAACGGCAGAAAACGATCTGAAAAGTACGAAGACTGAAAAGCGTGAATCGTCTCTTCCCAAACTTTTACTTCACACGCGGTAACACGAGATCAGCAAAAGCAGCCCAAGGGGTGGCGCCAAGAAAAAAGATCTTCCCCTTTATAGTGCCGTCGTACGTGCTGGACGTGAGCGCAGAGAACCACGAGGAAATTGGAAAATGACAGTGTGTACGCATAGAAAGCTTGACGAGAAAATCGACAAGCTTAACAAGAAACTCGTCGAAAAAAACGACGTGTTTTTTACGACGAGAAAATCGGTCGTGTGTACGAGGCCTGAGACCCAGCAGGTCTTCTCCAGGGCCTCTAGTGGTTAGGATGTTATGCTGCAGGCTGGGACCAGGTCGCGGCCCCTGGAGTTTCCTAGCTCACGCCCCGTAGGATAAGAGGAAAAGAGGGGAAGCAGCAGCACAAGATATGAGAGAACCGAATAACAAGCTGAAGGTCAGGGGCCACAAGCAGACAAGGATAACGAAAGAACGAGCCGAAGGTCAAGGGTCACGAGCAGACAGGGATAGTCGGGGACAAGCCAATAACGTAACAGAGAGACAGACGTAGCACACGGCAGGCAGGAACCCAAACACACAATGCCTAACAAACACGTTGATCAGCAAAGCAGGCTTGCAGTGCACAGGTTAATATAGTGTTCTGTGATAGGGCCTGGGGTGGAGTCAGGCTGGGAGGAGATTATAAAGGAAGCCAGGTGAAAGGGTTCTGGCCTCTAAGATGAACACATGGGAAGGAAGGTAAGCTGACAGACAAACACTACTGCATATCCATGACAGTACCCTCCCTCTTATGGGCCCTCCCCCACCTGGGCCCAGGCTTAAAGGGAATTCTCAGATGAAACCTCCTCAACAGATGAGGTGCAACGACATCAGATGCAGCGATCCAAGACGCCTCCTCAGGACCAAAACCTCTCCAATGCACAAGGTACTGAAGAATACCTCTGCAGAGCCGAGAATCCAGAACTTGTCTAACCTCGTACTTTAGATTATCCTCAGAGACCAGAACCGAGGTAGGGAGATGACAAGAAGATCTATTGAGGACCAAAGGCTCTCTAGGAATAAGCAAGGGCATGAGAGGATCAACAGAAATCTGAGGAGGGTCCCCTAGACCCTTAAAGATGAACTGGTCATCTAGCACAGGACCATCAAACTGGGCAGATGTCAGTGGAACCCTGAAGTCAGGTTGGTTAGAGGGTGACATGTCACAGGAGTCAAGCTGAATAGCTGAAAGACAAGCAGAATGTCCTGAACAAGAAAAAGTAGGCGGCTCACTGGGCATGGGCTGGACTGGCATAACTAGTACAGAGGCCGAGTGAATAGAGTCAGGTGTAGCGACTACCTGAATCGCATCGCAAGACGTAGCGACTGCAGGACTTGTAGACAAGCTAGCCTGGCTGTGCGTCCAAGGGCGATTAGGGACAGAGAAATGTAAATGGTTATGCGACCTGGAATGAATGACCGGCTCAGGTTCACAGGGGGCAACCTTGGGTAGGCAGGACGAGGAACAGGAGGAACCCCAAGCCAGGATCTGTCCAGTAGTCCAGTCCACATGAGGAGAATGGAGCTGTAACCATGGGAGACCCAAAATTATAGGCGTTGAGGCCTTGGGTAAGATAAGGAAGGATATCCACTCCTGGTGGAGTGTCCCTACCGACATCTTAACAGGGAGGGTCTGGAAGCGGATAGGTCCCCCTGGGAGAACAGTACCATCAATCGCCAAGACCACCAATGGCGTGGTGAGGGGCAAAAGAGTAAGTCTCATGGACGACGCGATTTCCCAGTCCATGAAATTACCAGCGGCTCCGGAATCCAGATATGCTGAGACCGAATGAGAAGAAGCACCAACATGAAGGAACACAGAAAGCAGAAGACGAGAAGGGGAAGGTGATATTTCTGGGTCCAATACGCCACTTTCCAGATGAAGTGGACCCAAACGTTTTTCTGGACAAAGAGAGCAAGTGTCACGAAAATGACCTTTGCCCCCACAGTAGAGACACAGGCCTAGAGTTCTGCGCCTAGCACGTTCCTCTGGGGATAGCCTGGTCCTACCCAGCTGCATGGGTTCCTCAGCTGGCAGGAGATGCTCCACGGGTCGAGGAGAGGGGAGCTCAGGCTGACTAAGGACCAAGGAGTGCTGGCGCCGCTTTTCTAGGGTCCTTTCCTGAAAGCGAATATCGATCTGGTTACACAAGGAGATAACTCCGTCCAGATCAGTGGGGATGGTTCTTCCTGCTAATTCATCCTTCACTCTATCAGACAGGCCATGCAAAAAGGTTGCGACTAAGGCCTCATTGTTCCAGCTCAACTCAGCCGACAGTATGCGGAAATTAAGGGCGTACTGTCCCACTGAAGCAGACTCTTGGCAGAGACGTAGAAGGGCGCTGGCCACTGAAGAGACACGAGCCGGTTCTTCAAAGATATTCCGAAAAAGTTTCAAGAAGCCAGACAGGCTAGAAACCACTGGATCATTCAGTTCCCACAGAGGGGCTGCCCAGGCTAAAGCTTCACCGGAGAGGAGGGAAATGATATAGGCTACCTTTGCCCTATCAGACAGAAAGTTTTGAGGCTGAAGCTCAAAATGAATCGTGCATTGGCTAAGGAACCCTCTGCAGGCCTTGGAGTCCCCAGAGAAACGGAACAGAGCTGGCAGTGTTAGTGAGTGTGTGGCTGCGACTGGTGCGATAGGTACCACCGCTGGTTGTACTTGAGGTTGCGGATTCGGGGTTCCCAAGGAGGCCTGAAGCTGCTCGAATCGAGAAGCCAGATCCTGGAGGAATCGCATCACCTGAGTCTGATTCGATTCCTGGGTTTCAAGTCTGTGGACTATGCCCCGCAATCGATCATCCGCGGGGATCGGGATGTCAGCCGGGTCCATGGCTGATCAAACTGTCAAGGTCACCTGTGGCCAGGTGACAGATGCACACCGTAGGGGGACAGGAGTGCACCGCAAGGTAGTGAACCCTATGGCTGACTGCTGCGGATAGGAAACTGGGTGGTTGTGGAAAGCGGGACCAGAGGAGCACAACCGGGATCCTAACGGAAGCTAGAGCCAAGATTCCCCAGGGCGCGGAGTCTAAGACCCAGCAGGTCTTCTCCAGGGCCTCTAGTGGTGAGGATGTTATGCTGCAGGCTGGGACCAGGTCGCGGCCCCTGGAGTTTCCTAGCTCACGCCCCGTAGGATAAGGGGAAAAGAGGGGAAGCAGCAGCACAAGATATGAGAGAACCGAATAACAAGCTGAAGGTCAGGGGCCACAAGCAGACAAGGATAACGAAAGAACGAGCCGAAGGTCAAGGGTCACGAGCAGACAGGGATAGTCGGGGACAAGCCAATAACGTAACAGAGAGACAGACGTAGCACACGGCAGGCAGGAACCCAAACACACAATGCCTAACAAACACGTTGATCAGCAAAGCAGGCTTGCAGTGCACAGGTTAATATAGTGTTCTGTGATAGGGCCTGGGGTGGAGTCAGGCTGGGAGGAGATTATAAAGGAAGCCAGGTGAAAGGGTTCTGGCCTCTAAGATGAACACATGGGAAGGAAGGTAAGCTGACAGACAAACACTACTGCATATCCATGACAAGCATACTGATTAATTTTTATGAAGGTCAGTCGATCGACCGAGTCGATGGACAGGCGCACCCTGTGATCGGTTACAAAGCCTCCAGCAGCACTGAATGTGCATTCCGAAAGAACGCTGAATGCAGGATAGGCCAGTAGCTCAATTGCATACTGTGCAAGCTCTGGCCAGTGATCCATCCTCAAGACCCAGTAACCCAGATGGTTGCTGGAACCGATCATACCTTGGGGCTGCGGACTAAAAAATTGCATCGGTCAGACGGCCACCTTCTCCACCGCTCCTTCTTTGACTGACCGAAGCCTTAGCAACACGTTGTCCAGGACCAGGAATTTGTAACCTCCCAGTCTCTGGGAACGCGTTGCACAGACCTTTCTGCAAGGCCTCCCAAAGATGTTTCATCCTCTGCTCCCTCTGTGACGGCAAGATAAGGTCCGCAACCTTACCCTTGTAACATGGATCAAGGAGGGTTGCCAGCCAGTAATGATCCCTCTCCTTGATCGCACGAATACGAGGATCCTTCCGCAGGCTTTGCAGGATCAGGGAGGCCATGCAGCGTAGGTTTGCTGAGGCATTCGGTCCGGAGTCCTCTGGGTCACTCAGGACGACATGATCCGCAGCCACCTCCTCCCAGCCACGTACAAGTCCATGGGTGTCTTGGGACTGTAATTGATCCCTTGAAGACTGCTGCTGATGCTGAGTGCTAGGCTCCACCTCCATGCTGACACAATCCTCCTCCTCCTCCTCTTCCTGTGTGATAGGCGGGCCAGCTGGAACACTGTCTGGATAAAGGGGGCCTTGAGAGGTAAGGAAGTCCTCCTCTTCCTCCCTCTGTTCTGCCTCAAGTGCCCTGTCCATTATTTCACGCAGCGTGTGCTCCAACATGTGGACAAAAGGGACAGTGTCACTGATGCATGCACTGTCACTGCTCACCATCCTCGTGGCCTCCTCAAATGGTGCCAGGACAGTGCATGCATCCCTGATCATGACCCACTGGCGTGGCAAAAAAAACAACAAGCTCCCCTGACCCTGTCCTGGTGCCATATTGGCAGAGATACTCATTGATGACCCTCTGCTGCGTGTGCAGCCGCTGCAGCATGGCCAACGTTGAGTTCCACCTGGTGGGCATGTCACACGTTAGGTGGTTCTTGGGCAGGTTAAATTCCTTTTGCAGCCGAGCACTGGCATTGTATGACCGGCGGAAATGCACACAGACTTTCCTGGCCTGCCTCAGTACATCCTGTAAGCCCGGGTACCTGCCCAAGGACCGCTGCACCACCAAGTTAAGGACGTGAGCCAAACAGGGCACATGGGTCAGGTGTCCCTGTCGGAGGGCGGAGAGGAGGTTGGTGCCATTGTCGGAAACCACCATTCCTGGCTTAAGCTGGCGTGGCATCAACCACCTCTGAGCCTGCCCCTGCAGAGCTGGCAGAATCTCTGCACTAGTGTGGCTACTGTCCCCCAAGCACACCAGCTCAAGCACCGCATGGCATCTCTTTGCCTGCGTACTTGCATAGCCCCTTGAACGCCTATGGAGCACCGCTGGTTCCGAGGACAAAGCACAGTGTCAGGGTCACCTGTGGCCAGGTGACAGATGCACACCGTAGGGGGACAGGAGTGCACCGCGAGGTAGTGAACCCTATGGCTGGCTTCTGTGGATAGGAAACTGGGTGGTTGTGGAAAGCGGGACCAGAGGAGCACAACCGGGATCCCAACGGAAGCGAGAGCCAAGATTCCCCAGGGCGCGGAGTCTAAGACCCAGCTGGTCTTCTCCAGGGCCTCTAGTGGTGAGGATGTTACGCTGCAGGCTGGGACCAGGTCGCGGCCCCTGGAGTTTCCTAGCTCACGCCCCGTAGGATAAGGGGAAGCAGCAGCACACGATAGAGAGAACCGAAAAACAAGCCGAAGGTCAGGGGCCACAAGCAGACAAGGATAACGAAGAACGAGCCGAAGGTCAAGGGTCACGAGCAGACAGGGATGGTCGGGGACAAGCCAATAACGTAACAGAGAGACAGACGTAGCACACGGCAGGCAGGAACCCAAACACACAATGCCTAACAAACACGTTGATCAGCAAAGCAGGCTTGCAGTGCACAGGTTAATATAGTGTTCAGTGATAGGGCCTGGGGTGGAGTCAGGCTGGGAGGAGATTATAAAGGAAGCCAGGTGAAGGAGGTCTGGTCTCTAGATGAACACATGAGGAGGAAGGTAAGATGGCAGACAAACACTACTGCATATCCATGACAGTACCCTCCCTCTTATGGGCCCTCCCCCGCCTGGACCCAGGCTTAAAGGGAAATCTCTGATGAAACCTTCTCAACAGATGAGGTGCAGCGACATCAGATGCAGCGATCCAAGACGCCTCCTCAGGACCAAAACCTCTCCAATGCACAAGGTACTGAAGAATGCCTCTGCAGAGCCGAGAATCCAGAACTTGTCTAACCTCGTACTTAAGATTATCCTCAGAGACCGAAAACGAGGTAGGGAGATGACAAGAAGATCTATTGAGGACCAAAGGCTCTCTAGGAATAAGCAAGGGCATGAGACGATCAACAGGAATCTGAGGAGGGTCCCCTAGACCCTTAAAGGGGAACTGGTCATCTTGCACAGGACCATCAGACTGGGCAGATGTCAGTGGAACCCTGAAGTCAGGTTGGTTAGAAGGTGACATGTCGCCGGAGTCAAGCTGAATAGCTGAAGGACAAGCAGAATGTCCCGAACAAGAAAAAGTAGGAGGCTCACTGGGCATGGGCTGGACTGGCATAACTAGTACAGAGGCAGAGTGAATAGCTGAGTCAGGTGTAGCGACTACCTGAATCGCATCGCAAGACGTAGCGACTGCAGGACTTGTAGACAAGCTAGCCTGGCTGTGCGTCCAAGGGTGGTTAGGGACAGAGAAATGTAAATGGTTATGCAACCTGGAATGAATGACCGGCTCAGATTCACAGGGGGCAACCTTGGGTAGGCAGGACGAGGAACAGGAGGGACCCCAAGCCAGGATCTGTCCAGTAGTCCAGTCCACATGAGGAGAATGGAGCTGTAACCATGGGAGACCCAAAATTATAGGCGTTGAGGCCTTGGGTAAGATAAGGAAGGATATCCACTCCTGGTGGAGTGTACCCACCGACATCTTAACAGGGAGGGTCTGGAAGCGGATAGGTCCCCCTGGGAGAACAGTACCATCAATCGCCAAGACCACCAATGGCGTGGTGAGGGGCAAAAGAGTAAGTCTCATGGACGATGCGATTTCCCAGTCCATGAAATTACCAGCGGCTCCGGAATCCAGATATGCTGAGACCGAATGAGAAGAAGCACCAACATGAAGGAACACAGAAAGCGGAAGACGAGAAGGGGAAGGTGATATTTCTGGGTCCAATACTCCACTTTCCAGATGAAGTGGACCCAAACGTTTTTCTGGACAAAGAGAGCAAGTGTCACGAAAATGACCTTTGCCCCCACAGTAGAGACACAGGCCTAGATTTCTGCGCCTAGCACGTTCCTCTGGGGATAGCCTGGTCCTGCCCAGCTGCATGGGTTCCTCAGCTGGCAGGAGATGCTCCACGGGTCGAGGAGAGGGGAGCTCAGGCTGACTAAGGACCAAGGAGTGCTGGCGCCGCTTTTCTAGGGTCCTTTCCTGAAAGCGAATATCGATCTGGTTACACAAGGAGATAACTCCGTCCAGATCAGTGGGGATGGTTCTTCCTGCTAATTCATCCTTCACTCTATCAGAAAGGCCATGCAAAAAGGTTGCGACTAAGGCCTCATTGTTCCAGCTCAACTCAGCCGACAGTATGCGGAAATTAAGGGCGTACTGTCCCACTGAAGCAGACTCTTGGCGGAGACGTAGAAGGGCGCTGGCCGCTGAAGAGACACGAGCCGGTTCTTCAAAGATATTCCGAAAAAGTTTCAAGAAGCCAGACAGGCTAGAAACCACTGGATCATTCAGTTCCCACAGAGGGGCTGCCCAGGCTAAAGCTTCACCGGAGAGGAGGGAAATGATATAGGCTACCTTTGCCCTATCAGACAGAAAGTTTTGAGGCTGAAGCTCAAAATGAATCGTGCATTGGCTAAGAAACCCTCTGCAGGCCTTGGAGTCCCCAGAGAAACGGAACGGAGCTGGCAGTATTAGTGAGTGTGTGGCTGCGACTGGTGCGATAGGTACCACCGCTGGTTGTACTTGAGGTTGCGGATTCGGGGTTCCCAAGGAGGCCTGAAGCTGCTCGAATCGAGAAGCCAGATCCTGGAGGAATCGCATCACCTGAGTCTGATTCGATTCCTGGGTTTCAAGTCTGTGGACTATGCCCTGCAATGGATCATCCGCGGGGATCGGGATGTCAGCCGGGTCCATGGCTGATCAAACTGTCAGGGTCACCTGTGGCCAGGTGACAGATGCACACCGTAGGGGGACAGGAGTGCACCGCGAGGTAGTGAACCCTATGGCTGGCTTCTGTGGATAGGAAACTGGGTGGTTGTGGAAAGCGGGACCAGAGGAGCACAACCGGGATCCCAACGGAAGCGAGAGCCAAGATTCCCCAGGGCGCGGAGTCTAAGACCCAGCTGGTCTTCTCCAGGGCCTCTAGTGGTGAGGATGTTACGCTGCAGGCTGGGACCAGGTCGCGGCCCCTGGAGTTTCCTAGCTCACGCCCCGTAGGATAAGGGGAAGCAGCAGCACACGATAGAGAGAACCGAAAAACAAGCCGAAGGTCAGGGGCCACAAGCAGACAAGGATAACGAAGAACGAGCCGAAGGTCAAGGGTCACGAGCAGACAGGGATGGTCGGGGACAAGCCAATAACGTAACAGAGAGACAGACGTAGCACACGGCAGGCAGGAACCCAAACACACAATGCCTAACAAACACGTTGATCAGCAAAGCAGGCTTGCAGTGCACAGGTTAATATAGTGTTCAGTGATAGGGCCTGGGGTGGAGTCAGGCTGGGAGGAGATTATAAAGGAAGCCAGGTGAAGGAGGTCTGGTCTCTAGATGAACACATGAGGAGGAAGGTAAGATGGCAGACAAACACTACTGCATATCCATGACACACAGGAAGAGGCCATGGAGGAAGAAGAAGAGGAGGGGGTGGAGGAGAGAGGTGTGTCAGAATCACCAGTAGTAGCATTTTGGAGGCGTGGTGGCGGAACAACCTCCAACACTACTGCACCTTGTCCTACATCCTTCCCAGCAGCCAGCAGAGTCACTGAATGTGCCGTGAAAGATAGGTAACGTCCCTGTCCATGCCTGCTGGACCATGAGTCAGCGGTAATATGCACCTTACCACTGACCAACCTGTCCAGTGAGGCCAAGACATTGCCTTCCACATGCCGGTAGAGAGCCGAAATCGCCTTCCGTGAGAAAAAGTGGCGTTTGAGAACCTGCCACTGAGGTACTGCACATTACACAAACTAACGGAAGGGGGCCGAGTATACCAACTGAAAAGTCAGCAGCTGAAGTGCTAGCAATTTAGCCAAGCTAGCATTCAACCGCTGGGCATGTGGATGGCTGGGAGCGAACTTCTTTCGGCGATGCAGCAGCTGGGGCAGGGAAATTTGCCTGGTACAATCTGACGTTGGTGTACCGATAGCAGATTGTCCGCAAGTACTTGGCTGTGACACACCTAATTCTACACCTTCATTCCTCTCAGTGCAGGTTTCAGAGAGGACTGAAGGTATAGTGGGGTTGGAGATCCCAGCTGATGAGGAGCAAGGAGAGGTCCGCTTTGTTCTTTGGTGTGGGTCTTTTAGGTGTGCTTGCCAACAAACTGCAGGTCGACATATGTCTGATCAAGCATGTGGTGCCCAAGTGGGTGATGTTTTGGCCACGCGAGATACGCCTGAGACATATGTTGCAAATAGCAGCGCTGCGATCTGATGCACTCGTCTCAAAAAAGGCCCACATCAAAGAACTTTTGGAATAACGCGCAGAGACAGCAGCGGCCTGCACATGCTGAGCTCTGCGGTGTGATGCTGTCGGTGTGCTGCCCTTAAGTTGGCCCCTGGAGGGCATCCTGCCTCGTTGGAGATGTGCCTCCTCCTCCTCTCTCCTATCAGGCACCCACGTAGAGTCCATGACCTCATCACCCCCTCCCTCCTCATCACTGTAGCAAACCTGGCAGTATGCTGCAGCTGGGGGAACATGACTGCCAGATTGCTGTCCTTCTTGGGCACCCCCTCTCTCTGGGTTCACGTTACTGCCTTCCTCTAGCTGGGTACCATCATCGGAGCCTTCAAAACGCTGCGCATCCTCCAGCAGCATGTACCCAACACTGTGGTCAAACAGTTCGGGGGACTCCTCAGGAGGACATGGTGGGGCTAGAGAAGGAGTGACTGATGCCATTGAGCCGAGGGAAGAGGCCGCTTTGGCAGCTGCTTTGCCAGACAAAGTACCCTGAGCCTGGGTGAGAGAGGATGAGGACGGCTTGGTTATCCACTCTACCAAATCTTCGGAATGTTGCGGCTCAACACGGCCAGCTGCCGAAAAGAAGGACAAGCGTGTCCCACGGCCACGTGCTGATTAGGATGCACTGTGTCTACGACCAGCACTGTTGCCTCTAGACACAGAGCCTGCTTGTCCTCTTTTATTGGCTTGTGACTGTCTGCCTCTCCTTGTTGTCCTTCCAGACATACTAATGGCCTGCAGGGAGATGTAGCTGCACAAAGCTGGGATGTATATATATACTGATTATACTGCAGCTAGCAGAATCAACTGCCTGCCTGTAGTATTATTAGTATGAGAACACCAGCAATTGTCTTCAGTTAGCTTTAGTTGCACACTGTGCAGAGGACACAGTACACTAACTGAAAATACTGCAGCTCCCTGCCTGTGGTATTAGTATGAGAACACCAGCAATTGTATTGAGGTAAGCTTTAGGTGCACACTGTGCAAAGGACACTAAAACAAAATACTGCAGCTCCCTGCCTGTATTTGTATGAGAACACCAGCAATTGTATTGAGGTAAGCTTTAGGTGCACACTGTGCAAAGGACACAGTACACTAAGTGAAAATACTGCAGCTAGCACAATCACCTGCCTGCCTGTCAGTATATTATGAAGAGAATAACAGGAACGGATCTAGCTAAACTGAATACAGTGTACATATATATATATATATGTACAACACCTAGGATGCATATATATCCTCTACACACTGTAACTGAAGCTAACTGACTCGCCTGCCTGCTCCATCCAACTCAAATTAAATGACACTGTCTCTTTCTCTTTGTCTGTCTTTAACCACCGCCGTAACACACTACACAAGGCCGCCACGCAGGCAGCCTTATATAGTGTGGGGCGTGTACTAAACCCCCTGAGACATAATTGGCCAAAGCCACCCTGGCTTTGGCCAATTATGGCTCTCCGTTTTTTCCGCGCTGTGATTGGCCAAAGCATGCGGGTCATAGTGGCCAATCATCAGCCAGCAATGCACTGCGATGCTGCAGTGAATTATGGGCCGTGACGCGCCACTCGAATTTGGCGCGAACGGCCCATAATGTTTGAAATTCTGCGAACGGCTGAACAGACGATGTTCGAGTCGAACACGGGTTTGACACGAATTCGAAGCTCATCCCTTTTTGTTACACAATTATTAGCTCATAATTTCAGTACAAAAATACACTAAATAAAACTATACTATAAAAACTTTGTTGTTTTTCTTTTTACTTGTTTATTTGTGTCTTTACGTTTTTAAAACTATTTTTTTATATATTTTTTTTTTTTTAACATGACTTTATTGGTATCACATAGGGGACCAATAGCCCTCTATTGTACTAGCCACTTGTATCACTTCCCCATTGAAAGACGACAATTGGCTTTACTAAAGTACATCTACTCCTGGCTGGAGAGACAGCGGGTGGCTTGGGTATCTATGCCCGGAAGTGGGAGCAAAATATCTGGATTACACAGGTATCTGCTCCCTGAAAGGTGCCAAATGTGACACCGGAGGGGGGGAGGATTCCGAAAAGCGGAAGTTCCATTTTTGGGTGGAATTCCGCTTTAAGGAGAATGTTAAAGGAGGAGGGGGAACACCCAGAACTCCCAGGTGGAGGGAACAGTCAGGAATTATGGATCTGACTGGTAGTGTATCCATGACCTATAATAGGACAGGTACTGACTCCGCCTACAACTATAATATCACATTTGGCTGGAACGATCCTTGATCCATGTGTCTATAAAAGTTCAAAAAACACAATGGGTTCCCTTCAGTATACAGACCTGAACCGTGCCATAGAAGAAGTGATAACAAAGGGAACTGGTCATTATCTATTTCCCCACACGCAGAGCGGTTTGGTTAATTAATGTCTTGCACAGGATTATGGTAATTAGCAGCGGTTCCCTCAGGACAATGGGAAGAGAATGACTTGACAAGCCTGGCCTGAAATGAATGCTCACTGTGCTGCCCAATGACTCACCCCGAAAGAGTTCATTACAGACTCGGGTTTGGATGAAGACATCACATACCAGACAAGTATTCTGCAATGGAGTTTTTTTTTATGTTAATGGAGTTATTTTTTTATTTTTTTTTATTTTAGTGTTTTATTATTTTATTTTTAATTTTGTTTTATATTTAAATGTATTTTAATTTTATGTATTTATTTTATTTATTTATTTAAATCTATTTAATTTTTATCTAATTTTATTATTTATTTTAATTAAAAATTTTATTTAAATGTATTTTATTTTTATTTATTTATTTAAATCTATTTATTTATTTATTTAAATCTATTTAATTTCTATTTCATTTTTATTAATTTTTTTTTATTTTAATGTTTTATCATTTATTTATTTTTATTTTGTTTTATATGTAAATCTATTTCATTTTATTAATATTTTATTGTTTTATTATTACATTTTTTATTTTGTTTTATATTTAAATGTATTTTATTTTTATTTATTTTAAATCTATTTCGTTTTTATTTCATTTTATTATTTAATTAAATTGTTTTATTTATTTAAATGTGTTTTTAAAAAAAAAAAAACAGAGATGTTTATTTATTTAAATCTATTTATTTATTTATTTATTTAAATCTAATTAAATTTTTACTTCATTTTATTTTTTTATTTTAATGTAGTTATTTTTTCATTTTTCCAATACTCAGATTGACTTTAGGAATTCCAAAATGGGAGAGAAGGAAGAGAGCTGCAAGGAAAGGCTCGTTCACTCTTTACCATGCCTTATTTATTTAAATCTATTTATTTAAATTTATTTAATTTCTATTTAATTTTTATTTTATTTTATTTTTTATTTTAATGTTTTATCGTTTAATATTTTTTATTTTGTTTTATATGTAAATCTATTTCATTTTTATTTATTTTATGTATTTATTTAAATCTATTTAATTTTTATTTCATTTTATTATTTCTTTTTTATTTTAACGTTTATTATTTATTTATTTTTATTCATTTATTTAAATGTGTTTTATTTTTATTTATTTATTTAAATGTGTTTTATTTGTATTTATTTAAATCTATTTCATTTTTATTTAATTAAATTCTTTATTTTATTGTTTTATTATTACATTTTTTAATTCAATCTTATTTTATTATATTATATGCAAGAGAAAGACAGAAAAAGACACACTTCGTCTTAAACATTACAAACAGTGATAGGATACACCATCGACAGGTATCATGTATGGCAAAACAAAGCAGGGCTAAGTTACACATATAAGGATTGAGCACCTGTGTAGGAGGACCTCCGTGGGATTTTTGTAATATCAGTCCCTGTACAAGAATAAATGAGGTAAGGAAACCTTTATCTGTATTTCTGCAAAGGGGATCCTAGGTCCTCCGTATGCAACTTATCAGATGAGATTATACACAAATCTGTTTGGAGAATATGACGTAGGGTCACTCATTGGGTTATTGGCATTAAGTAGATCGAAGCCCTGGTACGTTTTCTCACTGTATTCCTAGAGGTGTAATTAGATATAGAGAAAAGAAAAAAAGAATCAGGGTCAGGGGCAGATAGGAGGGGACAAATAGGTAGGGGACAGGAATCAGAATCCCAATCACTCCATCACGTTCCCACGGCGGACCCGTCCAGGTCACGTCCCGCCCAGGACACAAACTCAGAGGAGTATCAGAACACGGACCACGAAGTCCATGTGAGAGAGAACTGTTCACTTTTACCACTTTCCTCCGCCAGCAAGCGTTCCAGGTCTCTAATGTGGTCCACCTCAACAGCCCAATCTCCCAGGGAAGGCATGGTTGTCGATCTCCAATGACGGGGAATCACTATTCTGGCCGCCGCCAAGAAGTGTCGCAATACATCATTTCTGATGGATTTAAATGACCCCGGGATTATAGACAGGAGGGCCACCTCAGGTGAAGGCTGGATAGAGGTCGCCATCAGTTTGCAGTAAAGTGTGAAAATTCGCTGCCAGAACCTCCGCACAGGAGGGCACTCCCACCAGATGTGGAGCATGGTTCCCCGGGAGTCGAGACACCGCCAGCAGGCATCCGACACTTCCGGATTGAAGTGATGAATAGATGATGGACATCTGTACCATCTCGTTATTAGTTTAAACCCCTTCTCCTGGGTCTTAGTGGCTAGGGATAATTTGTGAGTGAGGATGAAACATTTTTGCCAGTCAATAGGGGAGATAGGGTGATGCAGATCTGTCTCCCAGGCCACCGTGTACGGTGGAAGGTCAGGGGAGTGGATATCGAGCAGAATGGAGTACAGTTGAGATACAACATGTGTTGGAGGCTCCACCTGCATGAGCAGTTCCTCGAATCTCGTCAGTTCAGCAAGAATGTCTGTAATAGACGGGAAAGTCCGGATGTAGGAGATAGTCTGTTGCCTCTGAAGCCACTGCATGGGGTGACGGGGGGTCGGACCGGCAGGGGTATCTGACCGTAAAGTGGGGTCTGCACGAAGGACCTGGGCAAGTCGTCTATGATCCTCCTTTCGCCATGGTCCGAATCTTGTTACAGACATAGCTGGTGGAAAGGCCGGTGTCCCAAAGAAGGGAGTCATAGGCCCCATGTGGTTTGACAAGCCCCTTCTGGACAACATGCGGTCCCAGATCCGAATCGTTTGACGGGTAAGGTCATTGAGAGGGCCTGAACCCCCCCGGACCGTGGGCAAGGTCCACGGGAGAGTGGAGAGTTCAATTGGGTTCATGTGGCCTTCTAATTGGACCCAAAGTTTGGTGGAAGAGTGGTGAAACCAGTCTAATATGCGGGTAAGCACCGCTGCTTTATGGTATAGGGAGGCAATTGGGGCTCCGGCCCCCCCCCCCCGAGCCTTTGGGAGAGACAGTGTTTCATACCGTATCCTTGGACGGGCCGCATTCCAAATAAATTTGGAAAACAGCTGGCGTATTTTCTTGAAGTACGAGTTGGGTATGTGAATAGGGATGGTCTGAAACAAATATAAGAACCTAGGGAGAACGTCCATTTTCAGGGCATTCACTCTACCCAGCCAAGAGAGCTGTTTGGACGCATAGTTGGTTAAATCTGCTTGGGTCCTAAGGAGTAGGGGGGCAAAATTCAGGGAAAAAAGTTGGGAAGCATCCGCCGGTATTTGAATTCCGAGATACCTTATGGAGGGGGAACCAGTTTTGAAGGAGAAAGTAGACGCTAGTCGTCGTAGGGCCGATGTGGGCAGAGATATGTTAAGGATTTCCGATTTATTGTAGTTAACCTTGAAGTTGCTAACTTCTCCAAATTTCTGAAACTCCTGCAATACCGAGGGCAAAGATGTGTGTGGATGTGTCACGAACAAGAGCAGATCATCTGCAAAAAGAGCGAGTTTCGTATGTGTGGGCCCGACTGTTATGCCGTGGATAGAGGGATTGTTACGTAGAGCAGTAGCCAAATGTTCCATAGTGAGAACATACAGGAGGGGGGATAGTGGGCATCCCTGTCGTGTCCCGTTGGATACAGAAAAGGCTGGAGAAAGCGAGCCATTCAGTCTAATCCTAGCATACGGAGAGGAGTAAAGGGACATTATTCTCGCCATCATATTAGTTCCCACACCTATTTGTTGCAGGGATACTTGAAGGAACTGCCAGTCGACTCGGTCGAATGCCTTCTCGGCATCGACTGTTAAGAGGCATAGTGGGATATCGTGGGACCGGGCATAGTTGGTTAGAAGAAGGGTCTTCAGGGTGTTATCTCTAGCCTCACGGCCACTCACAAAGCCGACCTGGTCTAAGTGTATTATCCCAGGCAACAACGGTTGTATTCTATTGGCTAGAATTTTAGCAAAGACTTTCAGATCGACCCCAATCAAAGAGATCGGCCTGTAGCTTGCACATAGAGTAGGGTCTTTGCCTGGCTTTGGGATGAGGGATATGTGGGCCTCAAGTGTTTGTGAGGGGAACAAGGAGCCCTCCGACAAAGAGTTGAACATCTTAGTTAGAAAAGGTGTGAGGAGGGCGGCAAAAAGTTTGTAAAACTTAGGAGTGAAGCTGTCTGGGCCCGGGCTCTTTCCACTCGGCGTACCCGCTATGGCTTTGGCAACCTCCTCTTCTGTGATTGAGACTTCCAGATCAGCGATGATGTCATCATCTAATGTGGGGAGCGCGGTTTCTGAGATATATGACACCTGGTCTTCCACATTATTACATTTTTTAATTTGTTTTATATTTAAATGTATTTTATTTTTATTTATTATAAATCTATTTCGTTTTTATTTAATTGTATTATTTAATTATATTGTTTTATTTATTTATTTAAATGTGTTTTTTTTAACAGAGATGTTTGTTTATTTAAATCTATTTATTTATTTATTTAAATCTATTTAATTTGTATCTAATTTTATTATTTATTTTAATTTTTATTTAAATCTAGTTTATTTTAATTTATTTATTTAAATCTATTTAATTTCTATTTCATTTTTATTTCATTTTTTTAATGTTTTATCATTTAATTTTTTTATTTTGTTTTATATGTAAATCTATTTCATTTTTATTTATTTATTTTATGTATTTATTTAAATCTATTTAATTTTTATTTCATTTTATTATTTCATTTTTATTTTAATGTTGTATTATTTATTTATTTTTAGTTATTTATTTAAATGTGTTTTATTTTTATGTATTTATTTAAATCTATTTCATTTTTATTTAATTACATTTTTTATTTTGTTGTTTTATTATAAAAAAAATTATTTTGTTTTATATTTAAATGTATTTTATTTTTATCTATTTTAAATCTATTTCGTTTTTATTTCATTTTATTATTTAATTAAATTGTTTTATTTATTTATTTAAATGTTGTTTTTTTTGCTTATTTATTTATTTAAATCTATTTATTTATTTATTTAAATCAATTTAATTTTTACTTCATTTTATTTCATTTTAATGTAGTTATTTTTTTATTTTTAATACTCAGATTGACCTTAGGAATTCCAAAATTGGAGAGAAGGAAGAGAGCTGCAAGGAATGGCTCGTTCACTCATTACCATGCCTTATTTATTTAAATCTATTTAATTTCTATTTCATTTTTATTTCATTTTATTTTTTATTTTAATGTTTTATCATTTATTTATTTTTTATTTTGTTTTATATGTAAATCTATTTCATTTTTAATTTATTTTATGTATTTATTTAAATCTATTTCATTTTTATCTCATTTTATTATTTAATTTTTAATTGTAATGTTTTATTATTTATTTATTTTTATTTATTTATTTAAATGTGTTTTATTTTTATTTATTTATTTAAATCTATTTCATTTTTATTTAATTAAATTCTTTATTTTATTGTTTTATTATTCCATTTTTTATTTTGTTTTATATTTAAATGTATTTTATTTTTATTTATTTTAAATCTATTTATTTTTTATTTCATTTTATTATTTATTATTTAAATGTGTTTCTTTTTTTAACAGAGATGTTTATTTATTTAAATCTATTTATGTATTTATTTAAATCTATTTAATTTTTACTTCATTTAATTTTTTTATTTTAATGTAGTTATTTTTTCATTTTTTCAATACTGAGATTGACCTTAGGAATTCCAAAATGGGAGAGAAGGAAGAGAGCTGCAATGAATGGCTCCGTCACTCTTTACCATGTCTTATTTATTTAAATCTATTTAATTTCTATTTAATTTTTATTTAATTTAATTTTATATTTAAATGTATTTTATTTTTATTTATTTTAAATCTATTTCGTTTTTATTTCATTTTATTATTTAATTAAATTGTTTTAATTTATTTATTTAAATGCGTTTTTTTTGTTTTTGTTTTTGTTTTTTTTTAACAGATGTTTATTTAATTAAATCTATTTATTTATTTATTTAAATCTATTTAATTTTTACTTCATTTTATTTTTTTATTTTAATGTAGTGATTTTTTTATTCAATACTCAGATTGACCTTAGGAATTCCAAAATGGGAGAGAAGGAAAAGAGCTGCAAGACCATGCCTTGCTGAGATAAAACCATTTACTAGATAGGTCCACGCACATTTTTATAGCCATAGGCCTCGTACACACGGCCGAGATTCTCGTTTTTTTCGACGAGATTCTTGGACAAGAAACTTGTCCCGGCCGAGTGTACACACGCTCGTTTCAAAGAACCCGCGGTTCTTTGAAAGGAGTGTACGCAGTGACGTCATCGACTACGTCGAGCATGCGCTCGTCACATTCGATGCCGTCGCCGCCATCTTGGTATACCCTACGTATGCCTAGGAAGCTACCGCGCATGCGTCAAATTCATTTCGAACATGCGCGGGCTTCCGGGCGGACAGGTAAGTGTACACACACTCACTTTTCTCGTCGAGAAACACGCCGAGGAGAATCTCGACGAGAAAATAGAGAGCAGGTTCTCTATTTTCTCGTCGAGGTTTCTTGTCGGTTTTCTCGACGAGAAACACGCTAGCAGCGTACACACGACCGATTTACTCGGCAAGACCTCTCTGCCAACAAGTTTCTTGCTGGTTCTTGCCGAGAAAATCGGTCGTGTGTACGAGGCCTTTGTCTTGCTAACCCCAATCTTACCGATTCCCGGGACACTGGACATTACCAGTACTTTGATAACTGGGAATAGACCTGACATACTGGTTGCGCCGTAGTGAAAAATCATCTTTTAACACTGATTGCAGGCTTGTAAATTAGGGGCTGTGTCATGGTGATTCACATGAAATAATAACTTGGCTGACGTAGCCCTGACCTATCCTAACTCCTAATAAGCTGCGCTCCTTTAGCGTAGGTTCACATCTATGCGGTTACAGTTGATACGTTTTTCAGGCACATTTTGCGGTGAGTTTTCTGGTTTTAAACCTGTGGGGTTTTTTTAATTCAAAGATATGGCGCAGATACAAACAGATAGACAACTTAAAACCCGCGTTTTTGATGTGTTTTTTCATGCAGTTATCATGCATTCTGCATCTTGCTTTTTTTCCTACTTCAAAAACACTGTATATAGCTGGTTGCTAAGGATCAGGCTGGTAAGCCAGCCGCTGCATCATTAGCAACTGATGAGTCATCATCTATCAGCAGGTTTTCCAACTGACAGCTGAATGTAAAAAAAAAATAAAAAAAAATATTTCAGGCCAAAAAGATTGTAAAAAAACGGGTCTGGTATGGATTTGGAGGGGAACCCCATGCCCAAATTTTTTAAAATATATATATTTTTTAAATGGCGTGGGGTCACCCCCCCAAATCTATACCAGACCCTTATCTGAGCATGCAGCCCAGGACGAGCAAGGGCCCCCTCCCCCTCCTGGACCATTCCAGGCCGCATGCCATAAACATGGGGGGGGATGCTTTGGGGTGGGGGGGCTCAGGCAAGGGCCTCTTCCCCACAACCCTGGGCTGTGGTTGTGGGGGTCTCGGGGTGGGGGGCATATCAGAATCTGGGAGTCCCCTTTAACAAGAAGGTCCCCAGATCTCGCCCCCCTGGACCTGAACCATATCAAGCCACAAGCCCTAAACATGGGGGGGATGCTTTGGGGTGGGGGGGGGTCTCAGGCAAGGGCCTCTTCCCCACAACCCTGGGCTGTGGTTGTGGGGGTCTCGGGGTGGGAGGCATATCAGAATCTGGAAGTCCCCTTTAACAAGGGGGTCGCCAGATCCTGCCCCCCCCATGTGAATGAGTCTCGGGTACATTGTACCCCTACTCATTTACCAAACACAGTGTCACATAGAAAGTAAAACATAAATACAGTTTTTGAAAATTCCTTTATTAAAAATCCCAAAATATTGTCCCCTGATGTAGATCCAGCCCCCCTCCCCCTCCTGAGCCATACAAGGCTGCATGCTCTAAACATGGGGGGGGATGCTTTGGGGTGGGGGGGCTCAGGCAAGGGCCTTTTCCCCACAACCCTGGGCTGTGGTTGTGGGGGTCTCGGGGTGGGGGGCATATCAGAATCTGGGAGTCCCCTTTCACCACTTAAGCCCCGGACCATTACGCAGCTTAAAGGACCAGAGGTGTTTTCAGAATTTTGCACTGCGCTGCTTTAACTGGAAATTGTGCGGACATGCAATGTTGTACCCAAACGAAATTTGCGTCCTTTTCTTCCCACAAATAGAGATTTCTTTTAATGGTATTTGATTGCCTTTGCGATTTTTTTTTTTTTGCGATATAAATGGAAAAAGACTGAAAATTTTGAAAAAAAATGATATTTTCAAATTTTTGTTATAAGAAAAATCGAATAAACTCAATTGTAGTCATACATTTAGGCCAAAATGTATTCAGCCACATGTCTTTAGTAAAAAAAATTTCAATAAGCGTATATTTATTGGTTTGTGCAAAAGTTATAGCGTCTACAAACAGGGTACATTTTCTGGAATTTACACAGCTTTTAATTTATGACTGCCTATCTCATTTCTTGAGGTGCTAAAATGGCAGGGCAGTACAAACCCCCCCCAAATGACCCCATTTTAGAAAGAAGACACCCCAAGGAAATTGCTGAGAGGCATGTTGAGCCCATTGAATATATTTTTTTTTTTTGTCCCAAGTGATTGAATAATGACAAAAAAAAATAAAAAGTTGTCACTAAATGATATATTGCTCACACATGCCATGGTTATGTGTGGAATTGCACCCCAAAATACATTTAGCTGCTTCTCCTGAGTACGGGGATACCACATGTGTGGGACTTTTTAGGAGCCTAGCCGCGTACGGGACCCCGAAAACCAAGCACCGCAGGATTTCTAAGGGCACAAATTTTTGATTTCACTCCTCACTACCTATCACAGTTTCGAAGGCCATAAAATGCCAAAATAGCACAAAACCCCCCCAAATGACCCCATTTTGGAAAGTAGACACCCCAAGCTATTTGCTGAGAGGCATGGTGAGTATTTTACAGCTCTCATTTGTTTTTGAAAATTAAGAAATAAAAGATTTTTTTTTTTTTTCAATTTTCAAAACTTTGTGACAAAAAGTGAGATCTGCAAAATACTCACCATACCTCTCAGCAAATAGCTTGGGGTGTCTACTTTCCAAAATGGGGTAATTTGGGGGGGGGGTTTGTGCCATCTGGGTATTCCATGGCCTCCAAAACTGTGATAGGCAGTGAGAAGTGAAATCAAAAATTTATACCCTTATGCCCCGTACACACGATCGTTTTTAATGTCATTTTTTAAACCGACGTTTTTCTCCTCGTTTTTTTTCATGTTTCCTCTCAAGCCTGTCTTGCGTACACACCATCATTTTAAAAAACGATCAAGCAAAGCGCAGTGACGTATACCACGTACGACGGCACTATAAAGGGGAAGTTCCGCTCGAATGGCGCCACCTTTCATGTTAGTAAAGTTTGTTTAGCAACGATTCGCGCTTTTCATCCTCATGCTTTTCAGTCCGTTACTGCGTGACGAATGTGCTATCTCCATTACGAACGCTAGTTTTACCAGAACGAGCGCTCTCGTCTCATACTTGTGTAGCGGGGTCTTCAAATTGATGGGATACACCTGGGGAATAGTGTGACCCAGGTGTATAATTGTGTTAGGGTTCAGACCCCTTTTTGTTTCGTGGAGGATTGGAGGATGTAGTATTCTTCTTTGCCTGTGGGTGGCGGGGTACCCACAGGCTTCAGGTAGAATCATCTCCTGCAGTGCTCCCTGTTTTGTCCCTTCTCGGAGATGGTGTGGCTGGGGCGGGGAACCCGCCGGGCCGTTGATGGGAGGAGATAAAAGGGGGAGACGCCCTTACCACGAGGTCTTGCGGAGAAGGAGGTCCTCGGAGGAGGAGGGTTGCGGTCCGCACCCAGGGCCCTTAGGCCTGGGTGATGGAGATCCAGGAGTCTGGTCCAGGTGCCCATGGCCTGGTCCGGAGTCATGTTGGCGTCCATCCCAGGCACCTTTAGCCTGGGGTGAGGTACTATCGAGGAGGCCTGGGGCCCAGTACCTTCGACTGGGTCCCGCTAGGGTGGACTGTCCGAGGGTCCCTGAGCGGAGGGACTCGTATCTGAGGTGAGGAGGCCAGAGAGGTTACCCACTGAAGACCCGGAGCAGCACCAACCCGGTGACAGTGGGCCTCTGGGAACTCTCTTGGGAGGACACATCCCCCTGATAGGGGCCACAGCGCATCGAAGAGGGCTCCATTGCTGTTCATAGGGGTTGCTGGAAGAGACCCCATCTTTCCTGTTCTGTAACAGCCGGATTGGCTTAGGCGCCGCTGGTCATAGTACAGTGGCATAGAACTTAAACTTTAGGAAGTGCCTCGATCTGCTCGGCCCACCGTTGGCAAGGTTATAGGTCCCAACCAGTTTGCTGCAAAAGAACTGTTTATTGTGCTTTGCGTATTGGAGTGTCAAATAAACAAGTGTTGGACCTTTCTCCGGTGTGTGAACTCCAGTTACTGGAAGCAAAGGGGAGGCTGGTGAGCTTGCAATTACAGACTCAGTGCATTCACAGAACACACCGGCCCGAGGAAACATCAGTAAGTGGCCTTCACCTCCCCACTGCAATGGGGAGGACATGGGCCGTGGCGCATCTCACTCTCACAACCCAGGAACCCCTAGACATGAGTTGGAGTGTAACCGATAAAGATGGAGAGAGGGTGAGGCCGCTACACTTGATTCTGAGCATGCGTGTTTTTTTCACGTCGTTAAAGCATACACCCTATCGTTTTTCACGTCGTTAAAAAAAACGACATGAAAAACGACGTGAAAAAAGACAGCATGTCCGGAATTTTTAATGGCCGTTTTTCACGTCGTTAAAAATGCTCTGGAGCATACACACGATCATTTTTCAGGGCCATTTTTTAAAATGGCAGTTTTAACGGCATGAAAAACGATCGTGTGTACGGGGCATAAGAAATCCTGAAGGCGGTGCTTGGTTTTCGGGGTCCTGTACGTGGCTAGGCTCCCAAAAAGTCTCATACATGTGGTATCCCCGTACTCAGGAGAAGCAACAGAATGTATTTTGGGGTGTAATTCCACATATGCCCATGGCATGTTTGAGCAATATATCATTTAGTGACAACTTTGTGCAAAAAAATAAAAAATAAATTGTCTTTTTTCCGCAACTTGTGTCAACATATAAAATATTCCATGGACTCGACATGCCTCTCAGTATATAGCTTGGGGTGTCTACTTTCCAAAATGAGGTCATTTGGGGGGGGGGTTTTGAACTGTCCTGGCATTTTATACACAACATTAGGAAGCTTACATCCACTCTTCTAACCACTTGAAGACAAAGCCCTTTCTGACACTTTTTGTTTACATGAAAACATATTTATTTATTTTTTGCAAGAAAATTATGTTGAACCCCCAAACATTATATATTTTTTTAAATCAAAGGCCCTACAGATTAAAATGGTGGGTGTTGCATTTTTTTTCCACACAGTATTTGCGCAGCGATTTTTCAAACGCATTTTTTGGGGAAAAAAATACACTTTTTCTAATTTTAATGCACTTAAACACACTATATTGCCAAAATGTTTGATGAAATAAAAAAGATGATCTTAGGCCGAATACATAGATACTAAACACGACATGCTTTAAAATTTCGCACAAACGCGCAGTGGCGACAAACTACATACATTTTTAAAAGCCTTTAAAAGCCTTTACAGGGTACCACGTTAGATTTACAGAGGAGGTCTACTGCTAAAATGACTGCCCTCGATCTGACCTTCGCGGTGATACCTCACATGCATGATGCAATTGCTGTTTACATATGACGCCAGACCGACGCTTGCGTTCGCCATTGCGCAAGAGCAGGGCGGGACAGGGGTGCTTTTTTTTTTTTTTTTTTTTTATTAAGAATTTTGCTTTTTTATTTTATTTTTAAACTGTTCTTTCCATATTTATTTATTTTTATCATTTTTATTGTTATCTCAGGGAATGTAAATATCCCCTATGATAGCAATAGGTAGTGACAGGTACTCTTTTTTTGAAAAAACTGGGGTCTATTGGACCCTAGATCTTTCCTCTGCCCTCAAAGCATCTGACTACACCAAGATCGGTGTGATAAAATGCTTTCCCAATTTCCCAATAGAGCTTTTTATATCCGGGGGGGGGGGACATTCCCTCCCACTACTTGTAAAAGCAGTCCAGAGGCTAATTAGCCTTTTCAGTTCGTTTTCTGCCGTTCAGTTTGTGCTTGTGGGTTCGTATCTTGACTTTCAGGGCGTCTAGGCAGGTCGTATCTGTTTTACAGTGCATTCTTGCCCGTTCGTTTCTGATTTTCAGTTCGTTATTCATAGGCCTTGCTGTTCTAAAGTGCGTTCTGTTCTGTACGTTCTGATCAGACGACCGTTTCCTAGCCATGTCGCCTGGACGTTCTCGTCGTCGAGTTCGTGCTGTGCATGCGCTTGGTGTTGGTCTGCTTGTTTTGGACCAAGACCAGTCCATGAATGGTGTGAGGAGGAGTTCATGGACCAAGAATTGGTTGCTCCAGCGGGACCAATTCTGCCACATGCCTCTGCTGCGGGAGATAGTCGAGAATAATCCTGAGGACTACAGGAATTTTCTGCGGATGTCTGACCCCGTTTTTCAGGAACTGTTGGCTTTGGTGTCCCCCTATATTACCAGGCAGGACACCGTTGTCAGGGTCACCTGTGGCCAGGTGACAGATGCACACCGTAGGGGGACAGGAGTGCACCGCGAGGTAGTGAACCCTATGGCTGGCTTCTGCGGGTAGGAAACTGGGTGGTTGTGGAAAGCGGGACCAGAGGAGCACAACCGAGATCCTAACGGAAGCTAGAGCCAAGATTCCCCAGGGCGCGGAGTCTAAGACCCAGCTGGTCTTCTCCAGGGCCTCCAGTGGTGAGGATGTTGCGCTGCAGGCTGGGACCAGGTCGCGGCCCCTGGAGTTTCCTAGCTCACGCCCCGTAGGATAAGGGGAAAAGAGGGGAAGCAGCAGCACAAGATAAGGGAGAACCGAATAACAAGCCGAAGGTCAGGGGCCACAAGCAGACAAGGATAACGAAAGAACGAGCCGAAGGTCAAGGGTCACGAGCAGACAGGAATAGTCGGGGACAAGCCAATAACGTAACAGAGAGACAGACGTAGCACACGGCAGGCAGGAACCCAAACACACAATGCCTAACAAACACGTTGATCAGCAAGGCAGGCTTGCAGTGCACAGGTTAATATAGTGTTCTGTGATAGGGCCTGGGGTGGAGTCAGGCTGGGAGGAGATTATAAAGGAAGCCAGGTGAAGGAGGTCTGGTCTCTAGATGAACACATGAGGAGGAAGGTAAGATGGCAGACAGACATTAATGCATATCCATGACAGTACCCTCCCTCTTACGAGGCCTCCCCCTTCCCCGCCTGGGCCCAGGTTTACAGGGAAACTTCAGATGAAACTCCTTTAACAGACGAGGTGCAAAGACCTCAGATGCAGTGATCCAAGACCTCTCCTCAGGACCAAACCCTTTCCAATGAACGAGGTACTGAAGAACGCCTTTACAGAGTCGGGAGTCCAGAATTTGACTGATCTCGTACTCCTGATTATCCTCAGAGACAGGCGCCACGGTAGGGAGAGGACGAGAGAATTTGTTGAGGACTAAAGGCTTTAGAAGAGCAACATGAAAGGAGTTAGTGATTTTAAGGCTCTTAGGAATCTGGAGTTTGAAACAAACCGGATTCAGTTTAGCAGTTACCGTGTATGGACCGATGAATCGTGGAGCAAACTTCAGAGAAGGAACTCGGAGCTTGATGTTCCTGGTAGAGAGCCAGACTTTGTCCCCTGGCTGAAGAGAAGGCGGTTTACGCCTGCGGCGGTCGGCAAAGCCTTTGAATTTTTCAGCAGCTGCCCGGAGGGAATCATGAACGTGACCCCAAACGGAATTGAGAGACTCCTGAACCGAAGCCAAAGCAGGAATGTCAGGAGAACAGATCATGGGAAGAGGAAGTTGAGGGTGTTTTCCATAAACTGTGAAAAAGGGTGTCTTCTGCGAACTGGTATTCACATGATTGTTATGGGAGAATTCTGCCCACGGGAGTAGAGAGGACCAATCGTCATGGTGAGAAGACACAAAGGTGCGAAGAAAGACCTCTAACTCCTGATTAACCCTCTCAGTCTGTCCATTGGATTGGGGATGGTAAGAAGAAGAAAAATCCAAGATCCAATATTGAGGGATTTGCAAAAGGCTCTCCAAAAACGAGACGTGAATTGGACTCCCCTGTCGGAAACAATATGAGAAGGGACCCCATGTAGGCGGAGAATTTCTCGAATGAAAATGGGAACCAAGGCAGGGGCAGAAGGAAGGCCAGGAAGAGGAACAAAATGAGCCATCTTGGAGAATCGATCGATTACAACCCAAATGACTGTATTATTCTCAGACAGTGGGAGATCGGTGATAAAATCCATGGCAATATGGGCCCAGGGTTCCTTAGGAATGGGCAAGGGCATGAGGAGACCAGCAGGAGCTTGTGTGGAGGATTTGGACTGAGCACAGACATGACAAGCTTTAACGTAGTCTTTGACGTCTGAGCGGAGATTAGGCCACCAGTAGTGACGACTGATGAGTAGGAAGGATCGGAGGAATCCAGAATGCCCTGCCACCTTGGAATCATGTCCCCAACGAAGGATCTTAGCTCTTAGCTCAGTGGGGACAAAGGTCTTACCAGGCGGAATTTTTGACTTCAGGGTGGTAGAGTGGGCAACAATGCATGAGGTTGGAATGATCGGCTCAGGTTCAGGGGCGGACTCCTCGTCCAAAGTGTCAAATGACCTAGAGAGCGCATCAGCCCGACCGTTGCAGGAACCAGGTTTGTAGGTAATCGTGAAATTAAAACGGGCAAAGAAGAGACTCCACCTGGCCTGTCTAGGATTCAGACGTTTAGCATTCTGTAGATACTGTAAATTCTTGTGATCGGTAAAGATCGTTATGGAGTGAGGGGAACCCTCCAAGAGATGACGCCACTCCTCTAACGCCAATTTAATTGCGAGAAGTTCCCGATCACCGATGGCATAATTCCTCTCTGCCTGAGAATTTTTTTTGGAGAAGAACGCACATGGTTGGCGTCTCTTCTCAAAGATTTGAAGAAGCACAGCTCCCACCCCCATTGAGGAAGCGTCCACTTCAATAAAAAATGCATTCCCAGGATTTGGTCTCCTCAAGAGGGGGCCAGAAACAAAGGCCTGTTTCAGGTTGTGAAATGCAGAGACAGCTTCGGGAGGCCAGTCTCTGGCATTCACACCCTTCTTGGTCAAAGCGATAATAGGCGCGGCAATGGAAGAGTAATTCCTTATGAACTGCCTATAATAATTAGTGAAGCCAAGAAAGCGCTGTGTGGCCTTGAGGCTAGCAGGAAGAGGCCAGTTGGTGATAGCCAAGACCTTCCCAGGGTCCATACGAAGACCCGAACATGAGACGAAGCACCCCAAAAACAGGACCTCAGAACATTCAAAGGAACATTTCTCCAGCTTGGCATAGAGATTGTTCTCTCTAAGACGTTGAAGTACAGTGCGGACATGGTTTCTGTGGACGAGCAGATTTTCAGAAAAGATCAGAAAGTCATCCAGATAGATGACAACAAACTGGTACAGCAGATCTCTGAAAATTTCATTGACAAAGTTTTGAAACACGGCTGGAGCATTACACAGACCAAAAGGCATCACCAGATATTCGTAATGCCCGTCTCTAGTGTTGAATGCAGTCTTCCATTCGTCACCCTCCCGTATCCGAATGAGATTGTACGCGCCTCTGAGATCCAACTTGGTGAAAATGGAGGCACCCTTCAACCTATCGAATAGCTCAGATATTAAGGGTAAGGGGTATCGATTTTTAATAGTAACCGCATTTAAACCCCGATAATCGATGCAGGGTCTTAAGGTACCATAATTTTTGGCAACAAAAAAGAACCCTGCCCCTGCAGGCGATGAGGATTTCCGGATGAAACCTCTCTCCAGATTCTCTGCGACATACTCCGACATGGCCTGGGTCTCTGGGATGGACAGAGGGTAGGTACGACCCCTGGGTAGAGTTGCTCCGGGGACAAGATCAATAGCACAGTCAAAAGACCTGTGGGGAGGAAGCACCTCAGCTGATTTCTTACAGAACACATCCCGGTAATCGCTGTATGCAGCAGGAAGATCAGAGGAAACAGAAGTGGCAGCAACCGGAAGACTCTCCTTGGGGGTCACCTTGAGAAGACACGACGAGAAACATGAGGAACCCCAGGCCAGGATCTGCCCAGAGACCCAGTCCACATGTGGAGAGTGGAGCTGTAGCCAAGGGAGGCCCAATACAACTGGGGTAGAGGCCTTGGGTAGAATAAGAAAGGATATCCACTCCTGGTGGAGAATCCCTACCGACATCCTAATGGGTAGCGTCTGGAAGCGAATAGGGCCCCCTGGGAGAACAGTGCCATCAATTGCCGAGACTACCAATGGGGTAGTGAGAGGTGAAAGGGTAAGCTTCATAGAAGAAGCAGTTCTCCAATCCATAAAATTGCCGGCAGCCCCGGAATCCAGGTATGCAAGGGTTGACTGAGGAGAAGTGCCTACATGAAGGAACACCGGCAAGAGCAGGCGAGAAGGTGATGTTTCTGGGTCCAATACTCCACCTTCCAAATGTATTAGACCCGAGCGTTTCCCGGACGAAGCGAGCAGGAGTCACGAAAATGACCCTTGCCCCCACAATAGAGGCACAAGCCCAGAGTTCTGCGCCTAGCACGTTCTTCGGGGGTTAGTCTGGTCCGGCCCAGCTGCATAGGTTCTTCAGCAGGTAGAGGATGCTCCACGGAATGAAGGGAGGGGAGCTCAGACTGGCTAGGACCCAGAGAGTGCTGGCGTCTTTTTTCTAAAGACCTCTCTTGAAAACGAATGTCGATCTGGTTGCATAATGAAATTACATCGTCCAGACCGACGGGAATGGCTCTTCCTGCTAATTCGTCTTTCACTCGGTCAGAGAGGCCATGTAAAAAGGTAGCGACCAGGGCCTCATTATTCCAGCTCAATTCAGCTGTGTGGATACGGAACTGAAGAGCATATTGCCCCACTGAACTAGATTCTTGGCGAAGACGTAAGACAGCACTAGCCGCTGAAGAAGCCCGAGCCGGCTCTTCGAAGATATTACGAAAGAGCTTCAAAAAATCGGACAGACTGGAAACCACCGGATCGTTCCTCTCCCACAGGGGGGCAGCCCAGGCCAAAGCTTCACCGGAGAGGAGAGAAATGACATAGGCTACCCTAGCCCGGTCAGACAGGAAGCTTTGAGGCTGAAGCTCAAAATGAATTGTGCATTGGCTGAGAAACCCCCTGCAGGCCTTGGAGTCCCCAGAGAAATGGGACGGAGCTGGCAATCTTAGTGAGTGTGAGGCTGCGACTGGTGCGATAGGTACAGCCGCTGGTTGTACTTGGGGTTGCGGACTCGGGGTTCCCAAGGAGACCTGAAGCTGCTCGAATCGAGAAGCCAGATCCTGGAGGAATCGCATCACCTGAGTCTGATTTGATTCCTGGGCTTCGAGTCTGCGAACTATGCCCTGCAATGGATCATCCGCGGGAAGCGGGATGTCAGCCGGGTTCATGGCTGATCAAACTGTCAGGGTCACCTGTGGCCAGGTGACAGATGCACACCGTAGGGGGACAGGAGTGCACCGCGAGGTAGTGAACCCTATGGCTGGCTTCTGCGGGTAGGAAACTGGGTGGTTGTGGAAAGCGGGACCAGAGGAGCACAACCGAGATCCTAACGGAAGCTAGAGCCAAGATTCCCCAGGGCGCGGAGTCTAAGACCCAGCTGGTCTTCTCCAGGGCCTCCAGTGGTGAGGATGTTGCGCTGCAGGCTGGGACCAGGTCGCGGCCCCTGGAGTTTCCTAGCTCACGCCCCGTAGGATAAGGGGAAAAGAGGGGAAGCAGCAGCACAAGATAAGGGAGAACCGAATAACAAGCCGAAGGTCAGGGGCCACAAGCAGACAAGGATAACGAAAGAACGAGCCGAAGGTCAAGGGTCACGAGCAGACAGGAATAGTCAGGGACAAGCCAATAACGTAACAGAGAGACAGACGTAGCACACGGCAGGCAGGAACCCAAACACACAATGCCTAACAAACACGTTGATCAGCAAGGCAGGCTTGCAGTGCACAGGTTAATATAGTGTTCTGTGATAGGGCCTGGGGTGGAGTCAGGCTGGGAGGAGATTATAAAGGAAGCCAGGTGAAGGAGGTCTGGTCTCTAGATGAACACATGAGGAGGAAGGTAAGATGGCAGACAGACATTAATGCATATCCATGACAACCGTTATGCGGGAAGCCATCAGTGCTGAGCAGAGGCTCATCGCCACCTTACGTTATCTGGCGACAGGGAGAAGTCTTCAGGACTTGAAGTTCACGACAGACATCTCCCCCCAGGCTCTGGGCCTCATAATCCCAGACACCTGTTCTGCCATTATATAAGTCCTGCAGGAGAACTATATTAGGGTAAGTTTTCTCCTTTAACATCACATTTTATGTATTCCATGTATGCTAATGTATTGTATTTCTTTCATCCTTCCCTAATTACCATGATTGTAATATGCTGAGAATGTCCTCTTTGTCCCCATGCATGCTGGAAGCTTTAGATTGCCCCTTTTTTCTCCTCCATGCATATTTCCCTTCACTAACCTTTCCAGCAGGGGGCGCCTGTTGCAACAAATGTTTGGGGGTCCAACCCCAATTTAGGAAATAAACTTCCTCCATTTTTGCAAAGGTGCCTATTAAACGCCCCCGGTTGTCCCCTCCAATGCAGCCATTTTGTTCCCTCCAATGCAGCCATTTTGTTCCCTCCAATGCAGCCATTTTGTCCCCAGCCCTGCACATACCTTCTTGTGGTCAGCGCCATCCTTCTTCTGTCCTTGATGTCTTCTCCTTCCCTTGATGTTGCATCAGCCAATCATGTTACCAATAAACAGACTTGGTGAACATGATTGGCAATGCAGCCTGTCAGTGTTTACCCAAGGAATGCTCCCCCCCCCCCCCTGCGTCCCCTATTTAACTTTTATGAAGCCAATTACATCCCTCAGGCTGTAATGTGCAAGCCTATTTGCCTCCCTGTTTCTGATATGCAATTTTCACCCCATAAATGCCGCAGTTATTCATATGTCGGTCGCTTAACAGGGGGCCATACACCTGAATAGTGGGCGGCATTGACAATACATAGGTTAATGCAAGGCAAGAACCTATGTATTGTTCTGAGTGACGGGCACAGGAGAGAGGGGGCAGTGTTGCAGTGCCCACTCTGGACGCCCCGCCACTGCACTGCTATCCTGTGGCCAAACACATCTCCCCCCCCCCCCAAAATCATGTATTAATGGACCATCAGAGGGGGTGATGAATATGAAACATGAGCCTTCCATTATACTTATTGAAAACACCTTAATAAACGTAGAATTTGATTGATGTTGGCCTCTAATGTTTTTTATTATAATCTCCTTGTAATGTAATATTTTTAATTTCTAATTTTCTTTCATCTTGTTTGACTCCCCAGCTTCCTTCCACGCCACAGGAATGGCAGACTGTGGCATCGGAGTTTGCCACGCGGTGGGACTTCCCCAACTGCGGTGGTGCCATAGACGGGAAGCATGTCCGCATCGTGCCGCCACCCCGTTCTGGGTCCTACTACTTCAATTACAAGGGGTTTCATAGCATTGTGCTGATGGCGGTGGTGTCAGCACGGTATGCATTCCTCTATGTTGATGTAGGGAAGAATGGCCGGATGTCCGATGGGGGATCCTTCATCCAGATGGAGTTTGCCCTCCGTCTCCAGAGTGACGCCTTTGCATTGCCACCGGATGCAGGGAATATTGAAGGACTCCCCTTTGTTTTCTTGGATGATGAAGCCTTTGGACTCGGACCGCATCTTATGAGGCCATTTCCTCACAGGACCCTGACCCCAGAGAAGAGGGTGTTCAATTACCGGCTGGCCAGGGGCCGAAGAGTCGTTGAAAATTCCTTTGGCATAATGGCCAGCCGGTTCCGCATTTTTATGACTTCCATCCACTTGGCGGACTACAAAATAAACTATGTAGTTTTATGCTGCTGTGTGCTACACAATTTTCTCAGCAGAAAATCAAATTCATATATGGCCTCAGTATTGCCTGAGGCTGGACTTTCACCTGCTAATCCCCTGCCGGGCCTGGAATCTGCCCGTCCTGGCTTGCCCCCCCCCCAAAATGCCCGTGAGGTTCGGGACAAATATATGGAATATTTCACGGGTAGGGGGGCAATTCCTATGCCAGGCTATGGCTAAAGATTCCTGGAGAATGATTAAAATAAAAATCTGATTTCTAATTTTAACTTAGGTTTGTTTCCTGTCTCCTAGTTTGTCTTAGTGCATTTGTAGTGCCAAGTGTATTTTCCTTTAGTAAATAACAACCATTTCACTATGTAACCTTAAAAAAAACACAAATCATGTTAGAGCGTATTGAAAAAAGAAGCTACACGTTGTTTGTGTTCAAACATTTTACTCTGTGCACATTCACAAACGTTTCCTTTTTTTTTTGTTATTTTTGGGGGGTTTTTTTCCTGGCCACAAACCGCCAATTATTTTCTTAGGAAAATACAAAAACAGTTGCATTCCAAAAATTACAACATTGGATACCTCTGAGCAATCTGACACATTCACTTACACAAACTATGTCTCTATGTGCCCGTCCTAATATGGGGTCTTGCCACCCCTTATCCAGCCAAAAATTGAATATGCACACATTTTGTATTAATTTCCACAAGGGATTTGGGACTCCTGATCCCTATTGTCAACATGTGCTATCTGCCATCAGGGGTGATCAATGGACGTGTTTTGGGGGTGCAACCCCTTCCTCAGTTCACCTATTTTAGATACGAGGAAGGGGTTGCACCCCCAAAAGACGTACATGGATATCCCCTGATGGCAGATAGCACATGTTGACACACTGTGTGCATATTCAATTTTTGGCTGGTTGCATTGTCAAAAACAGGATAAAAGGTTGATGAACAGTCATTCCTGAAAAAAAAATGGGGGTTTGGTTGACTTATTCGATTCTCCCCAAAACATCTAGAATGTCTTTAAATGTTTGATCCATCACATGAATTATTTGTTTTATTCTGTCCAGTTCCGTGCTACATTCCATCACTTGCTGTATTATTCGGAGGGCACTGTCAGCAGAGAAACGTGTACTATCCTTCACCACAACATTTACATCCCCTAAAAACAAAATAAAAAGGTATTATAACTCTGCAGGCCTACATCTCTTACCTGAAGCTGTGGTGACAGATACTGACCTGTTGTGGTGACCAGTTCCACAACGTCATCCACCTCTCCTTCCTGCACTTCTCCTTCCTCCACCTCAACTTCCTCAACATCCTTCGGTTGTGGGTCTTTGGGAGTTTGGGGTTGTTGTGAACTGTGGGGTTCCTGTGCTCCCTCCTCCCAGTCTTCTCTCCCCTATGAGAATCAAACAAAAGGTCTATTTATCACACTGAAATTCTCTATGAAAAATAAAAACAGGCTAAATTGTTTGGAAGTGGGGTACAAGTGTGTGTTTGGGCGGAAGTTAAAGATGAATGCATTATTTCTGACCAATAATATGTTTAGTATTCACCTTTGGCTGTCAGTTTTTAGACATGGAGGCACCACAAAAAATCACTAATGCACCTGTGTGGGACACCCAAAAAAGGCGGGTCTGGTGGCCCACACTATAGTGCTCTAAAGTACAGATGTGGAAGCAGCTGCTGAGTGTCCTCTCCTTTACACTGACTAAAGTTTGCATTTCATTCTCTTTACAAACACATCATCTAGCCTAAAAATTTTGAACACAAATGTTAAAAAAACACGCAGATGTCTAATTACTTTTGTGGCTATAAAATAAGCCAAAACAGCGGATATTGGCCGAACGAAGTGTCTGTAACGTAACGAACGATTACTGTGCCAAACCAAGTTCAAAATATTACATTATGGAAGGGAGTCCAATATGATAAAATCACAAAAAGGAGCAACATGTAAGTTGAGAAAAACATTAATAGCAGAAAAGTGTACATTTTACTTACTTTTTGCTAGCATTCTCTTAATGCTCCTTAACTGCTCTGGCTCCCTCAGTTTGAGGTCTGACCACCTCTTTCTGAGCTGCTCATTTGAGCGTTTCACCTCGAAATTCGTCTTCAGACTCTTCACGACTTTAGTGAGGATTTTGGCCTTCCTTCTATTTGGTTTGCTATATGGCCCATGCTTTGCGTCATAATCAGACTTGAGCAAGATGTCCACCATCTCCGCCATCTCCGCAAAAGACATATTCGATGCCTTGAATCTCCTCCTTGATCGTGACGTTTCCTCGGTCTCCGGGCTTGTCTCCTCCTCGTTAGTTGCGGAATTATCAGACACCTGCTGTAACTCCGCCATATCTGTCTGCGCGCCGAAAGAGAAGGGGCGGGGAAAAGATGTTAGTTAGAACGTCATGGGCGGGCGACGTGTTTGGAGTTTGACGCATGCGTGGTGTATATATAGCAAACACACATGTGACTATACTACGTTCGGTGTGCGGAGAGAGGAGTTCAAGTTACGGACGTGCGAACGAAGGTATGTGATTTTGTGACTTGGACAAATAGTTGGCCTATACTGTCTTGAGAATGTTGTAGAATATATATGTTGACTACGATGTTAAGGAGGTTAGACTGTGTGCCTCACATTAGTTATATATTATTTATTTTACTTGCAGACCCAAAATGAATGTCTTTATAAGTGACAAGGAATTCCTTGCGGAATTTATAGACTGGGTAAGGGAGCTGCCCGCTCTGTGGGAGACGAAAAACCCCATCCACAAAAAAAGAGGGGTGAGAAAAGCAGCGCTGGAGACCCTGCTCCCATTTGTGCATACCAAGGTGCCCACAGCCACAGCAAAACAGGTGGACACTAAAATTGGGAGCTTGAGAGGCACATACAGGACTGAACGCTCTAAGGTCCTGGCTTCTCAGAGGTCAGGAGCAGCAGCAGATGATGTGTATGTCCCGAATTTGTGTTACTACAGCAGGATGTCCTTCCTGGATGACCACATTGAGGCAAGGCCATCACTCTCCACTCTTCCCCCCAGACTTCCCTGCAGCCAACCTGAGCCTTCTCTGGAGCAAGAGGAGGCAGCCATCCTGGATGATCCAGAGAGTCCTGGAGCAATGACAAAAGGGGAAATAAGCGGAGGGACGGCATGACAGGTGAGACAGGCAGTAGCCAGCAGAGGTTGTGTTTCCCTTTAAGAGAAGGGGGGTGGCCGTGGGGAAGAAGGGGAGGGGGAGCGCAGTTAGTCAGGGAGGAAGTGACGTTTTCTCACTTCCTCCATTTTCACTCACGAGGTAGAAAGCTTCACAGCCGGTGCCATGGCTGATGTGGCTGAACTAATAGCGCAATTGCGGGCCGCGGTGGCCGCGCAGGGGGCAGATTGGCTGCAGGAGCAGGTTGCTGCAGTGGTGGATGAGCGGGCGGCGGCACCCGCCAGGGGGGGGGGTCGCTCCGGGGCGCGCTAGGCGGTCCAGGCCGCCTGAGCGGTACAGTCCGGAGGCATCCCCGAGTGGTTCAACTTCCGTCCGGAGACCCGTTGGGGGCCCTCCGGCCGCATCCCCTGGCCGCACGCAGCCTGTGTCGGCGGGGGGGGCCGGGAGGAATCCGCGCCGTGGACGGAGTTCGGCGGTGGGGGAGACGAGTGGCCCTCTTGCCCCTCCCGCGCGTCGGAGATGTGGGGACATCGCGGTCGAGGCTGCGGGGGATGCCCGAAACAGCCGTGCGGCCCAGCGTGGAGGATCCAGTTCGCGGGCCAGTGGCCGGGAGGCGGTGGCGGTCAGGGGTCCGGCGGTGCCAGCAGGACGAGCGGTGAGGGGTTTGGCGCCTAGAGTGACGGATGGAAGTCGAGCGGATGACACCCGGGCCAGGGGGCGGACCCGCAGTCCGTCGGTGGAGGTTGCGAGTGGGTCAGGTGTGCCGGGATCGAGAGGACGTGAGGCCCAGCCGCGACAACCCTTGCCACGTGGGTCGCGTCCGCAGGGTGTGCAGCCAGTGCTTGTGTCGGCGGGATCGGATGACAACAGGTCTGAAGGGGAGCTGTCCGGGTCAGACGGTGGCGAGGACTCGGGACAACTGGCTTCGATGGAGAACAGTTCGGCGGCTGGTGGACCCAGTCTCAGGCAGCCCGGTAAGTCCCACTCTTCGGTGGTCATTTGTTCCTTATTACAAGATTTATTGGGTCAAGGGGGTGTTGGGGGGGGGCTTAGGCACGACACCTGGGTCGCGTTCTTCCCCACCGGGGAAAAAAGCAGCAGGGGAGACGCAGGAATTGTGGTCTGGGTTGGAGGATTTGGTCAGGCGTTTTAAGCCGGGCGGGGGCGACATGGGGTCGCCCGCGGCGGCTTGGGGGAAAACAGGGGGTTCATCGCAGGGGGCGGGGCTTTCGGATGCAACCGGGGCCCTAGGCGTGCAAGCGGTAGAGGTGTCAGAGGAGGTGCAGGCCCCATTGGAAGGGGGGGCGGCCACAGCAGGGGGGCAAGTGGCTACGGGAGAGAAAAACAAGGAGGTGATCAGGTTGGCGGACGCCGCTAAGAATGAGATGTACATTTGTTTTGAGGCACCGTTAGGAACTCACCTCAAGCCGGAGGTCGGAGAAAAGCTGTGGAAAGGTGAGTACGTGGAGATCTTCACGTTGCTCCCCTTGGACAAATTCAACCTGGATAGGGTGAAGCCGGAGGAGAGCAAGAAGGAGGACGAAGAAAAGAGGCGTTATCGTCTTATACCCCGTACTTTCACCAATTGGTTGCAAGCGTTTGCGATCATGGCTTGTGTGATAGGGCAGAAGGCCCCGGAACATTGTTCTGGGCTGTTCATTTATTTGGAGGCGGTTAGCGAAGCGTACAGGACGTATGGTGGCGTAGCCTGGTTGAGGTATGACGAACAGTTCCGGCAGAGGATGGCCATGAGACCAGGACTGCGATGGGATCACAAGGACATCAACTTGTGGATGCGACTGATGACAGCGTCGCGGGCATCCAATCAGTTTTTTCAGGGGGGGGTCGGAGGTGCTGCGGCTTCAGGACAACCGACCGAGAAAAGGTGGGGCTACTGCTGGCAGTTCAACGAGGGCACGTGCAAGTACGGAGCAAGCTGTCGCTTCAAGCATGTGTGTTCAGGATGTGGGGGCAGTCATGCCTTGTCCAAATGCTTTAAGCGAGGCAGGGGTCGCCCCGGGGATTTTGGGGGAAAAGGGAACGACGCCAATACGGGTGGAAAGGATGCTCCCCTTTCTCAATAGGTATCCCGACAGGCGTGCAGCCAAGTTGTTAGAGGAGGGTTTCGCCGGTGGTTTCAGAATTCCTTGCGCGCCGTTTGCAGTCCCCCCGGCAGCCAAGAACCTCCGGTCTGCATTGCTACATCCTTTGGTGGTTTCAGAGAAGCTGGAGAAGGAGGTGCAGTTAGGGCGGATGGCCGGACCGTTCACAGATGCGCCCATACCTGATTTAGTGGTGTCTCCCTTGGGGGTTGTCCCCAAGAGGGAACCTCAAAAATTTCGCTTGATTCATCACCTGTCCTTTCCCAGGGGTGGGTCGGTGAACGATGCTCTTGCGCCGAAGGACTGCACGGTATCGTACACCTCCTTCGATGCGGCTGTGACATGGGTGCGTAGGTGTGGACGGGGAGCGCTGTTGGCAAAAGCCGATGTTCAATCTGCTTTTCGGTTGCTACCAGTACACCCGGACAGCTTTCGTTTCTTGGGCTGCATGTGGGAGGGGGCTTACTACGTGGACCGTTGTTTGCCCATGGGTTGCTCCATCTCTTGCGCGCTCTTTGAGACTTTTAGTTCGTTCCTAGAATGGGTGGTCCGGGACGTGTCGGGGATCAGTTCGATCATCCACTATCTGGATGACTTTCTGTGTGTGGGCCCGCCGGGGTCTACCGTTTGCAAGGTCCTGCTGGGGACGCTGCAATACGTGGCCGACCGTTTTGGGGTCCCTTTGGCCCCTGAGAAGACAGAGGGCCCCACGTCGTCCTTAGTTTTTCTGGGCATAGAGCTGGATTCAGAGAAGATGGAATGCCGACTGCCGGAGGATAAGCTGGAAGCATTGAAGGAGGAGGTGCGAGGTGTTATCAGCCGTCGTAAGATTCAGTTGCGACAGATGCAGTCACTATTGGGTAAGTTGTGTTTCGCTTGCAGGATAATGCCCATGGGCAGGGTATTTAGCCGCAGGTTGTCGGCTGCGACAGCCGGGGTGCGGGTTCCTACTCATTTTGTAAGCCTAACCAGAGAGCTTTGTGAGGATTTGGAAGTGTGGCACGGATTTCTGGAATCCTTCAACGGGCGGGCGTTGTGGATGAAGGGGCCCGTTAGCAATTTCGATCTGGACTTGTTTACAGATGCGGCTGGCTCCACGGGGTATGGGGCGTTCTGTCAGGGAAAATGGAGTGCGGCTCCATGGCCAAAGGAGTGGGAGGAAGCGGGGTTCTTGAAGAACCTGGTACTATTGGAACTTTTCCCAATTGTGGTGGCGTTGGAGTTATGGGGGGATTCATTCCGGAATAGCAAGGTGCGCCTGAACTGTGATAACATGGGAGTGGTTCAGGTAGTGAATAAAGTGTCGGCCACATCACAGCCAGTGGTGCGTTTGCTGAGGCATTTGGTTTTGCGCTGCTTGCAGTTCAATGTATTTGTGTACGCAGTACATCTTCCTGGGGTGGATAACACCCTGGCTGACGCGTTGTCTCGTTTTCAGTGGGACAGGTTCCGGGAGTTGGCACCAGCAGCGGAGCAACGAGGGGTTACCTGTCCCGACTGGATGTGGGACATTGCCTTGACAGCGCAGCACAGTGGATTAAACGGTCGGTGAGTGGGGCCACGTGGAATGCCTATGCTAAGGTGTGGCAGGAGTGGGGGTCATTTGTTCGGGGGCTGGGAGTTTCCCCGGGGGGTGGAGAAGAGGGAGCGGCTCTGATTTATTTTCTCACATTGAAAATGGAGCAAGGTGTTTCTGTGTCCGCGGTGGACCGTACACTAGCGGGTTTGGCGTTTCTGTTCAAATGGCAGGGTTGCAAGGACCATACTAAAGAATTTTGGGTGAAGCAGGCAGTGAAGGGGTACAGAAAAGGTCGGAAGGCGGCTGATAGCCGCAGGCCGGTCTCGTTCAGAATGTTGGAAAAATTGTTTCTGCAGCTGCGCTCCGTGTGCAGTTCGGAATATGAGTGTCAGTTGTTCCGGGCAGCATTCGCGCTTGCCTTTTTTGGGGCCCTGAGGGTAGGAGAGCTGGTCAGTTCTTCCAAAATGGCTCCGGGGGGGGTTGTTGGCGCAGGATGTGGAATGTTCGGGAGATTCGGTGGGCATATGGGTAAGCAGGTCCAAAACGGATCAAGTAGGAAAAGGTATGCGGCTTCAGTTGTTTTGCATCCCAGAGGCGTCAATCTGTCCTGTACGGGCGGTGGAATCCTTTTGTTCCATGCGTCCGGGACTAGAGGGTTCTTTTCTTATGCATCGGGATGGGGCAGCGTTGTCAAGGTTTCAATTCATAGCGGTGTTCAAAAAAATGTTTGGTGGCAGCGGGGTATGACCCGATGGGTTATGCCTCTCACTCCTTCCGCATTGGGGCAGCTACGGAGGCGGCTAGGGCAGGACTGCAGGCGGACGCGGTGAGGAAGATTGGGAGGTGGGAGTCTGATAGGTTTCGCCTTTATGTTCGCCCTCAGCTGTTACAGGAGTAAAGGGCATTTGGGTAGGTGTTGTATGGGGTCTGGGCGTTGGCAGTTTAGAATGTGCCATTAATTCGTTGTCCTAATGTTATTTCCATGTTTTTCAGGTGGTGAACCCAGACTAGTTTGGATTTTGGGTCACTCGTACGTGTTCTGGGGGGCGAAACGGGCCGATGTTCGGCCCAATGGACGGCAGTTAGAAATTCCCTTACGAGAAGCACGGGTCCGTTGGATCGGGGTGCCGGGTATGACGTGGAGTGGGGTTATGCCGGAAATACAGAGGTTCGCTGGTCGGGAGAGGGCACCGGATGTATTGGTGCTACATGCGGGAGGCAACGACATGGGGGCCAGATCAATGCACCAACTGATACGGGACGTTAAGTCTGATTTTTTAAGGTTGCGCACTACATTCCCGGGTATGGTGGTTATTTGGTCGGACATGGTAGGCAGGACATCCTGGCGGTGGGCATGGTCGGTGGACAAAGTCCATAAGGCCCGGATAAAAGTCAATAAGGAAGTGGGGAGATTTTTTGTGAGGAACGGGGGCCTGGTGGTGCGCCACCGCGAATTGGAGGTGGATACGTGGAGGTACCTAAGGGGAGATGGGGTCCACCTGAATGCAGTGGGCATTGACCTGTGGAACATGGGTTTGCAGGAAGGAATTCAGCAGGCCCTTAGGGTGTGGGGTTGCTCGCAAGGGTAAGGTTTTACCCCTTGCGAGCTGTGGCGGAGTTTGGTTCCTGGAAAAGGAGGTAAAAGGGGAAGGTCTGGAGAAAAAGGTGGTACCCATAGGTGGTATGGGGTTTTTTGAGTACCTTCTGGTCAACAAGGGTTAACCAGGAAGGGGGGTAAATGGTAGGGCACTGCGGCCAGGTGTACCGTCTCCGAGTCGGTGTCTTGCGACTGGAGGCCTAAGGGATATGTTAGTCCCAGTGCCCAGGTTGGGAGTTGGTGGTCTATAAGCCCACCAGTGGTATTGGAAGTGTTATAAATGTTATTTAAACGGTTATTTAAGTGGTTATTTATTTCATATAAAGTTGTTAAAATAAATAGGCCGGAAGGCCAATTTTACTCCACAACCTTGTCAGTCGTTATTTATTAGAATGGTACAAGGGGGTGGGTAAGGTGGTAGAGGGTAAGTCAAAGCGAAGGATCGGTCTTTAACATGTCATGATTTGGCCATCTGGAGCCAGGTATAGTATTAAATGAAAATGTATTGGGATAAAATTAATGTTTGCCAAATATGTCAAGATGACAAACATAAACTATTTAGAGTTCCACAAGTGAAATCAAGATCTCTAGACATTAGTCTGCACTTAATTGGGTGCTAAATAGTCAATCTGATGTAGGTGTACATTTTATAAACTGATTTCAGGATTTACATTCTAATTGGTTCAATCATGATTATAAATTTGGAGGCAAAGATTAAAGCAACATATTAAACTATGTCCCTTTTTCATACACAGGATGAAATCAGCCAGGAGGAGGGTCTGGAAACTGTCAGGCAGGAGGTAGCAGGGCCCAGTGGAAGGCAGGAGGTGGCAGGGCCCAGTGGCAGCCGGGAGGTGGCAGGGCCCAGTGGCAGCCGGGAGGTGGCAGGGCCCAGTGGCAGCCGGGAGGTGGCAGGGCCCAGTGGCAGCCAGGAGGTGGCAGGGCAAAGGAGAAGCACCAGATCCCAGGTGCCTCCCATCCGATTTCCCAAAGGAGGCAGGAGGGACAGGACCACCAGTGAGGCAGCAATGGCCCTTATTAAAGAGGCCCATGCCACCCTCAAAGAGCCCACATCCCCTGAAGAGGCCATTGCCGGCCTAGTGGAGGGGATGAGCAAGGGGATGAGCATGGAGCAACGCCTCCTATGCGAGCCCCTGCTCATCACCTTGCTCAACAAGGGGGTGATGGAGAAAATTACCCCCAATACTGCAATTTGTGAGGTGGCACAACTGTCCCAACCTCAACCTCCTCCTCCACCTTCTTCTTCTGCCCCACCCCCTTCTCCTCCACCTCCACCTTCTTCTTCTGCCCCACCCCCTTCTCCTCCACCTCCACCTTCTTCTTCTGCCCCACCCCCTTCTCCTCCACCTCCTCCTCCACCTTCTTCTTCTGCCCCACCCCCTTCTCCTCCACCTCCACCTTGTTCTTCCGCCCCACCCCCTTCTCCTCCACCTTGTTCTTCTGCGCCACCCCCTTCTCCTCCACCTCCTCCTCCTCCTGACAGGAGTACCCCTCCAGTGGCCCAGCCTCCAGCCAAACGAAGAAGGAAGGCTGCAGGGAAGGCTTCAGGAAAGGTTGCAGGGAAGGTTGCCAGGAAGACGAGGAAGTGATGGCCTTGCTTCATTGTGGTCGGACAGAAGGCAGCCTGTTGTAGTACCACACACTTGGGACATATATCTCACCTGCTGCTGTTCCTGACCTCTGGGAGGCCAGCATCAGATTGTGCTCAGAAATGTTGGCCTTCTCAAGCTCCCAATTTTAGTGTCCACACAGGGTTGATGTGTGGTCTGGGGTCCCTGGGATGCACAAATGGCAGCAGGTTCTCCAGCGCTGCCTTCTCTTTATTTTATTTGAAACATGAATAAATGTTATTTTTGTTTAAGTTCATACTTGACTATGTGTATTTGTAAAAATTAAAAATTTAGCTTTGGAGTAAGCAGAGACATTTGACTGACAAAAAAAGGGACAGATAACAACCCTCCTAAAAAATAAAATTATCTGATTTCCCAAAAAGAGGGTGTAAAATTTTACAACTATATATTAAAATATTCAATGGGAGATCACTATCAAAACATTGCGAAATTAAAATTAACATCAGTTTGAAAAATATAAAAATGTAAAATATTCATAAAAACTTGCACGATATAATACACATAAATCTTCTTAAGAGCAGCATGAAAAAGGTTAAAAAAAGATAGTCATAACTCTGTGTGAATATCAGCAGCAAAAGAAGTTAATTCGTTTGGATTAATGTAACATTCTAAAGAAGATTTCAATGCACAACATTTAAACGATGCAATAATTTCGAGCGTGACGAATGTGCTATCTCCATTACGAAGGCTTGTTTTACCAGAAGATGCGCTCCCGTCTCATACTTGCTTCTGAGCATGCGCGCTTTTGAAAGACTCGTTAAAGCCTACACACGAACCATTTTCTCGTCACAAAATAGGCCGACGAGAAACACGACAAGGAAATATGGAATCCTGACGAGAAAATAGAGAGCAGGTTCTCTATTTTCTCGTTGAGATTCACGGCAATTTTCTCTTTGTAAAACCATACACACGAACGTTTTTCTCGATCAAAAAGCTCTTGCGGCACTTTTCTTGCCGGTTTTGGATGAGAAACTCGGTCGTGTGTACGAGGCTTCAGTCTAGTTGGAAAGATACAGAGCGTTCGTCTCGTATGTTTGGAAGGATTAATCCTATGGGAAGCGGTCGCCTGACTGTGGAGGATCGGCAGTGGATGTGTGTCCAGAGAGGGAATATCCTAAACGGTGTTAACCCCTTTCATACTTGGGCAGCCCTTACAAAGGGGTTCCCCAGATCCTGGCCCCCTGGACCTAAACCATACCAGGCCGCATGCCCTAAACATGGGGGGGGTTCTTTGGGGTGGGGGGGCTCTGGCAAGGGCCTCTTCCCCACAACCCTGGGCTGTGGTTGTGGGGGTCTCGGGTGCGGGGCATATCAGAATCTGGGAGTGCCCTTTAACAAGAAGGTCCCCAGATCCAGCCCCCCTGGACCTGAACCATACCAGGCCGCATGCCCTAAACATGGGGGGGATGCTTTAAGGTGGGGGGGCTCGGATAAGGGCAGGGCAGATCCTGGCCCCCCCATATGGGAATGAATATCGGGTACATTGTACCCCTACTCATTCACCAAAAAAAAAAACATAGGAAATAAAACACAAATACAGTTTTTGACAATTCCTATATTAAAAATCCAAAAACAATGTCCCCTGATATAGATCCATCATCCATCACGCTGCCCGCCGGACCCGAAAAAAAAGAAAGAAAAAAAGATGATTGCGTCTCCGTCTGACAGTTTTTAAATAGGTAAGGGTGCAGGGCCACATGGTGACGTCACCGCCCGGCGCATGTGAATGTAAATAACAGAGCAGGGCCCTCCTATTCCTTCTGTATTAAACTGCATTGTAATTGTATTGCCCTCTTCTACATTGTAAAGCGCTGTGTAAACTGTTGGCGCTATATAAATCCTTAATAAGAACACAGAGCTCTGTCCTGTTAGTGGGGATGTGCCGGTTTTGGTTTCCCTGCAAAGCAGGGGATAAAAACTGACACCTCCCTTAGTAAAAACAGCCCCTACCCGGACTGCACTGATCACTGTATTATACGCAAGGGGGGGGGGGAGTTTGGGACTTTAAACGAGGCGCATATGTGGTGCACCTCCATCCCTGATTCGAAAAAATATAAATGGAGGTTTGGGACTTTGAGTGAGACTGTAGACATGGTGTAGGTAAAAAAAGGTACATGTTTATTCAAAATAAAACGCATGAACATCTTCAAACAGAAATCACATAGAAGGAAAAACATTCTGGTTGATGCGATTCCCTAGAGTTACACACACATAAGTATGGGTATGCACAATATAAGCAACAAGGTACATCAGTGTGTGACCAGGTGCCACACAGTGATCCGTATGGATAATGGAATACATTTTGTAAATAACATATGTACAGATATCACATGGCAACAAGCGCTAAAAACATGAAAAAATGAGCATATAAAACCAGTAAGAGCATAAGTAAATGATTGTGTTGTCAACTGAGTTGATGCGTTTTCTGATTGCCCAACGCGTTTCGTGTATAAGTTACACTCTTCAGGGGCTAATGCTCAGGACATCTAAAAAATATAATACAGTGTAAATAACTAAATCTGGTTGCTGGTCAAAGGAAATAGGTGATGGAACACAAAAGCCCATCTTGGGTACTTACATGGAATCTGGTACAATGGGTTTGGTACATATGGAGCCCTGACCAAAGATAAGTCCGTCATGGGAGCTGAGGTGATATATAGCCGCACTTAGGCAGGGTGTACTGTCGCAGCCCTCCCAAGAACACCGGAACATGCAGTGTTGATGTTAATAATAAAAATTGAACCAGAGGTGGCTGCCAAGGGCAATCTAAAAAAAAAAATAATAACACAAAAAATAAAAATGTCAAAACATGTTCATGCCCGGTGAGGGAAGGACCACAATGGGGAAATAAAGGGTGAAATGACCTGATGCTCAAATCCCAGGAGTCGCAAAAATGCAGGGACCGATCCATGAACCATGCAGTATGGCGTCTCAGGATAGTGGTGGAGGTGTATTTGGGGAAGGTTCATATAAGAGCACTCCACACAGGTGCAGGCTAATCATCACCAGCATTGTGTAGGCAATAGAGAACACCCCACACACAGGTGCAGGCTAATGATCACCAGCATCATGCAGGCAAAGCGTAAACCAGGAGGAACCCCCGACGTGGGTGGGGGAACGCCCACGGAGGAGCTCGTGTCTCCAAGCTGCGCCGGCTGAGATGGATGAACGCACGCTCAGGGTCAAGACGCCAACATGTGACGTCCCACGCTGGGCGGTCACTGTATTATAGTCACTGGTTCCCACAAAGTGTCAGTTAGTGTCAGATTTCCCGTCATACTATCACAGTCCCACTGATCACCGCCATTACTAGTATAAATAAATAAATAAATAAATAAAAACGACAGTATACAATTTTTTGCGCAAACCAATCAATATATATGCTTATTGGAATTTACATTTTTTACCAAAAATATGTAGCAGAATACATATTTGCCTGAATGTATGAAGAAATTACATGTTATTGTAACATGTTTTATAGCAGAAAGTAAAAAATATATATATATATATATATATATATATATATATATATATTGTGAGGGGGTTAGCTCAGCAGCGGGTGTGTGTGACCCCCTGGATGGGTTCACCACACAAAAACAGGCACAGCAGACAGTGGTAGGAGAAAAAAAAGGGTGTGGTTTTATTTGAACTATATACAGACAAAAAAAATACAGCAAAAACAAAAAGAAACATGAAAAGAAATCCTGGTCAACTTGACCGCTCACTACACACGTTGGTGTCCCTAACTAACAACTGGGTACAGCCTTGTGCTGTCCCAGTCCCTAGTTCCCTGCTTTTTTGAAGTTCTTAGCAATAACCACACAGGCTTTGGCTCACCGCACAGAGATCACACTCCCCAGACTATCCACACAGATCTGGTTCCAGGTTGGAGCATCTCCCATAGCATGCTGGGAGTTCTTGTAGAGGCCCTAACGAGCCCACTTACTTCAGCTGGGCTCATTAACTCTTCCCCTGCAAGACTCCCCGCACTCCCCCCTAGTGGTATAAATCGGCATAAAGCCTGAATCTAGGACATATATACCTTCCATCCTGGATGCAACCTGGTGATTTTACCTGCATGCTGTCACATACCCCCCCCCCTCTTGTTTTAACCTTGGGGTTGGAACACAAGTAGTGTTGAGCGAACCCGAACTGTAAAGTTCGGGTCCGTACCGAACTTTAGCTTTTTCCCGAATCCGAACCCAAACCCGGACTTTGCCCAAAAGTCCGGGTTTGGGTTCGGCAATCTAATAACGCATTTAGAAATGCTTCAGGGGCCAGCCAATCACCTTTTGATTAGCTGGTGTGCCCTTAGAAGCCATCATAGCCATGCCTACTAATGGCATGGCTGTGATTGGTCAGTGCAACATGTGACCCAGCTTCTATATAAGCTAGAGGCACACAGCACACATGACACTCTGCTTCAGAATAGATAGGGAGAGGATCTAGTCTGCTGCTGCTGCTTTTAGGGAGAGATAGAAAGATAGAAGAGGTAGTCCTGATTCTACAATCTGAGGGAAAAGATAGAGAGATAGTGTAGTGTAGGGCCAGGTTCCTGTGTTGGTGCTTTCAGGGAGAGAGAATATTATATAGGAGTCCAGATTCAGAGATTAAAATCAGCGATCTGCATAGGTCTACCTATTTGTGTTGCAGTGCAGTCTTTTTACACTGCCATGAGCCCAGTGTCAGAGAAAATCTAACTTTTAGGGGAAAAAAAAAAGGCACTTTATTGTTCTCTTTTCCAAAAGACCCATAGGGCAAAAAAAAAATGTTGTTTTTTTAGTATAGCACAGTAGGAGAAAACTATATAGAAATTGTTTATTTCACACACCTCAAAATATGTATAACACACTGCAACCTTTTTTTGGTGCCACTAAACGGCGTTTTTTGGAAGAGCAGAACACACCCACAGTACGTAACCGCTGAATCGCACAGCTACAGAACTGCAGAAAATGCTATTCAAAAAAAATGTTGTTTTTTTAGTATAGCACAGTAGGAGAAAACTATATAGAAATTGTTTATTTCACACACCTCAAAATATGTATAACACACTGCAAACTTTTTTTTGTGCCCCTAAACGGCGTTTTTTGCAAGCGTACATTAAAGTGCAATTTTTTATTTTTTTTGCCCTAAACGGGTCTTTTTTTGCACGAGCAAAATAAAATGCTTTTTTTTTTTGAATAGCATTTTCTGAAGTTCTGTAGCTGTGCGAGTCAGCGGTTACGTACTGTGGGTGTGTTCTGCGCTTCCAAAAACACCCATTTAGGGCAAGATCCTAAATTTTTAAAATATGAGGAGAAGGTCAAAGGGACGTGGTGGCCCCGGTCGTGGTGCTGCTGGTGGAGCTCCTGTTGCAGGGAGAGGACGTGGTGGATCTGTGCCAGATACACGCACAAGTGAAACACCTTCCTCAGGTGCGAGTAGGCGACCGAGCCTGCGGCGGTATTTTGTCGCGCCTAATGAGGCTGTACGAATGTTTAGGCCAGGACAAGTACAGGCGATAGTAGATTGGGTTGCTGACAGTGCCTCGGGTTCCTTCACATTGTCTCCCACCCACTCTTCTGATGAAAGAACAGAGTTGGCACCTGAAACCCATGTCCATCAGTCTTTCACCTCACCCCCTTGCAAATCAGCCAAGCAGTCTGAGCCCCAAATCATGCAGCAGTCTCTTCTGCTTTTCGATGACTCTGTTAGCAGGGTTTCCCAGGGCCATCCACCTAGCCCTGCCCCAGAAGTGGAAGAGATTGAGTGCACCGATGCCCAACCACTTATGTTTCATGATGAGTACATGGGAGGACCATCGCAGTACGTCTCGGATGATGACGAAACACAGGTGCCAACTGCTGCTGCTTTCGCAATTGTGCAGACAGACAAGGAGGGCAGGGGTGAAGACTGGGTGGAAGATGATGTGGAGGACGATGAGGTCCTCGACCCCACATGGAATCAACGTTATGCAGGTGACCAGTGTAGTTTGGAGGAAGAGGCCGTGGTCGCACAGAGCCACCAGCACAGCAGAAGAGGGAGCAGGGTGCAAAAGCGGAGCGTCTGTCAGCTAGACAGTATGTCTGCTACTGCCCAACGCAGCAAGGGACCGAGCACACCAAAGCCAGGTCCAAGGAGTTCCCCAGCGTGGCAGTTCTTCACACAATGTGCTGATGACAAGACACGAGTGGTTTGCAAGCTGTGCAATCAGAGCCTGAAGCGAGGCATAAACGTTCTCAACCTGAGCACAACCTGCATGACCAGGCATCTAAGTGCAAAGCACGAGCTGCAGTGGAGTAGACACCTCAAAAACCAAGAAAGGTCTCTGGCTCCTCCTGCTTCCTCTTCTGCTGCAGTCTCGGCCTCTTCATCCACCTCTGTAGTGACAGTGGCACCTGCCACCCCGCAAACAGAGGATCTGCCAGCAACACTACCACCTGGGTCACCAACCATCTCCACAATGTCCCATGGAAGCGTTCAGCTCTCTATCTCCCAAACATTGGAGCGGAAGAGGAAGTACCCCCCTAGCCACCCGCGATCCCTGGCCCTGAATGCCAGCATTTCAAAACTCCTGGCCTTTGAAATGCTGTCATTCCGTCTGGTGGAGACGCAGAGTTTTAAAAGCCTGATGGCATTGGCTGTCCCACAGTACGTCGTGCCCAGCCGCCACTACTTTTCCAGGCGAGCCATCCCTTCCCTGCACAACCAAGTGGGGGACAAAATCAGGTGTGCACTGCGCAACGCCATCTGTGGCAAGGTCCACCTAACTACGGATGCGTGGACCAGTAAGCGGTGATGGAAGAGGATGTGGCACAGGAGGATGAGGAGGAGGAGGAGGAAGCGCGATCATTTCAAAGGCTTTCAGGGCAGTCTTTCACAAGTGGCTACGAGGGTGGGTTCCTGCACCAACAAACGCCAGGTACACAATTGTCCGGCGGAAAGGGAACAGTTCTGGAGGATGACGAGGTGGAGGAGGAGATGGAGGAGGAGGAGGAAGAGGAGGCATTTTCACAGCAGGGTGGCACCCAGACCAGCTCGTGGCCATCACTGGCCATCACTGGTGCGTGGCTGGGGGGATACAGAGGACACAGACGATACACCTCCCACAGAGGACAGCTTTTCTTTGCCTCTGGGCAGCCTGGCACACATGAGCGATTACATGCTGCAGTGTTTCCGCAATGACCGCCGAGTTGCCCACATTTTAACTGGTGCTGATTACTGGCTGGCCACCCTGCTGGATCCACGTTACAAGGACAACGTACCATCCTTAATTCCCTCACTGGAGCGGGATCGTAAGACGCGCGAGTACAAGGGCACGCTGGTAGACGCGCTGCTGGTGGCATTCCCACCTGACAGCGGGCGTACGGTGGAAGCACAAGGCGAAGGCAGAGGAGGAGGAAGAGGTCGCCAACGCAGCCGGGGCACCGGCAGCACCTCAGAAGGCAGGGTTAGCATGGCTGAAATGTGGAAAAGCTTTGTCAGCACGCCACAACAACCAGCACCACCAGCTGAGATGGAACGTCTTAGCAGGAGGCAGCATTTCACCAACATGGTTGAGCAGTATGTGTCCACAGGCCTACATGTACTGGATGACGGGTCTGCCCCCTTTAACTTCTGGGTCTCCAAATTGGGCACATGGCCTGAGCTTGCCCTTTATGCCTTGGAGGTGCTGGCCTGCCCTGCAGCCAGTGTATTATCTGAACGTGTATTTAGCACGGCAGGGGGCGTTATCACAGACAAGCGCAGCCGCCTGTCCAGAGCCAATGTGGACAAGCTCACGTTCATTAAAATGAACCAGGCATGGATCCCACAGGACTTGTCCGTACCTTGTGCAGAATAGACATGTATACCGGTGTTGTGACAAAAACTGTCCGGCCATCGGATTGTGTCCGGCCCATACTGCGAAGGCGCAGCACTTGCGCAGTACAGAGGACAAGGAGATTCACAAAATCTCCGAAGATGAACGGCGCCTGCGCTGTGAGTGCAGGTTCAAGCCCCACCATCCAAGTGGACATACGGTAGCACATAATAACAGGGCCCCTCACGGGCTTGGTTCGATCGCCACGCTTCGGGCACAGCCTCACTTGGCTCGTCTTGAACCACGGATGGTGTGGCCTTCACCTGAACTCACCACGCAGGCGCCGTTCGTCTTGGGAGATTTTCGAAATCCCCTTGTCCTACATACTGAGCAAGCGCAGTACAGGGTGGACACTATTTGACGGGGGACAGAATTCGACACATCACCGGCATTACACAGCCATTGTTGTATTTTTGAATCAGTGTTGGCTACCTCGTCCTCCTCCACCGCCGCTTCCACCTACACAGCCACATCCACCGCCACTTCAACCTCCTACTCCATATGGACCTCGTCCTCCTAGGTCAAGATTATTATTTTTTTTATGTTATTTTAAGTTATTTCCCTATCCACATTTGTTTGCAGAGCACTTGCCATGCTCTTAACAACATTTTGCTGCCATTTGCAGCCCTCTAGCCCTTTCCATTACCTTTTTAGAGCCTTTTTAGTCCTTAGAAGTTCGGGTCCCCATTGACTTCAATGGGGTTCGGGTTCGGGTCCGGGTTTGGGTTAAAGTTCGGTCCCGAACCCGAACTTTTTTCCGAAGTTCGGCCGAACCCGTCGAACCCGAACATCCAGGTGTCCGCTCAACTCTAAACACAAGCAATCAGGCATGCATGTACTCGAGACAAAGCATCCACATTCCCCATTTGAACGCCAGGGCGATGCTTTACCGTAAAGTTGAATTCCTGTAGGGCCAGGAACCACCTATTTACTCTTCTATTTGTCTCTTTGCTTTGAGCCATCCACTTTAAAGGAGCGTGATCAGTAATCATGTCAAAGTGCCTACCTAGCAGATAGTACCGAAGGGAATCTAGAGCCCACTTCACCGCTAAACACTCCTTCTCAATCGTGGCGTAATTTACCTCATGGGACTTCAATTTCCTGCTGAGGTAAATGACTGGGTGCTCTTCCCTGTTCCAGACCTGGGACAATACTGCTCATAACCCAACGTCGGATGCATCACTTTGTACGACAAAGTCCCTAGAGAAGTCTGGTGAGTACAACACTGGCTGGCTACATAAGGCTTTTTTTAAGAATTGAAATGCTGCCTCAGCCTCTGGGGTCCATTTAACCATGACAGACTCCTTCCCTTTTGTCAGGTTGGTTAGGGGCACAGCCTGAGAAGCAAAGTGGGGAATGAATCGCCGATAATAACCAGCAATTCCCAGAAAGGCTCGTACCTGCTTCTTGCTGTTGGGACGCGGCCAATTCTGTATGGCCTCGACTTTATTGACTTGGGGGTTTTATTACTCCCCTCCCAATGGTGTACCCAAGATACTTGGCCTCCTCCTGTCCAATGGTACACTTCTTGGGGTTGGCCGTAAACCCAGCTTCCCGGATAGAGTCTAGGACTGCTTGCACTTTTGGCAGATGTGAGGCCCAATCTGTGCTATAGATAATTACATCATCTAGGTAAGCCGCAGCATACTTCTGATGGGGCCTCAGTATCTGGTCCATTTTCCGCTGGAATGTAGCCGGCGCATTCTGTAAACCAAACGGCATTCTTTTATATTGGAACGCCCCGTCTGGGGTTACAAATGCGGTTTTCTCCTTGGCCGACTTGGCCAGGGGAAGTTGCCAATACCTTTGGTGAGATCAAGAGTTGTCATGTATCGGGCTGTTCCCAACCGGTCGACCAACTCATCTATACGTGGCATGGGGTAGGTGTCAAATTTTGTAACTTTGTTCAGTTGTCGGAAATCGTTACAAAATCGCCAGCTCCCATCCGGTTTAGGCACTAACACTATGGGACTTGACCAATCACTTTGGGATTCTTCTATCACCCCATAACTTAAGCATTTTCTGTACTTCCTCACATATTGCCTCCCGTCGGGCCTCTGGGATCCGATAGGGTTTTAGCTTCACCCTTTCACTGGGCGGGGTAATAATATCATGCTCTACCCCATACGTTTGTCCCGGCAGCTCAGAGAAAACCTCCTTGTTGCGAAGCACAAACTCCTTAACCTCCTGTTGTTGGGGGTTTGACAAGGTGACTGCTATTCCAACCTCAGGAATCACGCAATCAGACTGAGCTAGTGACAAACTTTCTGCGACTAGGGATTCCCTATCCCTCCAGGCTTTCAACAGATTAATGTGATAGATCTGTTCGGGCTTTCGCCTTCCTGGTTGTCTGACCTTGTAATTCACTTCGCTCACTTTTTCCATTATCTCGTAGGGGCCTTGCCATTTGGCGAGGAACTTGCTTTCAACCGTAGGGACAAGTACCAATATCTTATCCCCCGGGGAAAAGATCCGGGTCTTGGCTCCACAGTTGTACACTCTCTGCTGTGCCAACTGCGTTTGGGCCAAATGTTCCTTTACGATTGGCATTACCTGTGCAATTCTATCTTGCATCAGGGCGACATGCTTAATCACACTCCTGTGGGAAGAACTCTCATTTTCCCAAGTTTCCTTGGCGATATCCAACAGCCCTCTTGGGTGTCTCCCATAGAGTAACTCAAAGGGTGAGAAACCCGTAGAGGATTGGGGTACCTCCCTAATAGCAAACATTAATTAGGGAATTAGACAGTCCCAATCCTTTCCATCTTTATCCACCACCTTCTTTAACATTTGTTTTAGAGTTTTGTTGAAACTTTCAACCAACCCATCTGTTTGGGGGTGATACACGGATGTACGCAATTGTGTCACCTTGAACAACTTGCACAGCTCTTTCATAACCCGGGACATAAAGGGTGTACCTTGGTCCGTAAGCAGTTCCTTACAAATACCCACACGGCTAAAAACAAGAGATAGCTGTTTGGCTATGGTTTTGGCCAAGGTATTTCGGAGAGGAATCGCTTCCGGATAACGGGTGGCATAGTCCATTATAACCAAGATGTACTGGTGCCCCCTGGCGGACTTCATTATCGGACCTACCAAATCCATTGCGATCCTCTCAAAGGGGACCTCAATGATGGGAAGAGGTACCAGCGGGTTACGGAAATGTGGCATCGGTGCCGACCTCTGACACACAGGGCAGGAGGAACAATAATTTTCTGTTTCCTTCATGACCCCAGGCCAATAGAATATCTGCAATACTCTCTCTCTGGTTTTCTCTGTCCCCAGATGACCTCCAAGAATGTGCCCATGGGCCTAATCTAACACCAACTTCCTGTAAGGTTTGGGCACCACAAGCTGCTCAATGGTTTCTTCTGCCCTTTTAGCCACCCAATACAGTAGGTCCTTTTCCACGATGAAGTATGGGTAAGTGCCGGTCTCATCTGGGTTCACTAACTCGCCATCTATTTCCACTACGTTTTCCCGTGCCTTTATTAGGGTGGGGTCTTTTAACTGTTCTGTGGCAAAATTTTCCTTGTGAACCTCGAGATCAGAAAACTCCACAGACGGCATGTTTTCGTCTGAGGATGTTGGCTCCTCCCCAGTTTCTCAAGTCTCCCCTGCCAATACCGACAAGGGAAATTCTGGAGAGTCCTCACCACTCTCAGAGGAATTCTGGCTCACATTCCTGGTATATAGGGGCACCAGTGGGGGGCTCAGGACAATCCCATAGTTCCCAGAACTTTGGAAAATCCCTTCCCACAATGGCATCATGAGGCAAGTGAGACACTAATCCCACCCGATGAGAGAGGGTACCTTTGGGGGTCTCAAAACACACTGTAGTCACCGGATACTCTTGGGTGTCCCCATGCACACAAATAACAGCTACCTTGTTATTCCCAGAGACCTCTGTAGTAACTAATTCAGCCTTTATCAGTGTCACCAGGCTACCTGAATCCAGCAATACAACAACATTTCTACCATTAACACACATTTTGCATAAATGTTTCTCAGTTCCCCGCATGGCAGTGCATGCGACTGTCGCAAACAGCGACTGACGTCTGTCCGTTAGAAAGTCACATTGGGTTCATCCACAACCGGGCAATTTGCTGCAATATGTCCCTCTTGTCGGCAGCGGTAACAAACAATCCTTCTTGCTGCCTCTTGAACCCCTGACTTCCCAGGCTGTTCTCGCCAAACCTTGGGTAGAACTCCCACCCTCTCACTCTCTCCACCCTCACCCCTTGGAATCATCTTACCCGCCACTGGGGATGGTCTGGTCATAGGGTGGAAAGTCCGTGAGTCTCTGGAAGAAGCAGTCAGGTTCTCTGTAGCCAAGTACTTCTCTACACGATCCACAAGATTATCGGCCGTTTCTGGGTCTCCATGGCTTACCCACTTTTGGATGGCAGTAGGAAGAGCTCTCAAGAAACGATCCATCACAACACGTTCCACAATCTTTGGTGCGGACAAAGTCTCTGGCTGTAGCCACTTCCTGCTCAGGTGAATGAGATCATACATTTGAGACCTGGGGGGTTTTCCAAGCCGGAAAGTCCAGTTATGCACACGCTGAGCCCGGACAGCAAGGGTGACACCCAGCCGTGCCAATATTTCAGTTTTTAGCATCACATAGTCTTTTGCTTGGTCAGGCTCTAGGTCATAGTAAGCTTTCTGCGATTCACCAGTTAACAGAGGAGCCACCAGTCCAGCCCACTGCTCCTTAGGCCACTTTTCTCTTTCAGCAGTCCTTTCAAATGTGGTCAAAAACACCTCTGGATCATCCTCTCCAGTCATTTTTGTCAATAAACGACTCACCCCAAAGGACGCAGTATTAGTGGAACTACTTGCCTCACTGGTCTGCGGACGTTGCTGCATTAACGTTTCCATTTGTTGCTGTAGTCTCTGTTCTTGCTTCTGTAACAGGTCTATGAAGCGGGCCTCAGATTGCTGCTGGGCTTGTTGCTGAGCTTCCAGACTCTGTTGCAAAGTTGCATTTGTCTGCTGCTGGGCTGTAAAGACTCTGTTGATGAGCTTGCTGCTGGGCTGCAAGGCTCTGTTGATGAGCTTGCTGCTGGGCTACAAGGCTCCTTTGCAAACCTGCATTTGTCTGCTGCTGATTGGCATTTGCTAGAGCCAGCTGTTTCAGTATCTCCTCCATGCTGGCCTTAAAAAAACTGCCACTGGTTCTCCGCCAACTGTGAGGGGGTTAGCTCAGCAGCGGGTGTGTGTGACCCCCTGGATGGGTTCACCACACAAAAACAGGCACAGCAGACAGTGGTAGGAGAAAACAAAAGGGTGTGGTTTTATTTGAACTATATACAGACAAAAAAATACAGCAAAAACAAAAGAAACATGAAAAGAAATCCTGGTCAACTTGACCGCTCACTACACTCGTTGGTGTCCCTAACTAACAACTGGGTACAGCCTTGTGCTGTCCCAGTCCCTAGCTCTCTTCTTTTTTTGAAGTTCTTAGCAATAACCACACAGGCTTTGGCTCACCGCACAGAGATCACACTCCCCAGACTATCCACACAGATCTGGTTCCAGGTTGGAGCATCTCCCTTAGCATGCTGGGAGTTCTTGTAGAGGCCCTAACGAGCCCACTTACTTCAGCTGGGCTCATTAACTCTTCCCCTGCAAGACTCCCCGTACTCCCCCTAGTGGTACAAATCGGCATAAAGCCTGAATCTAGGACATATATACCTTCCATCCTGGATGCAACCTGGTGATTTTACCTGCATGCTGTCACAATATATATATATATATATATATATATATATATATATGTATATATATATATATGTATATATATATATATATATATATATATATATATATAAAATGTTTGGTCTTTTTTTGTTTACATAATAAAAAAAAAAAAACCCAGTCTGTCAGTTAGTGTCAGATTGACCGTCATACTATCACAGTCCCACTATAAGTCGCTAATCACTACCATTGCCAGTATAAAAATAAAAACGTAAAAAAATAAAAAATTCAGTATACAGTATATACCATAGTTTGTAGATGCTATAACTTTTGCGTAAACCAAATAATATACACCTACTGGGATCTTTTTTTTTTTTTACCAAAAATATTTAGCAGAATATATATTTGCCTAAATGTATGAAGAAATTACATTTTTTATTGGAACATGTTTTATAGCAGAAAGTAAAAAATAAATAAAATATAGAATATATATAACAAAAAAAAAAGACCAAAACATTATATATATGTGTAGCGGGGTCTTCTTTGAGGCCCCGGGACTACGTTACCCAGAACCCCGTTCGGCACCCAGAGACTGATGGGAGGGGCTATATAAGAGGAGGGCGAGGCGGAGCTCGCTCTCTTTGGACACCGCGCTGCAATCAACAGGTCTTCCTGTGCGGATCTGCTGCAGTGCAGGGCCTGAAGCCAGGGCCTTGCACAACTTCCAGAGAGCCTTCCACCCCACTGCGGAACCTGGGTGACACCTGACTTTGCTGACTTCTTACATCAGTTGGATCGGAGACCCGACCGTTGCAGACGCTGTGTGTGGAGACACAGCAGGTGGAAGTTCCGGACTGGGATCGCGTCCGGAGTGGTGAGCGAGCACCTGCTCAATCCTATAGACTGTACTGTTGTTAGGCCTAGAGACTGCCTTGGCCCACCGGCCTTTATTTACTATTCCACTGGAGACTAGTGGCGGAACTGAGTTGGGTTAGTCTCCGGTGAAGTGTTTTTTATTGTCTACCCCTTTGGATTACAAATACTGTTCCTGTTGTGCACCACCAGTCAAGTTGCATGCAAACAAACCGTTCTGCTAGAGACTAAGTTAAATCTGAGTCAGGCCTGACCAGGAGTTAGAACTTTTTGTTGCTGCGCCATAAGGGCGCATAGATAGAGATAGCTGTACTAAAAGGGAAATAGCCTGCATTATCAGGGTGTACTATATTTTCTGCTGTAAGGGTCTGCAGACACATATGTGTTATGTATTAACCTTGTGCCTTTTACCCAAAGTAAAAAAAAACTTTATACTTCATCACTTGCTATCAGTGTGTTATCATTATGCAAAGAGGTTACCCTTACAATACAGTGAGATTGTGATACAAGAAAATCTCTAGACTAACTGTGCCAGAGGGGGTCGAGTAGATTGCCGGGGGTTGGCAGTGCTGTATTCAGGGCCCGCAGGCAAATCCAGCGGCTCTCTTAACTGGGGGTAGTGCTACACGTGGGGGCTCTCGAGTCCGGGATCCTGATACAGCAAGTAACGCGCCAAAAGTACCAGCATGGACCCACTAGAACTGGGACAGTGGTGCAAGGCGGTCGGCACAGATTCAGCCGGGGTAGTGGTCATAGAACTCCCAGGGATCTGGCAAGAAGAAGCGGTGAAGCAGCTAGTGATGTCACTGTCCCCGCACCAGAAGGTATGGGTGGTGGATGTCAGGTCGAATTCTTCACTGACCCACGCACTAATAGAGTGGAAGAATGGAATCCCAGAGCATTTCAAGAATCCAAGTATAGAAGCAATAGATGATCAGACTTACAGCCTAATACATGCGCTGCCACTCAAGTCAGGAGGATGGTTTCAGACACCGAAACTATCTCCACCACCATCCCCAAAAGCAGAAAAACGGGAGAAGAAAGAGAGTCCCGGATCACCACCTGCCACCCCCAGTCCTGGGGGAAATTGTAGCCCAGTGTAAGAAGGATCCTACAGACTACCAAATGTCGGGATACAGAAAACTTAGAATATTTTCTGGAAGGAAGCCTGTACCTTCGGGTGAAGAGGGGTTTGAGGAGTGGTTAGACGGCGCCACCCAGGCCTTAGAAGAATGGGAAGTCCCAGAACACAGAAAGAAACAGAGAATTGCTGAAAGCTTGAAGGGGCCTGCTCTAGAGGCCATACGCAACCTCAAGATGAGCAAAGCAGACTGTGATGCACAGGATTATCTGGATATTCTGCAGAATGTGTTCGGTGGAACAGAGAAAATCACTGAGCTCACTTACCAGCTGGAGCACTGCTATCAAAAGACAGGAGAGAAACTGTCAGAATTCATGAGGCGCCTGGATAAGATCCTGCATAAGATGATACTGAAGAAGGGGATCGACCCACGGAAGGTGGATGAGGCCCGTGTTCAGCGGTTGATGAGAGGATCTCAGCCCCTGGACCCAATCGCATTAGCGCTACGCACGCGACAGGACGGGAAGAGCCTGGAATACCCTGACTTAATCCGAGTGGTCAGAGAGGAAGAAGCTATGCTGGAGGAAAAGAAGAGGAATCAACCAATTGAGCCAGCTAATCCTCCTCCAGTGATGGTCAGGACAGCCATGACCCTGGAGAGAGACTCAGAGGTGGATGCCTTGAAGTCACAGATGTCCCAAGTATTGGAAATGCTGACCTCTCTGATGGAAAAGGATCCAAGGGTACCAGAGAGGGAAGGACCAAGGAAGGAACTGTTCCCAAACACCTCAGCGCCCGCGTCCCTACAAGATTGGGGGGACATGACTTGTTTCAACTGTGGAGGGGTTGACCATGTCGCCAAAGTGTGTTCCAGCCCCAAGAAAAAGAAACTGAATAACCGCAAGCCGGCGGAAAACTTCAGAGGGCCCCGGTGAAGGAGTCAACCGGGTGCCCGTTATCTCCAGTGAGCTCCAAACTGAATGAGAAGCACATAAAAAGAGTGGACAAGACCCCTCAGAAGAAACACAAGGTTCCTCAGTGGGAACGTACACCAAGGAAAGAGAGTAATGTCCCTCAGCGGGTAGTTACACCCATTAAAAGGAGGGAGATCAATGCATACCAGGCCCAAGAGAGACTTAAGTCCAAAGAGAAATGGAAGAAAGAAAGTCCAAAAGGGAAACGCAAAGATCCAAGGAAAGAGACCCCTTTGAAGCGATATCCAGAGAAGCTGGTAGGTCCCTCCCCAATAGTATACATAACACAAGTAAAAAATGCGCATGAGTCCAAAGTCACTGATATCTCCTAGGTATATGATCAGATGGCGCATGTACAAAGGTGTACAGTCAGTGAGCATGGGGTCCAGGCTCCGGGAGTAAAAAAAGGGGGGAGAGAGGGGTAAAAACAGAGGCTGGAAGGATAATAATAGGAAAAGTCACATGTACAATCTCAGGGCTGCCATTCAAGTAGAAACAGAAACCGTGTTCCAGGGTACTGAAAAGAAAAGCAAGGGAGAGGCGCCTCTGAGTGCAGATGTTTTAAAACAATTTAATAAAGGATAGTGCTACAAGCAACTCAAATTTTACATGGTAAAAAACGGGCATTGTACGAATTCCAGTTAGAAGAGGAAGATGTCATCAGATCTGTCACGGAGTACCTCCTCCTGCTGGGGCGCTGTGCTGCTGGTTATCGATTCACCGCTTGTAGATGGTATTATATGGCCGGCAGCGGTGAGGAAATGCAGTGCAAGGCCTTGATGATGGTAGCGAATGGCAGGCGAGGGCCGATGACGTCACTGGCGTGCGACGCGTTTCCCGAGCCGGCGTACTGCGTGTAGTGTGGCAGTCGCGCTCCTTTGTCAAGCTTGACAAAGGAGCGCGACTGCCACACTACACGCAGTACGCCGGCTCGGGAAACGCGTCGCACGCCAGTGACGTCATCGGCCCTCGCCTGCCATTCGCTACCATCATCAAGGCCTTGCACTGCATTTCCTCACCGCTGCCAGCCGTATAATACCATCTACAAGCGGTGAATCGATAACCAGCAGCACAGCGCCCCAGCAGGAGGAGGTACTCCGTGACAGATCTGATGACATCTTCCTCTTCTAACTGGAATTCGTACAATGCCCGTTTTTTACCATGTAAAATGTGAGTTGCTTGTAGCACTATCCTTTATTAAATTGTTTTAAAACATCCGCACTCAGAGGCGCCTCTCCCTTGCTTTTCTTTTCCCTCCCCAATAGTACCTGTCCAAGTGGAGGGAGTCTACACAAGAGCCATATTCATGGGCGTCCGCTCCATAGGGCAAGGGGGGTCAATTGCCCCCCCTGGAAGTCAGAGTGAAGACACGCACTTGCCCCCTTGCCCCTGTGTTGCAATGGCCGCCGCGGCCGCCTCCGGGGCAGCCGTGGACTTTTTTTTCTAAGTCTGCAGACTGCTGCTGGCCTGGGGGCTAGGGCTGCTCTCAGTCTTTTCCGACTATCCGTCCCTCCCTCCTCACCCCCGGCCCGAGCATCGGATTGGCTCTGCCAATCGGGCCTCTGCTTAACACACCGTGACCCTGACCCAGCTGTTCCGTGATTGGCTGCTGCCTCAGCCTGCCTCTGCCTGTGTAAATGTGCCTATGCCGATCCGGCCGGCGTGGCGCTGGCTCCTCCCACAGGTGCGTGTCGTGCAGTGGCCGAGACAAGAGACTGAATACGCTGCCAGTGCCTGCCCGATCTCTGAAGAACTACAGGTAACAGCAGTGCCTGTGCCACGACACCACTGTGTACATCTTTTTGTATTGCAATACATCTGTGTTGTGGGCGGCCATATTTTGATCTTGAAGAAAACAACCTATACATACAATATAGGCTTTTTTTCATTTTCATCAAGATCAAAATATGGCCACAACAGATGTATTGAAATACATTGCAATATAGAAAGATGTATATTCTCTAGGCTATATTTATATGGACATGGAGTGAAGCGGAATTATCCTCAAGAGCTATTTCACACTGCCAGCTGGCCGCGTTATCAGTAAAGCGCCGCTAGTTTTAGCGGCACTTTACCATTGTATTAGTGGCACTATTCGGCCGCTAGAGGGGGGGGGGTTAAAAAAAAATTGAAATTGCTAATCAGACAATGGCAGCTTGATCCTTCTTGTTAAGCTTTTGCATCAGGTTTCTCAAACCTTTGCATGCCTGCGCTTTATGTCATAATGACTAAGCCCCTCCCCTTCATGACATTGTCAAAAAGGGACCAAGCATGGATGACCTTAAAATGATGTCCCCCCCCCATAAAAAAGTTCAGCGGACGCCCATGGCCATATTGGATACTGGGGCACAAGTGACCCTGTTGTACAGGGACTTTTATGACAAGCATCTAAGCCACTTACCCATCCAGAAGATTGAGGAGCTGGAAATATGGGGGATTGGGACAGAGAGTTTCCTTTATGATGGCTATCTGCCTACAAAACTGACCTTCGACCCGTCCATAGCCGGGAAGGCCGAAGTGTTCGATACCTTGGCTGTGGTATGTCCCCGACCGCCTGGAGCTAACAAGAGTTCCTTAATAATAGGGACCAACACGGATCTGGTCCGAAGACTCTTGGCCCCTCTAACAAGAAGGAAAGGGCCCACTGTCACCAAGATCCACCCAATGCTGAAGACAGCCTACCAGCGATTGATCTTGGAGCAGAAGGCCCCGGAAGAGGGGGTAGGAAAGGTCTGGAGGCTGGGAATAAGAGCAATAGTGCTGCAACCCGGTGAAGTAGCCTGTCTAAAAGCCACTGTGAAACTCAATTGGGAGCACCCAGGGCCCTTTGTCATGTTGGAACCCGACCCAAAGGGGGAACACGCGGGCTTGGAAGTAGTCCCAGAAGTGGTCCCATTCAGGGCCCTGAAGAAAGCACATTGTAAAGTACCTGTGAGTGTCAGGAATACTACGGATGGCCCCATGGAGATCCCAGCCAGGATGTTGCTGGGCCAGGTGAGCCCTGCTACCCCAGTTGCTTTGTCGGATGTGGAGAAGACAGAGGGAGAAAGGACTGTGTGGGAGAAGCTTTCCATGGAGAACCCAAACCTGCCCAGGGCTTGGAAAGAGAGAGCAAAGGCCCAGTTGACCAGGTGGGAAAAGATCTTCTCCCAAGATGAGTTTGATGTGGGGTGTGCAAGGAGTGCCACCCATCGAATCCGCCTCCAGGAGGAAAAGCCCTTCAGGGAGAGGGTCAGGCGAGTTCCATTAGCAGACCTCGAAGACTTGAGGGAACAGCTCACCGAGCTCAAGCGAACTGGTGTGATTCAAGAATCTAGAAGCCCCTATGCCTCCCCGATAGTGGTGGTCAGGAAGAAGAATGTGTCGTTGAGGCTGTGCATAGACTACAGGACCCTCAACAGGAGAACCATACCCGACCAGTACATCACTCCGAGGATAGAGGATGCCCTACAGAGCTTGTCTGGAGCCAAGTGGTTCAGCGTTATGGACCTCAAGAGCGGGTACTATCAGATCCCTATGCATCCAGAAGACAAGGAGAAGACAGCTTTCATAAGCCCAGTGGGGTTCTTCAAATTCAACCGGATGCCCCAAGGTCTGTCTGGAGCCCCAGCCACCTTCCAACGTCTCATGGAAAAGACTGTAGGAGACATGAACCTCATCAAAGTCCTTGTATACCTAGATGACATCATTGTCTTTGGAAGAACCTTGGAAAAACATGAAGAAAGGCTGGAGAAAGTTTTGAGAAGACTCAGTGAGGAGGGACTCAAGCTCTCACCTGAAAAATGCCAGTTCTATCAGTCATCAGTTAACTATCTGGGACATATAGTGTCCGAAGATGGGGTAGCCACAGACCCCGAAAAGTTGGAGGCAGTTACTTCCTGGCCACGGCCTACCACGGTAACAGAACTCAGATCTTTCCTGGGGTTCTGTTCCTATCATAGAAGGTTCGTGGAGGGGTTTGCCCGAATTGCCAGACCTCTGAATGAGCTACTCAAGACGGAAGGGGAAGAGGATGACTTGGGGCCCAGGAAGCCAGGGGAGTCAGTCAAGGACCAGTGGAACGAGAAGTGTGAAGGAGCCTTCCAGATGTTGAAGAAAAACCTAACCACTGCCCCCGTCCTGGCCTATGCAGACCCAAAGAAGCCTTATGAGCTCCACGTAGATGCCAGTCATGATGGTCTGGGAGGAGTGCTCTATCAGGAGCATGAAGGGCAACTGAGACCCGTTGCATATGTGAGCAGAAGTCTGACTCCCTCTGAAAAGAACTACCCTACTCATAAGTTGGAGTTCCTGGCCCTCAAGTGGGCGGTAGTTGACAAACTCCGAGATTATCTGTATGGGGCAGAGTTCACCGTGAAAACCGACAACAACCCCCTCACCTATCTGTTCACCACAGCAAAGCTGGATGCCACAGGACATAGATGGCTGGCGGCACTGTCTGCCTTCAATTTCAGCCTAAATTACAGGCCTGGGGTTGGAAATCGAGATGCAGACGCCTTGTCTAGAAGATCTCATGTCCCCGCCAGCAGTACAGAAGACTGGATCCAAGTGGCACCCGACGGGGTGCGGGCCCTCTGTCAGGGGGCTAAACTCCAGGCCAGTGGCGGCTCAAGAGCAGAAGAGATAGGGGTTACCATAGTAGGAGTCCCCAAACAATACTGTGGGGTAACCCAGTTGGAGGAAGATAACTTGCCAAAACTGTCAAAAAGGGAGTTGAGATGTGACCAATTAGAAGACCCCATTGGGGAGATTGGTCCTAGAGGCTCTGGAGAATCAGGATCCAAATAAACTCCTGTGTCACCCTTCAAAGGAAGCTCGCCTGTTGAGGAAGGAGTGGGACAGGTTGCAGGTACATCAGGGAGTGGTCTACCGAAGGGGCCCCTCTGATGACCTGGAAGACAAATGGCAATTGTTTCTGCCCGAGAAACACAGAGAGACTGTCTTGGTTGCTCTGCACGACAACCATGGCCACCTAGGGGCTGAAAGAACCTTTCAACTCGTTAGGAGCCGGTTCTATTGGCCCTGCATGAGGGCTGAAGTGGAGGAGTACTGCCATTCATGCGCACGCTGCATCCAGCGGAAGACTTTACCCCATCAAGCTTCCCCAATGGGCCACCTACAAAGTCAAAGCCCGCTGGATTTGGTATGCATTGATTTTCTCTGCCTCTAACCCGATCTGAGTGGACTAGGAAATGTTCTGGTAGTAACCGACCATTTCACCCGGTATGCCCAGGCCTTCCCAACCAAGGACCAGAAAGCTTCCACTGTAGCCAAAGTACTTATGGAGAAATACTTTGTACATTACGGGCTACCACAACGGCTTCACTCAGATCAAGGAAGGGACTTTGAAAGTCGGTTGATCCGGAAGCTCCTGGATTTCTTGGGTATCAAGAAAACACGAACTACCCCCTACCATCCACAAGGTGATGCTCAGCCGGAGAGGTTCAACCGAACCCTGCTCAACATGTTGGGGACCTTAAGCAGTGAAAAGAAGCAGCATTGGAGCAACCACATAGCAGCAGTTGTGCATGCATATAACAGCACCACAAGTGACGCTACAGGATACTCACCCTATCGACTTATGTTCGGAAGAGAAGCAAGACTACCGGTAGATCTGGCCTTTGGCACCTCCATAGACCATTGTTCTGCCACTTCCCACAAAGGATATGTTCATAGGCTCAGACACAATTTAAAGTTGGCCTATGAGCAAGCCCAAGCAGCCTCAGACCAAAGGGGGGCTCGCAACAAAAAAAACTTTGATCTGAAAGTTCGGATCCAAGATTTACAACCTGGAGATAGAGTGTTGCTACGGAACTTGGGGGTCCCTGGAAAACACAAGCTTGCAGACAGGTGGAGACCTGAACCCTATGTTATTTGCAAGAAACTACCGGGCCTACCTGTTTACAGACTAAAGCCAGAAGGGAAGGTGGGGTCCTTAAAGACTTGGTATCAGAACCACCTACTCCCACTAGCTGAAGCAGTTCGGGTCCCCCCTGCGATGGGTTCCCCTGAGCCAACCTCCATCCTGGATTCTCCCAGGCCAAACACTCGCTCCCAGACCCCTCAGATTGGGGATATAGAGACCTCTGAGCTAAGTGAAGATGAGGGGGAAGAACTTGATTGGCTTTGGCCTTCTCAGGCTCCAGAAACTTCTGCTATTGATCTTCCACCTGATGAAGACACCATAGACAGAACACTGAATGCAGAAGCTACTGAGTTCATCCCGTCCAGTCCTTTGTCGGATTCTTGGGAAGATGCCTGTGTCTTACTCCCAGAGGAGGATCCAAGAGATTCCATGTACCTCCCTGGTCCGGAGTCAAGTGCCCCAGGACCAGTGGGCACTCCCAAGTCGGTTCCGGAAGAGGAACCTGTTTTAGCCGGACCAGAAAGCCCAAGAGGACAAAGGATGAGAAGAGCCATAAAACCTCCCAGAAGATTGACTTAGCCACAGATGGGGAGGAGCTCGGAAGACACTGTGGTTACGGCCAGGAGGAGTATGGAAGACCCTAATCCCTCCACTGTTCATTTGGTGGGGGGCAACCCCAACTCACTCTCTGGCACAGTTAGGCAGGACACTAATGACAGTGTGACCTGTGGGCAGGGGAGTTCACCTCCTTGTTTTTGGTGGGAATTTCCTCTGCCAACATCATACGCAACTTTGGCTAATGTTGTGTGTGCTGTAATTTAATGTTATCTTTGGGGACCAAAGAGTTTAAGTGGGGGGAGTGTGTAGCGGGGTCTTCTTTGAGGCCCCGGGACTACGTTACCCAGAACCCTGTTCGGCACCCAGGGTGCATTCAGCCATCGCAGAGACTGATGAGAGGGGCTATATAAGAGGAGGGCGAGGCGGAGCTCGCTCTCTTTGGACACCGCGCTGCAATCAACAGGTCTTCCTGTGCGGATCTGCTGCAGTGCAGGGCCTGAAGCCAGGGCCTTGCACAACTGGTGGAAGTTCCGGACTGGGATCGCGTCCGGGGTGGTGAGCGAGCACCTGCTCAATCCTATAGACTGTACTGTTGTTAGGCCTAGAGACTGCCTTGGCCCACCGGCCTTTATTTACTATTTCACTGGAGACTAGTGGCGGAACTGAGTTGGGTTAGTCTCCGGTGAAGTGTTCTTTATTGTCTACCCCTTTGGATTACAAATACTGTTCCTGTTGTGCACCACCAGTCAAGTTGCATGCGAAGAAATCGTTCTGCTAGAGACTGAGTTAAATCTGAGTCAGGCCTGACCAGGAGTTAGAACTTTTTGTTGCTGCGCCATAAGGGCGCATAGATAGAGATAGCTGCACTAGAAGGGAAATAGCCTGCATTATCAGGGTGTACTATATTTTCTGCTGTAAGGCTCTGCAGACATATATGTGTTATGTATTAACCTTGTGCCTTTTATCCAAAGTAAAAAAAACTGTTATACTTCATCACTTGCTATCAGTGTGTTATCATTATGCAAAGAGGTTAGTTACCCTTACAATACAGTGAAATTGTGATACAAGAAAATCCCTAGACTAACTGTGCCAGAGTGGGTCGAGTAGATTGCCGGGGGTTGGCAGTGCTGTATTCAGGGCCCGCAGGCAAATCCAGCGGCTCTCTTAACTGGGGGTAGCGCTACATATATATAAAATGTTTTGGTCTTTTTTTTATTTATAATAAAAAATAAAAAACCCAGTCTGTCAGTTAGTGTCAGATTGACCACCATACTATCACAGTCCCACTATAAGTCGCTAATCCCTTCCATTGCCAGTATAAAAATAAAAACGTAAAAAAAATAAAAAATCAGTATACAGTATATACCATAGTTTGTAGACGCTATAACTTTTGCGTAAACCAAATAATATACACTTACTGGGATCTTTTTTTTATATATATATTGGCCTAAATTTATGAAGAAATTCGATTTTTTTTTCAAAATTTTACTGGATACATTTTATAGCAGAAAATAAAAAATATTGTCTTTTTTTTTTTTTTTTTCAGAATGTTTTTATTTATTTTTTCATTTGTAATGCAAGGTGGGGGACTGCTAGGAAAGAGGACCTGTCACCTAACTTCACGAGAACCTTCCACCAAATACAAAATAAGGGTTTTAGGTTTTGTTTCCAACAAAATAATCATGACACGGGGAAAAGTCTAGCTGAGAGATAAGCGTGACGTTACATATTACGATTCTGTGCGGGAAAGTTGCTGACGCTGTCAGGGAAATTTCTTCACATAGGTATTTTTTTATTTTTTTTTACCCTTGTACAGCACCCAGTAATATTTATCCTCCCAGCAACCCAGCCAAACAAACACTCTTCTGTTTATTTTGTAAAAAAAAGTTTTCGCAAAGCTAAATCAATATTGATGGGGGTTAAAGAGGATCTCCGCTAAGCTGCTAACATGACCTCATTGTAAAAATGACATCTCTTTCTCTGGGCGCATTTGCCCGCGCTCACCACACATTTGTTACATATAAAGTCCAACATATGAAAACGAAGGTATCGACTGAATGTGCAGCAAGTTTGTGATGAATCTTCAGTGAAGGTAAACTGAGGAAATTTTTTTTTTTTTCGGGAGATCTGAGTGGAAAAAAATTCAGGGCAAATCGCTTTCTAAGCACGGCAAGCATTTCAGAAACCAGCACTGGGGCCATTCAGAGCTCTCCAGTGTGGTGCATTGTGGGAACGTGCATCAACGCACCTCGTGTGTGCCCAATCATTGGTGTCAGTGGGAGGAATAGTGCCCTGTCATTAATATTAGTGGGAGGAATAGCGCCCCATCATTAGTATCAGTAGGAGGAATAGTGCCCCATCATTGGTATTAGTAGGAGAATTAGCGCCCCATCATTGGTGTCAGTGGGAGAAATAGTGCCCCATCATTAGTGTCAGTGGGGGGAATAGTTTCCCGTCATTGGTATTAGTGGGAGTGTAGCGCACACCCTCTCCCCACTCCCCTCTATTAAAGTTTTCCAACTCGCACTGTCTCTGGTCTAGGGGTATGATAGGGGAGGGAGAGGGGTGAGCTACGCCAGGCTTCCACCACAGTTGTGTATGTGGTCTCAGCAATGTCTCTTATTACCTTCGGGTCTGTGCTGTGCATCGGATCCTCCCTCCAAGAGTCTCCTTTAAACCTCGTCCGCCAGAAATTGAGCCACACACCGTCAAAGTCCAACACTCCTTTATTTAGAACATAACATGGACTCCCTTGGCTATAGAACAGAAAAAGGAGGTGTGGGTACGAATAGGCTCAGACACAAGTTCAATCCTCCACTCTCCTCCCTGAGAGTGGGTTATGGTCTCTGCACGAGGGAAATTCTCCCTCCGGACGGTCTCCGACAAGAGACTCACCCGTCACCGGCAGTCTGCTGCATCGGGTCTTAAGATGAGGAGCTCTTCCCGGTCCATTACGCCCACCTCGGATTCAGGCATCCATCCCCGGAGAGCCTTAGGATCCTTCCCTCACGGAACTCAGTGTTGGGCACTGAGCTCCGGACCTCCATCCGAGTACCTCACCCCAGGACTAAAGGTGCCTGAGGTGGAACACGATCTCCGGTGGTCCTCTAGGCCTAGGCCGCCTAGAGGACGAACACGAACCACCGTCCGCAGGCTGAAGGTGCTTGGGACTCAAACCCCGTGACCAAGATGGCCGGCCCCTTTATACCCCCTCCCAGCAAGCACGGCGGGTTCCCCGCCCCACCATACCGCTGCCGAGAGAGGCCAAAAAGGAGGCTCAGCACACAGCGATATCCGTCCGTCAGCCCATGGCGACAGCGCCATCCAGTGGGCCGCCGGAACATACCACCGGTGTCACCGAAAGATTCAAAATTTACCCCGGGAAAGTAAGTACCCGCTACAGGAGGAATAGTGCCACATCACTGGTATCAGTAGGAGGAATAGTGCCCCATCATTGGTATCAGTAGGAGGAATAGTGCCCCATCATTGGTGTCAGTGGGAAAAATAGTGCCCCAAAGGTTTGATAAAGGCAAGTGCAGGGCTGCAGTCTGAACCACTACACTAAACCAATTGCTCCTCATGAAGGGGGGGACCCCTTTCCTCTCAGTAATGAGGCGCCTACACATGTTGGGTTTACTTGGATTGACGTCTCTCTCCCAGATGAGAGTAACGCTGGCCTTACATGTTAAGATTCCTCTCGTTCAGCCTGCAGAAAGCACTCAAATTCTCTCAACCACAGGAGACATGCTGGGATGTCGCAATCCCAGAGCAATGCGATTATCTCATAGCTGATTGGTCGCTGTGTACGCTGAAAATCATTAGTGTAATTGCCGCTTCTACAGTGATAGCACCACACTTCCAGGTACAATGCCCAGCGGCTGCCCTTCTACAGAATAACCACACAGGGTTGGCTCGCTTGGCACTGCTACCATCCAAGAGAAAGCCTTGCATTTTTTTCAATAAATATGAGGCGTCCTCTGATTGGAGGAGGTGGAGATTTTGATGGTCACCCTCCCTCCCCAACCCTTCTTTATACCCAAACCCAACCCCCCTAATTCCCCTACTTTCCTCTCCACTTCATCCAATCACAGAAGGCCCTGTATTTATTGGGGGAAAAAAGTATTTCCCTGAATGGAAGCAGTGCTGAGTGATGAGCGACCCCCTGTGTCCACCAGTATTTCCAGCGTTTTTACTTCCACTGCAGCAGCAAGGTAAAGGCAATGTAGCACATTGCAAGCTTGCTTTAGTTGTGATGGGGTCACTCCATGGGGTGTCTCTCTCTCTCTCTGCAGACACAATTCGCACCACATAGCGATGAATGGAGTGAGTCACCGCCCCGGTGTCACCAACACACTCTGCTGATTCATCTGATAAATAGGACCCGGGCTCTCTGTTCACAATAATTGCAGGATCTGTTGTTTGGGCGTGAAGTTTATTTTTAGACGGCTCTCGGGAACCGCACGTGTTCATTTCAGACTCGTGTCACATGACTCCAAGCTCCCTTACATGACCCTGCAGGTCAGGACCCCATTCTGTGGGGGGAATTCAAATAGGGGCACTTTTTTTTTCTGTAGGCGTGGTGTTGTTTTAATTAGGGGTGGGGCATTCATATGTAGGTGTGGTCTAGTAGGAGTGGAAAAAATGAGAGAGAAAGAGAAAGAAAGAAAGATGGACAGAGAGACAGTAAGAATGAAAAAGAACGAAAGAGGGATGTAGGGAGAGAGAAAGAAAGAAAGATGGGGCGGAAGAAAAATAGATAAAAAGAGGGATGGAGGGAGAGAGAAATAAAGAAAGAAAGGGGATGGATGGAGAGAGAAAAAAAGAAAAAGAAAGAAAGAGGCATGTAGAGAAGAATAAATAAAGAGGGAGGGAGAGAGAATGAAAGAAAAAGAGAAGGAAAGAAAAAAATAGGGATGGAGGGAGAGAGAAAGAAAGAGGAATGGAGGAAGAGAGATAAAGGGAGGGAGAGAGAAAGAAAGAAAGAGGGATGTAAGGAGAGAGAAAGAAAGAAAGAGGGATGTAAGGAGAGAGAAAGAGAGAAAAAGAGAAGGAAAGAAAAAGGGACGGAGGGAGAGGGGAAGAAAAAAAAAGAGAAGGAAAGAAAGAAAGAGGGACGGAAGGAGAGAGAAAGAAAGAGGAAGGAAGGAAGGAGGAAGAGAGAAAGAGGGATGGAGGGAGAGAGAAAGAGGGATGAAGAGAGAGAGAAAGATAGAAAAAGAGAAGAAAATAAAGAGGGACGGAGGGAGAGAGAAAGAGGGATGGAGGGAGAGAGAAAGAAAGAGAGGGATGTAAGGAAAGAGAAAGATAAAAAAAAGAGAAGTAAAGAAAGAAAGAGGGATGGAGGGAGAGAGAAAGAAAGAAAAAAATGAAAGAGTGATAGAGGGAGAGAGAATGAAAGGAAGAGGGATGTAAGAAAAGAGAAAAATAGAAAAAGAGAAGGAGAGAAAGAAAGAGGGATGGAGAGAGAAAGAAAGAGGAAGGAAGGAAGGAGGAAGAGAGAAAGAGAGATGGAGGGAGAGAGAAAGAGGGATGAAGGGAGAGAGAAAGATCAAAAAAGAGAAGGAAAGAAAGAGGGACGGAGGGAGAGAGAGAGAGAGGGATGGAGGGAGAGAGAAAGAAAGAAAAACAATGAAGGAGTGATAGAGGGAGAGAGAAAGAAAGAAAGGAAGAGGGATGTAAGGAAAGAGAAAGATAGAAAAAGAGAAGGAAAGAAAGAAAGAGGGAGGGAGGGAGGGAGAGAAAAAGAAAGAAAAACAAGAAAGAAGGAAAGAGTGTAGGCATAGTGACTACACACCTTCATTCTATCCTCTCCAGCTAGATCTCCCTGTTTTCTGTCTCTCCTGCTCTCCCCGCTGGCATTGGCTGTGTGTGAGTCACTGATAGTCCATCATACAGTGTGACAGATACTGGGAACCAGTATTCCCTGTTTCCTCCGCGCCTCTCTACCAGGAGTCACCACCTGGTTATGACATCTGCACTGGATGATGACATCATCAGCTCCCTGGTGCCCCACATAGTTACATAGGTGAGGTTGAAAAAAGACACAAGTCCATCAAGTCCAACCTATGTGTGTGATTATATGTCAGTATTACATTGTATATCCCTGTATGTTGTGGTCGTTCAGGTGCTTATCTAACAGTTTTTTTAAACTATTGATGCTCCCCGCTGAAACCACCGCTTTCCACATTCTTATCGCTCTTACGTAAAGAACCCTCTACGCTGTTTCTGGTTAAACCTCTTCTCTTCTAATTTGAATGAATGGCCATGTATCTTTTTAAATGCCCTTTCGCGGAAAAGTTTTATCCCTACTGTGGGGTCACCAGTGCGGTATTTGTACATAGAAATCATATCCCCTCTCAAGCGTCTCTTCTCCAGAGGGAATAAGTTCAGTGCTCGCAACCTTTCCCCATAATTAATATCCTCCAGACCCTTTATTAGTTTTGTTTCCCTTCTTTGTACTCGCTCCATTTCCAGTACTTCCTTTCTGAGGACTGGTGCCCAGAACTGGACAGCATACTCCAGGTGCGGCCGGACCAGAGTCTTGTAGAGCGGGAGAATTATCGTTTTATCTCTGGAGTTAATCCCCTTTTTAATGCATGCCAATATTCTGTTTGCTTTGTTAGCAGCAGCTTGGCATTTCATGCCATTGCTGAGCCTATCATCTACTAGGACTAGTGGTGCAACGGATCGGTGGTGATCCGTGATCCGAACAGGTCACCCTGTTCGGATCGTATCACCACGCGATCCGCGGAGCGCTCCGGAGCCTCGGCCATAGGAAAGGCCGCGGCTTCGGGCTAGCTCCGGAGCGGCGCCCATCTTGGTACACCCGGTGGCGCCGCTGTAATGACGTTTCGTCGCCACCATCTTGCTCCACTCACACTCCTGCACAGTAATGATAGTAAGAAGGGGCCAAGCGGACATCTTGTTACACCCAACGTAGTTTTACATTTTACAGTTATTTTCAACACAAAATGGAGTTTATATGCTTAAATACATTATTTGTAAATCCAACGGACTGTTTACATGTTAAATTTTAAAAGCAGCAGCAAACCTTACATGGTTGCTAATGTGACAGAACACCTCTGATTTTCACATTTAACATTTAGTTAAATGTGAAAATCAGAGGTGTTCTGTTACATTAGCAACCATGTAAGGTCAGCAGGTTTGCTGCTGCTTTTAAAATGTAACATGTAAACAGTCTGTTGGATTTACAAATAATGTATTTAAGCTGATAAACTCCATTTTGTGTTGAAAATAACTGTGAAATTTAAAACTCCGGTGGGGGTATTAGGATTTGTGTTTTTTTTTTGCTGATCCGAAAATGATCCGATCCGTGATCCCTGATCCGAGGATCGATCTGATCCGTGAGTTTTTTGATCCGTTGCACCCCTAACTAGGACCCCCAGGTCCTTTTCCATCCTAGATTCCCCGAAAGGTTCTCCCCCCAGTGAGTAGATTCCATTCATGTTTTTGCCACCCAAATGCATTATTTTACATTTTTCCACATTAAACCTCATTTGCCATGTAGTTGCCCACCCCATTAATTTGTTCAGATCTTCTTGCAAGGTTTCCATATCCTGCGGAGAAATTATTGCCCTGCTTAGCTTAGTATCGTCCGCAAATACAGAGATTAAGCTGTTTACCCCATCCTCCAGGTCATTTATGAATAAATAGGATTGGTCCCAGCACAGAACCCTGGGGGACCCCACTTTCCACATTGGACCAATCCGAGTACTCCCCATTTATCACCACCCTCTGAACTCACCCCTGTAGCCAGTTTTCAATCCAGGTACTCACCATTTGGTCCATGCCAACAGACCTTAGCTTGTGTAGTAAACGTTTGTTTACACCACGTTTACGGGCCTTCCTTCATCTAGATGGCAGCTCACCTCCTCATTAGGGATGAGCTTCGAGTTCGATTCGAACATCGGCTGTTCGATCGTTCGCCGAATTTCGAACATTATGGGCCGTTCGCGCCAAATTTGAGTGGCGCGTCACGGCCCATAATTTACTGTGTCATCGCAGTGCATTGCTGGCTGATGATTGGCCAAGCATGCACTATGACCCACATGCTTTGGCCAATCACAGCGCCGTCAGCACAGAGAGCCATAATTGGCCAAAGGCAGGTTTCCTCTGGCCAATCATGGCTCAGGGGGACTAAGTACACGCCCCACACTATATAGGGCCGCCTGCGCTTCGGCCTTGTGTAGTGTGTTGCGGCATTGTGTGAGAGATAGAGAGAGAGTCAGAGTGTCATTTCATTTCAGTTAGATAGAGCAGGCAGGCGATTCAGGTAGCTGCAGTCAGTGTATTTAGTATATATTTATGCATCCCAGGAGTTGTGTATATATATATATATATATTGTGAGGGGGTTAACTCAGCAGCGGGTGTGTGTGACCCCCTGGATAAGTTCACCACACAAAAACAGGCACAGCAGACAGTGGTAGGAGAAAACAAAAGGGTGTGGTTTTATTTGAACTATATACAGACAAAAAAATACAGCAAAAACAAAAGAAACAGGAAAAGAAATCCTGGTCAACTTGACCGCTCACTACACACGTTGGTGTCCCTAACTAACAACTGGGTATAGCCTTGTGCTGTCCCAGTCCCTACTTTTTGAAGTTCTTAGCAATAACCACACAGGCTTTGGCTCACCGCACAGAGATCACACTCCCCAGACTATCCACACAGATCTGGTTCCAGGTTGGAGCATCTCCCTTAGCATGCTGGGAGTTCTTATAGAGGCCCCAATGAGCCCACTTGCTTCAGCTGTGCTCATTAAAGTGGTTGTATACCCAAAATTTGTACAAGCACCTACAGGTAAGCCTACATTAAGGCTTACCTGTAGGTGCTTGCAATATCTCCGAGACCTACACAGTCTCTGAGATATTCCAAAAAAGACTGTACCGCTATCTACGGCGCATGCGCGCCATAGATAACGGCGCAGGCGCACTGAGCGCGGCGGCTCTTGAATGGGAGCCTGCCAGGCACTGCTGGAAATTCGCTTCGTTCCCCGCGCATGTGCGGGAGTGACGTCATCGCCGCTCCGGCCAATCACAGCGCCGGAGCGGCGATACCCGGAAGTCACTCCGGGTATCATGGATGCGACGGAGGACGTGTCCGAGGACCGCTGCGGGGGCTTTGATCTAAGGTAAGTGATTGATAATGAGCTAGTATGCTAGTCATACTAGCTCATTATACCTTTGCCTTGCAGGTTGACAAAAAAATAAATAAAAGTTTTGCGGTATACAACCGCTTTAACTCTTCTCCTGCAAGACTCCCAGCACTCCCCTAGTGGTATAAATCTGCATAAAGCCTGAATCTGGGACATACATATCTACCATCCTGGATGCAACCTGGTGATTTTACCTGCCTGCTGTCACAATATATACACTGTATTCAGTTTAGCTAGATCTCACTTCAGAATGTTCCTGTTATTCTCGCTGCAGCATATTAAGTCAGTGTACTGTATACTGGGCTCAGTGTGCAGGTAAAGCTGACTGCAGACCGTCCCTGTCTTCTTCCTAATAATACAGGCAGGCAGTTGATTGAGCTAAGCTGCAGTATATTAAGTCAGTGTACTGCATACTGGGCACAGTGTGCAGGTAAAGCTGACTGCAGGCCATTCCTTGTGTACCTATTCCTTTCCAATACATCAAATACAGTATGTCTGGAAGGCCAACAAGGAGAGGCAGACACTCACAGGCCAATAAAAGAGGGCAAGCAGGCTCTGTGTCTAGGGGCAACAGTGCTGGTCATGGACATGGTGCATCCTCATCAGCACGTGGCCGTGGGGCACGCTTGTCCTTTTTTTTTGTGGCAACAACACCACCACCACCAGCAAAGGCCCAATTTTTCTTCCCCTGTTCAACAATGGCATGTAATTACAATTCTTGATATAATAGTTCACAGCACGGCGTTCCAGCTCCCACCAAGAGTAACTGTGAGGGCTTACAGTGTTGTGGCAACACCAACACCTAAGGCCCAAATTTCTGCAGAGTACATAGGGCAGGCCCCTACTTTCAAACATCCGACTTACAAACGGAGGGAGACAACAGGAAGTGAGAGGAAATCTACCCCTAGGAAGGGAAATTCTCTCCTGCAAGAGTTAATATGGGAAAAAGGTGTTTCCTCTCTACTGATGCTTTATCACCAATCCTTGTTTCCCTAAAACCCCCAAATTTTCAAAATCCAATTTTCATTGGGACAGAAAGTAAGGTGAAATCTTCTGAACAGGTCCACAGACAGCAAAACAAATGTTACAGGGGTGATAACCCTTCCCTATGTTCTCCAAAAAGCTTAAAAATCGTTTTTTTTTGGCTGGAGCTACACTTTAAAAAAGTACCAGTTCAAAATTACAAACAGATTCTACGTAACAACAAACCTACAGTCCCTGTCTTGTTTGCACCGCCTGTATACTGCTATTCAGAGTATATAGGGCCTTGGGGCCCCACGCCTTTCCTTTTTTTAATTTGGGTGCAGGGTTCCCCTTAATATCCATACAAGACCCAAAGGGGCTGGTAATGGGGGGGGGGGGGGATACCCATGCCGTCTTTCTCAATGATTTTCATCCATATTGCCGGGACCAGACATTACATTAAAGCCGCAAGCAGTTTTAAATGACTTTTATTCCTTTAGAAATGTCATTTTGTGCAGGGACAGTTCTAAACACGGGAAACACATGCCACTTCACAGGCATACTTTAGACACCCCCCAGACATGATATTTAAAGGAATATTTCACTTTTATTTTTTTACTTTAATCATCATTAAAATCACTGCTCCTGAAAAAACGTCCGTTTAAAAATTTTTTTTTTGCATTAATACATGTCCCCTGGGGCAGGACCCGGGTCCCCAAACCCTTTTAGGACAATAACTTGCAAATTAGCCTTTAAAATTCGCACTTTTGATTTCTCACATTCGAGTCCCATAGACTTTAATGGTGTTTGAAAGTTTGTGTAAACTTTCGGTCCGTACGCATGTTCTGGATGCGAACCGAACCAGGGAGTGTTCGGCTCATCCCTTCTCCTCATAGGTTAGTAGATTTGTTTGGCAAGAATGATTTTTCATGAATCCATGCTGATTACTGCTAATGATACAGTTTTCATTACTAAAATCTTGTATATAGTCCCTTATCATCCCCTCCAAGAGCTTGCATACTATTGATGTTAGGCTAACTGGTCTGTAGTTCCCAGGGATATATCTTGGTCCTTTTTTAAAGATTGGTGCTACATTGGCTTTTCTCCAATCAGCTCGTACCATACCAGTCAGTAGACTGTTCATAAAAATTAGGAACAATGGTCTGGCAATTACTTGAGTGAGTTCCTTAACCACTTCAATACTGGGCACTTTCGCCTTCCTGCCCAGGCCAATTTTCAGCTTTTAGCGCTGTCGCACTTTGAATGAGAATTGTGCGGTCATGCAACACTGTACCCAAACTAAATTTCTATAATTTTCTTCAAACAAACAGAGCTTTCTTTTGGTGGTATTTGATCACCACTGTGGTTTTTATTTTTTGCTAAACAAACTAAAAAAAGACCGAAATTGGCTGGACGTTCCAGGACTCACACCACATTAACTAATGCTAAATCGATTACTGGAAGGCTGAGGAGTATAAAGCAGGACATAGTATTCATTTTACCTACAGGTAAGCCTTATTATAGGCTTACCTGTAGGTAAAAATGACCAAGCGGGCAATACAACCGCTTCAACCACTTCAGGACTGCCTACTGCACTTATACTGGGCGCCGCCCGCTGTGCCACATCACGTATATGTATATGATTTGGTATTTCCAGGGAGGAAGCGCGTACCCGCCACAGCGCCACCCCATTTATGCTGTCATTTGCTACAGCACAAGCTGATCAGTGTGTCCCAGCCAATGATTTATGGTCGGAACCTATCGATCGGTTGAGCGAATGGCAGAAGAGAAAAGCAGCACATTGCTGCTGTCTGTAGAGAGTTCTGTGTTGTTTACATCACAGTGCCCCTTTACAGAGCAGTCCCCTTTTAGATCACAGTGAGCCATTTACAGAGCAGTCCCCTTTTAGATCACAGTGAGCCATTTACAGAGCAGTCCTCTTTTACATCACAGTGCCCCCTTTACAGAGCAGCCCCCTTTACATGGCAGTGCCCCCTTTACAGAGCAGTCCCCTTTTAGATCACAGTGCCCCTTTACAGAGCAGTCCCCTTTAATATCACAGTGAGCCCTTTACAGAGCAGCCCCCTTTACATCACAGTGCTCACTTTACAGAGCAGTCCCCTTTTAGATCACAGTGAGCCCTTTACAGAGCAGTGCCCTTTACATCACAGTGCCCCTTTACAGAGCAGTCCCCTTTTAGATCATAGTGCCCCCTTTACAGAGCAGTCCCCTTTTAGATCACAGTGCCCCCTTTACAGAGCAGCCCCCTTTACATCGCAGTGCCCCTTTACAGAGGAGCCCCCTTTACATCACAGTGCCCCCTTTACAGAACAGTCCCCCTTTACAGAGCAGTGCCCCCTTTACAGAGCAGTCCTCTTTTAGATCATAGTGCCCCCTTTACAGAGCAGTCCCCTTTTAGATCACAGTGTCCCCTTTACATCGCAGAGCCCCTTTACAGAGCAGTCCCCTTTACATCACAGTGCCCCTTTACAGAGCAGTCCCCTTTTAGATCACAGTGCCCCCTTTACAGAGCAGCCCCCTTTACAGAGCAGCCCCCTTTACATCGCAGTGCCCCTTTACAGAGCAGTCCCCTTTATATCACAGTGCCCCCTTTACAGAGCAGTCCCCTTTACATCACAGTGAGCCCTTTACAGAGGAGCCCCCTTTACATCACAGTGAGCCCTTTACAGAGGAGCCCCCTTTACATCACAGTGCCCCCTTTACAGAGCAGCCCCCTTTACATTTCAGTGTCCCTTTACAGAGGAGCCCCCTTTACATCACAGTGCCCCCTTTACAGAGCAGTCCCCCTTTACATCACAGTGCCCCTTTACAGAGCAGTCCCCTTTTGGATCACAGTGCCTCTTTACAGAGAAGCCCCCTTTACATCACAGTGAGCCCTTTACAGAGCAGCCCCCTTTAGATCGCAGTGCCCCCTTTACAGAGCAGTCCCCTTTTAGATCACAGTGCCCCTTTACAGAGCAGCCCCCTTTACATCACAGTGCCCCTTTACAGAGCAGTCCCCTTTTAGATCACAGTGAGCCCTTTACAGAGCAGCCCCCTTTACATCACAGTGCTCACTTTACAGAGCAGTCCCCTTTTAGATCACAGTGAGCCCTTTACAGAGCAGTGCCCTTTACATCACAGTGCCCCCTTACAGAGCAGTCCCCTTTTAGATCATAGTGCCCCCTTTACAGAGCAGTCCCCTTTTAGATCACAGTGCCCCCTTTACAGAGCAGCCCCCTTTACATCGCAGTGCCCCTTTACAGAGGAGCCCCCTTTACATCACAGTGCCCCCTTTACAGAACAGTCCCCCTTTACAGAACAGTGCCCCTTTACAGAGCAGTCCTCTTTTAGATCACAGTGTCCCCTTTACATCGCAGAGCCCCTTTACAGAGCAGTCCCCTTCACATCACAGTGCCCCTTTACAGAGCAGTCCCCTTTTAGATCACAGTGCCCCCTTTACAGAGCAGCCCCCTTTACAGAGCAGCCCCCTTTACATCGCAGTGCCCCTTTACAGAGCAGTCCCCTTTATATCACAGTGCCCCTTTACAGAGCAGTCCCCTTTACATCACAGTGCCCCCTTTACAGAGTAGTCCCCATTTAGATCACAGTGAGCCCTTTACAGAGGAGCCCCCTTTACATCACAGTGCCCCCTTTACAGAGCAGCCCCCTTTACATTTCAGTGCCCCTTTACAGAGCAGTCCCCCTTTACATCGCAGTGCCCCTTTACAGAGCAGTCCCCCTTTACATCACAGTGCCCCTTTTAGATCACAGTGCCCCCTTTACAGAGCAGCCCCCTTTACATCGCAGTGTCCCTTTACAGAGGAGCCCCCTTTACATCACAGTGCCCCCTTTACAGAGCAGTCCCCCTTTACAGAGCAGTGCCCCTTTACAGAGCAGTCCCCTTTTGGATCACAGTGCCTCTTTACAGAGCAGTTCCCTTTTAGATCACAGTGCCCCTTTACAGAGCAGCCCCCTTTAGATCGCAGTGCCCCTTTACAGAGCAGTCCCCTTTACATCACAGTGCCCCTTTACAGAGCAGTCCCCTTTTAGATCGCAGTGCCCCTTTACAGAGCAGTCCCCTTTACATCACAGTGCCCCCTTTACAGAGCAGTCCCCTTTTAGATCACAGTGAGCCCTTTACAGAGCAGTCCCCTTTAAGAGCACAGTGCCCCCATTACAGAGCAGCCCCATTTACATCGCAGTGCCCCTTTACAGAGCCGTCCCCTTTTAGATCACAGTGCCCCCTTTACAGAGCAGCCCCCTTTACAGAGCAGTGCCCCTTTACATCGCAGTGCCCCTTTACAGAGAAGTCCCCTTTTACATCACAGTGCCCCTTTACAGAGCAGTGCCCTTTACAGCACAGTGAGCCGTTTACAGAGCAGTCCTCTTTTGGATCACAGTGCCCCTTTACAGAGCAGTCCCTCTTTACATCACAGTGCCCCTTTACAGAGCAGTCCCTCTTTACATCACAGTGCCCCTTTACAGAGCAGTCCCCTTTTGGATCACAGTGCCCCTTTATAGAGCAGCCCCCTTTATATCACAGTGCCCCCTTTAGGCTACTTTCATACTGAGGCGCTTTACAGGCGTTTTAGCGCAAAAATAGCGCCTGTAAAGTGCCTCTCCTGGGGCACTGTAATGAAAAGGGGGGCTGTGATGTGAAGGGGAACTGAGGACACTGATATAAAGGGGGGCTGTGATGTAAAGGGGGGTTGTGGTGTGAAAGGGGGCTGAGGACAGACCCTGTGAATATCCCACCCCCGGTCCCTGGGAAAGATAGCTGCCAAAAAGGATGGGGACCGCTGCTCTACAGGGATGCACTGTTCCTGCAGCTGTACACATCAGCTCCTGGGACTGTGTATGTCCCTTGCATTTGAAAGAAATCAGTTTACTGCAATGGCAGCCCAACCAGCTGTGCAAACTCACTTTGCCACAACCTGGGTAGAAAAGCCTGCCCCGTGTCAGAGTGCTGCAGAGAAGGGCTCTTGTTCTCTATGGAGAAGCAGTGGTCTCTCTGCAGAGCTCCAGAACATGTACTGCTTAGTCAGATCTGTATTTCTGCAATCAGTAAAGCTCATTCTTCCTGTTGATTGGAGCTCTCAGGTTCTGACTGACTCACAGGGGGCATGGCAGACCTCTGCAGAGAGGCCACTGCTTCCACACACACACAGAAAGGTCTCTGCGGCTGCTGGCAGGAGACGGGTTTGGTTTTTTTTTTGATGGAGAAAGGGGAGCGAGAAGCACACCCCTCCCCCTGCAAGTGAATGCGACCGTGCCTAACATACAAGGTTGCGGCGCGGTTGGAATTCTCCCCCCCCCCACAAACAAAAATTATGTACAGGAGGTGATATATTGGCGTGGAGCCACCTTGTTCCTAGGTCGCTTTTCAGAGTGGTGGTAGGGACTGTCGTCCGTGTGAACGAGGCCTCACTATAACCAGAAGTGTGAGTAAACCAGGGAAGGGTTACAACTTCTGGCAATTAAACTCTATTCCAGATGTTTTTCTGAACTTCCTGTCTGGATCAGAAGAGAATCCCCCCTTGCTGTCCTGGTGACAACACCCCCCATTCTATGTCCTGGTGCCACAAGGACAGGAAATGAGGGGAAAGCTCCTTAATGGGTCACAGACAGAAATGTTGCTGCTCCACTCTTCCAAAAACAGAAATTTGGTAGGCTGTAGGATGTTAGGAATGGAGCTGGGAGTAATCACATTTTTTCCACATCATTGGGGTCACTAAGTGGCACAGGAAGGACACCTGAGCCCCTTACCATACAACTACCAGAGGAGCAACATGGCCGCCCATTTCCTGTTTACTTGGCAGAGCATGGTGGAGGAATTGTGTGACTCAGATGATAATAATGATGTCTGCAGTACTGGAGGTGTCCTACGGACACACAGCTCTGTGTATGGAGAAACATACCAGAGACTTTTTATATAGAGAACTGTGTATATATATATATATATATATATATATATATATATATATTGTGACAGCAGGAAGGTAAAGTCACCTGGTTGCATCCAGGGGGGTAGATATATTTCGCCCAGATTCAGGCTTTACGCCGACTTATACAACTAGGTGGAGAGTTGTATAAGCCCAGCTGAGGCTAGTGGCCTCATGGATGACTCATACCTCTAGGGAGAGTGTGGGGCGTCGTGCAGACAGGGAGTTGATGAGACCAGCTGAAGCTTGTCAGCTCATTTAGGCCTCTATAAGAACTCCCAGTGTCAGGGTCACCTGTGGCCAGGTGACAGATGCACACCGTAGGGGGACAGGAGTGCACCGCGAGGTAGTGAACCCTATGGCTGGCTTCTGTGGATAGGAAACTGGGTGGTTGTGGAAAGCGGGACCAGAGGAGCACAACCGGGATCCCAACGGAAGCGAGAGCCAAGATTCCCCAGGGCGCGGAGTCTAAGACCCAGCTGGTCTTCTCCAGGGCCTCTAGTGGTGAGGATGTTACGCTGCAGGCTGGGACCAGGTCGCGGCCCCTGGAGTTTCCTAGCTCACGCCCCGTAGGATAAGGGGAAGCAGCAGCACACGATAGAGAGAACCGAATAACAAGCCGAAGGTCAGGGGCCACAAGCAGACAAGGATAACGAGGAACGAGCCGAAGGTCAAGGGTCACGAGCAGACAGGGATGGTCGGGGACAAGCCAATAGCGTAACAGAGAGACAGACGTAGCACACGGCAGGCAGGAACCCAAACACACAATGCCTAACAAACACGTTGATCAGCAAAGCAGGCTTGCAGTGCACAGGTTAATATAGTGTTCAGTGATAGGGCCTGGGGTGGAGTCAGGCTGGGAGGAGATTATAAAGGAAGCCAGGTGAAGGAGGTCTGGTCTCTAGATGAACACATGAGGAGGAAGGTAAGATGGCAGACAGACATTAATGCATATCCATGACAGTACCCTCCCTCTTACGAGGCCTCCCCCTTCCCCGCCTGGGCCCAGGTTTAGAGGGAAACTTCAGATGAAACTCCTTTAACAGACGAGGTGCAAAGACCTCAGATGCAGTGATCCAAGACCTCTCCTCAGGACCAAACCCTTTCCAATGAACGAGGTACTGAAGAACGCCTTTACAGAGTCGGGAGTCCAGAATTTGACTGATCTCGTACTCCTGATTATCCTCCGAGACAGGCGCCACGGTAGGAAGAGGACGAGAGAATTTATTGAGGACTAAAGGCTTTAGAAGAGCAACATGAAAGGAGTTAGTGATTTTAAGGCTCTTAGGAATCTGGAGTTTGAAACAAACCGGATTCAGTTTAGCAGTTACCGTGTATGGACCGATGAATCGTGGAGCAAACTTCAGAGAAGGAACTCGGAGCTTGATGTTCCTGGTAGAGAGCCAGACTTTGTCCCCTGGCTGAAGAGAAGGCGGTTTACGCCTGCGGCGGTCGGCAAAGCCTTTGAATTTTTCAGCAGCTGCCCGGAGGGAATCATGAACGTGACCCCAAACGGAATTGAGAGACTCCTGAACCGAAGCCAAAGCTGGAATGTCTGGAGAACAGATCATAGGAAGAGGAAGTTGAGGGTGTTTTCCATAAACTGTGAAAAAGGGTGTCTTCTGCGAACTGGTATTCACATGATTGTTATGGGAGAATTCTGCCCACGGGAGTAGAGAGGACCAATCGTCATGGTGAGAAGACACAAAGGTGCGAAGAAAGACCTCTAACTCCTGATTAACCCTCTCAGTCTGTCCATTGGATTGGGGATGGTAAGAAGAAGAAAAATCCAAGACAATATTGAGGGATTTGCAAAAGGCTCTCCAAAAACGAGACGTGAATTGGACTCCCCTGTCGGAAACAATATGAGAAGGGACCCCATGTAGGCGGAGAATTTCTCGAATGAAAATGGGAACCAAGGCAGGGGCAGAAGGAAGACCAGGAAGAGGAACAAAATGAGCCATCTTGGAGAATCGATCGATTACCACCCAAATGACTGTATTATTCTCAGACAGTGGGAGATCGGTGATAAAATCCATGGCAATATGGGCCCAGGGTTCCTTAGGAATAGGCAAGGGCATGAGGAGACCAGCAGGAGCTTGTGTGGAGGATTTGGACTGAGCACAGACATGACAAGCTTTAACGTAGTCTTTGACGTCTGAGCGGAGATTAGGCCACCAGTAGTGACGACTGATGAGTAGGAAGGATCGGAGGAATCCAGAATGCCCTGCCACCTTGGAATCATGTCCCCAACGAAGGATCTTAGCTCTTAGCTCAGTGGGGACAAAGGTCTTACCAGGCGGAATTTTAGACTTCAGGGTGGTAGAGTGGGCAACAATGCATGAGGTGGGAATGATCGGCTCAGGTTCAGGGGCGGACTCCTCGTCCAAAGTGTCAAATGACCTAGAGAGCGCATCAGCCCGACCGTTGCAGGAACCAGGTTTGTAGGTAATCGTGAAATTAAAACGGGCAAAGAAGAGACTCCACCTGGCCTGTCTAGGATTCAGACGTTTAGCATTCTGTAGATACTGTAAATTCTTGTGATCGGTAAAGATCGTTATGGAGTGAGGGGAACCCTCCAAGAGATGACGCCACTCCTCTAACGCCAATTTAATTGCGAGAAGTTCCCGATCACCGATGGCATAATTCCTCTCTGCCTGAGAAAATTTTTTGGAGAAGAACGCACATGGTTGGCGTCTCTTCTCAAAGATTTGAAGAAGCACAGCTCCCACCCCCATTGAGGAAGCGTCCACTTCAATAAAAAATGCATTCCCAGGATTTGGTCTCCTCAAGAGGGGGCCAGAAACAAAGGCCTGTTTCAGGTTGTGAAATGCAGAGACAGCTTCGGGAGGCCAGTCTCTGGCATTCACACCCTTCTTGGTCAAAGCGATAATAGGCGCGGCAATGGAAGAGTAATTCCTTATGAACTGCCTATAATAATTAGTGAAGCCAAGAAAGCGCTGCGTGGCCTTGAGGCTAGCAGGAAGAGGCCAGTTGGTGATAGCCAAGACCTTCCCAGGGTCCATACGAAGCCCCGAACATGAGACAAAGCACCCCAAAAACAGGACCTCAGAACATTCAAAGGAACATTTCTCCAGCTTGGCATAGAGATTGTTCTCTCTAAGACGTTGAAGTACAGTGCGGACATGGTTTCTGTGGACGAGCAGATTTTCAGAAAAGATCAGAATGTCATCCAGATAGATGACAACAAACTGGTACAGCAGATCTCTGAAGATTTCATTGACAAAGTTTTGAAACACGGCTGGAGCATTACACAGACCAAAAGGCATCACCAGATATTCGTAATGCCCGTCTCTAGTGTTAAATGCAGTCTTCCATTCGTCACCCTCCCGTATTCGAATGAGATTGTACGCGCCTCTGAGATCCAACTTGGTGAAAATGGAGGCACCCTTCAACCTATCGAATAGCTCAGATATTAAGGGTAAGGGGTATCGATTTTTAATAGTAACCGCATTTAAACCCCGATAATCGATGCAGGGTCTTAAGGTACCATCCTTTTTGGCAACAAAAAAGAACCCTGCCCCTGCAGGCGATGAGGATTTCCGGATGAACCCTCTCTCCAGATTCTCTGCTACATACTCCGACATGGCCTGGGTCTCTGGGATGGACAGAGGGTAGGTACGACCCCTGGGTAGAGTTGCTCCGGGGACAAGATCAATAGCACAGTCAAAAGACCTGTGGGGAGGAAGCACCTCAGCTGATTTTTTACAGAACACATCCCGGTAATCGCTGTATGCGGCGGGAAGATCAGAAGAAACAGAAGTGGCAGCAACCGGAAGACTCTCCTTGGGGGTCACCTTGAGAAGACACGACGAGAAACATGAGGAACCCCAGGCCAGGATCTGCCCAGAGACCCAGTCCACATGTGGAGAGTGGAGCTGTAGCCAAGGGAGGCCCAATACAACTGGGGTAGAGGCCTTGGGTAGAATAAGAAAGGATATCCACTCCTGGTGGAGAATCCCTACCGACATCCTAATGGGCAGCGTCTGGAAGCGAATAGGGCCCCCTGGGAGAACAGTGCCATCAATTGCCGAGACTACCAATGGGGTAGTGAGAGGTGAAAGGGTAAGCTTCATAGAAGAAGCAGTTCTCCAATCCATGAAATTGCCGGCAGCCCCGGAATCCAGGTATGCAAGGGTTGACTGAGGAGAAGTGCCTACATGAAGGGACACCGGCAAGAGCAGGCGAGAAGGTGATGTTTCTGGGTCCAATACTCCACCTTCCAAATGTATTAGACCCGAGCGTTTCCCGGACGAAGCGAGCAGGAGTCACGAAAATGACCCTTGCCCCCACAATAGAGGCACAAGCCCAGAGTTCTGCGCCTAGCACGTTCTTCGGGGGTTAGTCTGGTCCGGCCCAGCTGCATAGGTTCTTCAGCAGGTAGAGGATGCTCCACGGAATGAAGGGAGGGGAGCTCAGACTGGCTAGGACCCAGAGAGTGCTGGCGTCTTTTTTCTAAGGACCTCTCTTGAAAACGAATGTCGATCTGGTTGCATAATGAAATTACATCGTCCAGACCGACGGGAATGGCTCTTCCCGCTAATTCGTCTTTCACTCGGTCAGAGAGGCCATGTAAAAAGGTAGCGACCAGGGCCTCATTATTCCAGCTCAATTCAGCTGTGTGGATACGGAACTGAAGAGCATATTGCCCCACTGAACTAGATTCTTGGCGAAGACGTAAGACAGCACTAGCCGCTGAAGAAGCCCGAGCCGGCTCTTCGAAGATATTACGAAAGAGCTTCAAGAATTCGGACAGACTGGAAACCACCGGATCGTTCCTCTCCCACAGGGGGGCAGCCCAGGCCAAAGCTTCACCGGAGAGGAGGGAAATGATATAGGCTACCTTAGCCCGGTCAGATAGGAAGCTTTGAGGCTGAAGCTCAAAATGAATAGTGCATTGGCTGAGAAACCCCCTGCAGGCCTTGGAGTCCCCAGAGAAACGGAACGGAGCTGGCAATCTTAGTGAGTGTGAGGCTGCGACTGGTGCGATAGGTACAGCCGCTGGTTGTACTTGGGGTTGCGGATTCGGGGTTCCCAAGGAGACCTGAAGCTGCTCGAATCGAGAAGCCAGATCCTGGAGGAATCGCATCACCTGGGTCTGATTTGATTCCTGGGTCTCAAGTCTGCGAACTATGCCCTGCAATGGATCATCCGCGGGAAGCGGGATGTCAGCCGGGTTCATGGCTGATCAAACTGTCAGGGTCACCTGTGGCCAGGTGACAGATGCACACCGTAGGGGGACAGGAGTGCACCGCGAGGTAGTGAACCCTATGGCTGGCTTCTGTGGATAGGAAACTGGGTGGTTGTGGAAAGCGGGACCAGAGGAGCACAACCGGGATCCCAACGGAAGCGAGAGCCAAGATTCCCCAGGGCGCGGAGTCTAAGACCCAGCTGGTCTTCTCCAGGGCCTCTAGTGGTGAGGATGTTACGCTGCAGGCTGGGACCAGGTCGCGGCCCCTGGAGTTTCCTAGCTCACGCCCCGTAGGATAAGGGGAAGCAGCAGCACACGATAGAGAGAACCGAATAACAAGCCGAAGGTCAGGGGCCACAAGCAGACAAGGATAACGAGGAACGAGCCGAAGGTCAAGGGTCACGAGCAGACAGGGATGGTCGGGGACAAGCCAATAGCGTAACAGAGAGACAGACGTAGCACACGGCAGGCAGGAACCCAAACACACAATGCCTAACAAACACGTTGATCAGCAAAGCAGGCTTGCAGTGCACAGGTTAATATAGTGTTCAGTGATAGGGCCTGGGGTGGAGTCAGGCTGGGAGGAGATTATAAAGGAAGCCAGGTGAAGGAGGTCTGGTCTCTAGATGAACACATGAGGAGGAAGGTAAGATGGCAGACAGACATTAATGCATATCCATGACACCCAGCTTCATTAGATGTCAGCTCATGCCTGGACCCAGACCTGTGTGGACTGTCTAGGGAGAGTGAACCCCTGTGCGGTGAGACAAAGCCTGTGTGGCTATTTGCTTGGACATTTAAAACCAGGGACTTAGGGACTAGGACAGCACTAGGCTGATCCCAGTTGTTAGTTAGGAAACCTGTATGTTTAGTCAGAGGTCAAGTTGACCAGGATTTATTTTGTTTATGTTTCTTTTGGCTTTGCTGTGTTTTGTCACTGTAAATAGAAAATAAACCGCACCTTTTTTTTTGATTTTGAAAACCACAACCTCCGTTTGCTGGGCCTGTTTTTGTGTGGGGAGCCCATCCCGGGGGTCACACACACCCGCTGCCGAGCTAACCCCCTCACAGTTGGTGGAGAACCAGTGGCAGTTTTTTTTTAAGCCAGCATGGAGGAGATACTGAAGCAGCTGGCTCTAGCAAATGCCAATCAACAGCAGACAAATGCAGGTTTGCAAAAGAGCCTTGCAGCTCATCAACAGAGCCTTGCAGCTCAACAACAGAACTTCGCAGCCCAGCAGCAAGCTCATCAACAGAGCCTTGCAGCCCAGCAGCAAGCTCACCAACAGAGTCTGGAAGCTCAGCAACAAGCCCAGCAGCAATCTGAGGCCCGCTTCATAGACCTGTTACAGAAGCAAGAGCAGAGACTACAACAAATGGAAGCAGTAATGCAGCAACGTCCGCAGACCAGTGAGGGAAGCCGTCCCACCAATACCGCGTCCTTTGGGGTGAGTCGTTTATTGACAAAAATGACTGGAGAGGATGATCCAGAGGTATTTTTGACCACATTTGAAAGGACTGCTGAAAGAGAAAAGTGGCCTGAGGAGCAGTGGGCTGGACTGGTGGCTCCTCTGTTAACTGGTGAATCGCAGAAGGCTTACTATGACCTAGAGCCTGACCAAGCAAAAGACTATGTGATGCTAAAAGCTGAAATATTGGCAAGGCTGGGTGTCACCCAGGCTGTCCGGGCTCAGCGTGTGCATAACTGGACTTTCCAGCTTGGAAAACCCCCCAGGTCTCAAATGTATGATCTCATTCACCTGAGCAGAAAGTGGCTACAGCCAGAGACTTTGTCCGCACCAAAGATTGTGGAACGTGTTGTAATGGATCGGTTTTTGAGAGCTCTTCCTACTGCCATCCAAAAGTGGGTAAGCCATGGAGACCCAGAGACGGCCGATGGTCTTGTGGATCGTGTGGAGAAATACTTGGCTACAGAGAACCTGACGGCCTCTTCCAGAGACACTCGGACTTTCCACCCTAAGACCAGACCATCCCCAGGGGCGGATAAGAGGATTCCAAGGGGTGAGGGTGGAGAGAGTGAGAGGGTGGGAGCTCTACCCCAAGTTTGGCGAGAACAGCCTGGGAAATCAGCGGCTCAAGAGGCGGCAAGAAGGATCGTTTGCTACCGCTGCCGGCAAGCGGGACATATTGCAGCCAATTGCCCGGTTGTGGAGGAACCCATGCAGTGTGACTTTCTGACGGGCAGACGTCAGTCGCTGTGTGCGACAGTCGCATGCACTGCCATTCGAGGAACTGAGAAACATTTATGCAAAATGTGTGTTAATGGTAGAAATGTTGTGGTATTGCTGGATTCAGGTAGCCTTGTGACCCTGATAAAGGCTGAGTTAGTTAAAACAGAGGTCTCTGGGAATAGCAAGGTAGCTGTTATTTGTGTGCATGGGGACACCCGAGAGTATCCAGTGACTACAGTGTGTTTCGAGACCCCCAAAGGTACCCTCTCTCATCCAGTGGGCTTAGTATCTCAGTTACCGCATGACGCCATTGTGGGAAGGGATTTTCCGAAGTTCTGGGAACTGTGGGATGATCCTGAGCCCCCCACTGGTGCCCCTATGTACCAGGAATGTGATAGCCAGAACTCCCCTGAGAGTGGTGAGGACTCTCCGGAATTTCCCTTATCAGTATTGGCAGGGGAGACTCAAGAAACTGGAGAGGAGCCCACCTCCTCAGACGAAAACCTACCGTCTGTGGAGTTTTCTGATCTTGAGGTTCACAGGGAAAACTTTGCCACAGAACAGTTGAAAGACCCCGCCCTAATAAAGGCACGGGAAAACGTAGTGAAAATAGATGGCGAGTTAGTGAACCCAGATAATACCTGCACTTACCCATACTTCAGCGTAGAGAAGGACCTACTGTATCGGGTGGCAAAAAGGGCAGAAGAAACCGTTGAGCAGCTTGTGGTGCCCAAACCTTACAGGAAGTTGGTGTTGGAGTTGGCCCATGGGCACATTCTTGGAGGTCATCTGGGGACAGAGAAAACCAGAGAGAGGGTATTACAGAGATTCTATTGGCCGGGGGTGATGAAGGACATAAAAATTATTGTTCCTCCTGCCCTGTGTGTCAGAGGTCGGCCCCGATGCCACATTTCCGTAGCCCGCTGGTCCCTCTACCCATCATTGAGGTCCCGTTTGAGAGGATCGCCATGGATTTGGTAGGTCCTATAATCAAGTCCGCTAGGGGGCACCAGTACATATTAGTTATAATGGACTATGCCACCCGTTATCCAGAAGCGATCCCTCTCCGAAATACCTCGGCCAAAACCATAGCCAAAGAGCTATCTCTTGTGTTTAGCCGGGTGGGTATTTGTAAAGAACTGCTTACGGACCAAGGTACACCCTTTATGTCCCGGGTTATGAAGGAGCTGTGTAAATTGTTCAAAGTGACGCAATTACGTACATCTGTGTATCACCCCCAAACCGATGGGCTGGTTGAAAGATTCAACAAAACCCTAAAAAAAATGTTGAAGAAAGTGGTGGATAGAGATGGAAAGGATTGGGACTGTCTACTTCCTTATCTGATGTTTGCTATTAGGGAGGTGCCCCAATCCTCTACGGGATTCTCCCCCTTTGAGTTACTGTATGGGAGACACCCAAGAGGGCTGTTGGATATTGCCAAGGAAACTTGGGAAAGTGAGAGTTCTCCCCACAGGAGTGTGATTGAGCATGTCGCCCTGATGCAAGACCGAATTGCACAGGTAATGCCCATCGTGAAGGAACATTTGGCCCAAGCGCAGTTAGCACAGCAGAGAGTGTACAACCGTGGAGCCAAGACCCGTACCTTTTCCCCGGGGGATAGGATACTGGTACTTGTCCCTACGGTTGAAAGTAAATTCCTTGCCAAATGGCAAGGCCCCTACGAGATAATGGAAAAAGTGAGCGAAGTGAATTACAAGGTCAGACAACCAGGAAGGCGAAAGCCCGAACAGATCTACCACGTTAATCTGTTGAAAGCCTGGAGGGATAGAGAGTCCCTAGTCGCAGACACTTGGTCACCAGCTCAAACTGGTTGCGTGATTCCTGAGGTTGGAATAGCAGCCACCTTGTCACAACCCCAACAACAGGAGGTTAAGGAGTTTGTGCTTCGCAACAAGGAGGTATTCTCTGAGCTGCCGGGACAAACATCTGGGGTAGAGCATGACATCATTACCCCGCCCGGTGAAAGGGTGAAGTTAAAACCCTATCGGATCCCAGAGGCCCGACGGGAGGCAATACGGGAGGAAGTACAGAAAATGCTGAACTTAGGGGTGATAGAGGAGTCCCAAAGTGATTGGTCTAGTCCCATTGTGTTGGTGCCTAAACCGGATGGGAGCTGGCGATTTTGTAACGATTTTCGTCAGTTGAACAAAGTTACAAAATTTGACACCTACCCCATGCCACGTATAGATGAGTTGATCGACCGGCTGGGAACAGCCCAATACATGACGACTCTTGACCTCACAAAAGGGTATTGGCAAATCCCCCTGGCCAAATTGGCCAAAGAGAAAACCGCATTTGTAACCCCAGACGGGGCGTTCCAATATAAAAGAATGCCGTTCGGGTTACAGAATGCGCCGGCCACATTCCAGCGGAAAATGGACCAGATGCTGAGGCCCCATCGGAAGTATGCTGCGGCTTACCTGGATGACGTAATTGTCCATAGCACAGATTGGGCCTCACATCTGCCAAAAGTGCAAGCAGTCCTGGACTCTGTTCGGGAAGCGGGGTTTACGGCTAACCCCAAGAAGTGTACCATTGGGCAGGAGGAGGCCAAATATCTTGGGTACACCATTGGGAGGGGAGTAATAAAACCCCAACTCAACAAAGTCGAGGCCATCCAGAGTTGGCCACGTCCCAACAGCAAGAAGCAGGTACGAGCCTTTCTGGGAATCGCTGGGTATTATCGGCGATTCATTCCCCACTTTGCTTCTAAGGCTGTGCCCCTAACCAACCTAACGAAGGGGAAAGGGTCGGTCATGATTAAATGGACCCCCGAGGCTGAGGCAGCATTCCAATTCTTGAAACAAGCCTTATGTAGCCAGCCAGTGTTGTACTCACCCGACTTCTCTAAAGACTTTGTCGTACAAAGTGATGCGTCAGATGTGGGGTTAGGAGCAGTATTGTCCCAGGTCTGGAACGGGGAAGAGCACCCAGTCATTTACCTCAGCAGGAAGTTGAAGTCCCATGAGGTAAATTACGCCACCGTTGAAAAGGAGTGTTTAGCGGTGAAGTGGGCTCTAGATTCCCTTCGGTACTACCTGCTAGGTAGGCACTTTGACTTGGTTACGGATCACGCTCCGTTAAAATGGATGGCTCAAAACAAGGAAACAAATAGAAGAGTGAATAGGTGGTTCCTGGCCCTCCAGGAATTCAACTTCACAGTAAAGCATCGCCCTGGCGTTCAAATGGGGAATGTGGATGCTTTGTCTCGAGTACATGAATGCCTGATTGCTGGTGTTCCAACCCCGAGGTTAAAACAAGAGGGGGGGGGTATGTGACAGCAGGAAGGTAAAGTCACCTGGTTGCATCCAGGGGGGTAGATATATTTCGCCCAGATTCAGGCTTTACGCCGACTTATACAACTAGGTGGAGAGTTGTATAAGCCCAGCTGAGGCTAGTGGCCTCATGGATGACTCATACCTCTAGGGAGAGTGTGGGGCGTCGTGCAGACAGGGAGTTGATGAGACCAGCTGAAGCTTGTCAGCTCATTTAGGCCTCTATAAGAACTCCCAGCTTCATTAGATGTCAGCTCATGCCTGGACCCAGACCTGTGTGGACTGTCTAGGGAGAGTGAACCCCTGTGCGGTGAGACAAAGCCTGTGTGGCTATTTGCTTGGACATTTAAAACCAGGGACTTAGGGACTAGGACAGCACTAGGCTGATCCCAGTTGTTAGTTAGGAAACCTGTATGTTTAGTCAGAGGTCAAGTTGACCAGGATTTATTTTGTTTATGTTTCTTTTGGCTTTGCTGTGTTTTGTCACTGTAAATAGAAAATAAACCGCACCTTTTTTTTTGATTTTGAAAACCACAACCTGGGCCTGTTTTTGTGTGGGGAGCCCATCCCGGGGGTCACACACACCCGCTGCCGAGCTAACCCCCTCACAATATATACACTAAGGTGACCAGATTTTTAAAATGAAATCCGGGGACATATTGTTTTTATTGGCAAGTGGTAAACTATTTTATACGCATGTTTTCCTCAAATTATATATGCAGTCAGTGGTGTAGTGTGGGTTGTCAGCGCCCAGGACAAGGCAAGAAATTTGTACCCCCCCCCCCCACCAGACTTTTAGCACTCCCTGAGTCCGTTCCACTAGTACAGTAGTACTGATCAACTTGATTCCTACCCTGACATACCTAACCACTGCACTGACCTACCTGACCACTACACTGACCTACCTGACCACTACACTGACCTACCTTATCCCTACACTGACCTACCTGATTCCTACACTGACCACTACACTAACCTACCTGATTCCTACACTGATCTACATGATTCCTATACTGACAACTACACTGACCTACCTTATTCCTATACTGACCACTACAATGACCTACCTGATTCCTGCACTACTCACACCCCCCCCCCTATATAAACAGTGTAGATTGGTTGATTTTGCTGGCCTCCATGATAATCCATCGGAGCAGGGCTCCCCAGCACTATGTACTGTTCCCAACACCCAGCCGCTCCTCAGTATCCCCCGCCAAGAGCTTCTCCAATAGTAGCCGTACGCTCTGCACCGCCCCCCCCCCCCCTCCGCTGTTCTCACACACACATGAGCCACTAGCACCAGAGGGATCATGGGGGACAGGCTGGACCACAGGAGTCATTGTTCGGGGGGGGGGGGCAACACAGCACACTTTGGGGGGGGGGCACAGTAATGATGTTGAGTACCAGATGCCCTTCCCATGCCACTGCAATCCGGGACAAATCCGGGGACTGTCCCCGGAAATCGGGAATGTCTGGTCACCCTAATATACACTGCATACACGTCTACATCTATACTCCTACACAAATACCAGTACTGTATATATACAAGTTCTACATCATATTTATACTGTAGGTATATATCTATCTATGGCTACTGGGGTGTAATTGACTAACAATGTGCATATCCAGTATATATATATATATACATATATATATTTGATGCAAAGTGTATATAGTACTATATATAGATGTAGTGGCCTCCACTCTCTCTCTCTCTCCGCTGCTGGCTGGTTTCTGCTTGTCTAGGGGTATCCTGGAGGAGAGAGTGCGGGGTCACCACGCCAAGCCTTCACCGCAGATGTTTGTGTGGTGTGAGCAAAGTTTCTTTACCTTCGGGTCGGTGTTCGGTGTTTGGAGCCTCTGCCTCTTCTGTGGAACCGTGCCTGCCAGTAAATGAGCCCCACACCAATAAAAGTCCAACACTCCTTTATTTTCCAATGTCAGGATGAAACACGATCAGTTGGACTCCCTCAAACGAACAGACAGGGGGTGTGAATACGAGTAGGCCCAGCTCTCCTATTCCTCTATCAGCGAATAGGTTTGGCACATGATCTATGCCACCTGTTGAGAATCTTGGTCGCTGCCACCGACCGGATGAACGGTGAACCTTCCTCCTCGCTGCTCTCGGCCCCTGTTTGGGAAGATACCCCTCCGGGCGGTCTCCTGAGGCTCACCCGGCACTGGCAATCTGCTGCACCAGGTCTTCGGGTGAGTAGCTCCTCCGGTCCCTTACGCCTCTGGATTCGGGTACCCCACTCCCGAGGTCCCCTAGGATATCCTTCCCTCGCGGAGCCCAGCGGAGGACACTGGGCCCCAGGCCTCCAACCGAGTACCTCACCCCAGGCTGAAGGTGCCTGGGGTGGAACACGAGCTCCGGGTGTCCAGGCCTAGGCCGCCTGGACACCGATCATGAACCACAGCCCTCAGGCTGAAGGTGCCTGGGACTCGACAACCCCGTGACCAAAAATGGCCGACCCCTTTATACCCCCTCCCAGCAAGCCCAGCGGAGCCCCCGCCCCGCTGTACTCATGCTGCGAGAGGCCAAAAAGGGCATGCCACTGCAATGATGGCTCAACCCCGGGCCCAAAGTGACAGCGCCACACGCTGGGCCCCAGGGAACCACACATCACAGATCCCCCACCAAATTTAAACAAAATAGAAAAGCATATACCCGCTACACTCTCCCCCAGGTTGTTTGACACTGGTCCCCAGTGTCTGGAATAAACCATGCCCTCAAGGGCTGACATAGTCCAATCCAGAAACCAACTGAAAATTTCAAAAATTCAAATAAAAAAAAAAAAAACTAAACTAACTACCTAGAGCAGTTGTGCCTGAGCCTCAACAAAAGGGGAGAGGAAGGGAACAAATAACACATAACTTGCAACATCTATATATAAGCTACATAATTATATTTTCCCCCCACCCACATCAATAACTAAGACCCGCCCTCCTCTCAGCGGTCTTGATTGGATGCTCTCCTGCAGAGGGGAAAAGAAAATTAAACACACAAATCCCTGACACAGATGTTCGTGTGAGAACAAAAAAACTTCTCCGCAGAGAAATCCTTTCCTTCTTAAAGTGGAGCTCCACCCTAAATATACACTTCTGCTATTTGGAACCCTCCCCCCCTCCGGTGTCACAATTGACACCTTTCAGGGGGGAGGGGGGTGAAGATACCTGTCTAAGATAGGTATTTTCACCCACATCCGTGAGTCCTCTCTCCGGGAATCTGCGGGAGTGACGTCACTTCCCCCAGACTTCCTGTAGTGTTCTGGGAGACACTCGGCTCCCAGAACACAGGAGCACCAATCAGAACGGCGCAGCGCAACTTGCGCATGCGCCGTAGTGAACCGGGCATGAAGCCGCAGGGCTTCATTTCCTGGTTCATTCAGCGAGGATGGCGGAGGGAGCAGCAGAGTGACGAGCGATCGCTCGTCCTCTGCTGCGGACGTCGCTGGACTCCAGGACAGGTAAGTGTCCAAATATTAAAAGCCAGCAGCTGCTGTAGCTGTAGCTGCTGGCTTTTAATATTTTTTTTTTCCGGCGGAGCTCCGCTTTAAAGTGTGTGTGTAAAGTGAATACCGATGCACGACACTGCCACCTGGTGACAGCGTCGCGGTAACTGCACTTGTGGAGACCTCTTCTTTTTTGGCCCTATCTACCCCAGAGTCCATGATCACTGACTGAAGAATGAAGAACAAACAGAAACAGTCCTTCCATTCCTTTGAAGAGCATAAACACCCTTAACTGGACACAGTCACTGAAGTTCCCCCGGGTAATAAGAACAACAACCCCGGAAAGTTCAGCAGTGTAAAGAAAACAAGAACAGTCTCTTTTCTCCTACAGATAGAAACGAGGGTGCGGCAGGACAAGTGGTTTCAAATGCTGGTCCATGGTTTCCAAGTGGTATTCGACGTCTTCTCCTTCCTTGCGTCGAATCAGCACCTTGTCCGCGTGGATATGCCGCCCCAGCATCCATTCTGCCTTGCAGTCTTTGAAGCACTTAGACGCCTTGGGAGAGCACGCGAGGTACCTACGAGCGTGCGGGACCTGAAGGTGGGTCCACACAAAGTCATTGTACCAACGCTCCCGGCAAACCTCCACTTCGTATAACAACTCCTTAGACAAGTATGGGTACTCCCACCCGTACTCAGCAGCAACCTTCTTGCAGAATAGGCGTTGTAGTCTCGCCAGTGGAGGCATGGTGGCTTTGTCTCCTTCACCTGGCAAAACTATAGCATCTGGATGGCGAGGTGCTGTGGTCACCTCTGTTCTGGGCCTAGGTGCCCGCAGCGACAGTCTCTTATCCCCAGCATTAGGTGCAGGTGGCACCAAGGATGCAAGAGTAGGCTGGGGACAGGATCCCTCCTCAGGCGCTGGTGCCTCCACCCGGGGTGTACTATCCCCTGTAGACATGGGTGGGTCCCTGGTTCTGCGGAACGAGGCAAGGGGCACTTTGTCCCAACCCTTTTGAGCAAACAGCTCACCTATGGCGACATCGTCTCCCAAATCGGAGAGTGACTCCAGGTCGGAGGTGTCACACTCCTCCGCGGGCAGGTAGCCTGTAGTGGAGACTGAACTGCCACCTCCCACGGACACACAGGGCCGTGACTCCCCGACACCTCCGCCCATGCACCAAGTCCCTTCGCCTGGCTTACCTAGGCCTTTGTTTGAGACGGGATGTCCGGAACTCCTCTCACCGGTTCCATCCGGGCCGGGCGTAAGCGGGCAGGATGGTCCACTGCGACCGCTGGATGGGGCTACCATGCCGGTCTTCTTCTTCTGTTGTGGACGCTGTGAGGCAGTGGTGACCGAGTCAGCATCCTCGGATTTCTCCCGTGTTTGAGTGATTACGACCTCCTCCGCAGTCGCTGCAGTGCGCATGGGGGCGGCTACAAAAGCGGTGATTCCTCCAACTTGAGTGGTGCTGCCTGTGGTACGACCGGGGTAGATGGTTCTTGGCTTCTCGATGCTTGTATCTACCTTGAATAAGAACTCCCCACAGGCTTTGCATCGCCCGAATGGCTTCAGCTGACACACCAGTCCCGAGCAGCCGGGACAAATCACACCCAGGGCCTCAACGTCCATGCATGAGTACAGGGCGAATCTTCCCCGGGGCTTCAGCTGGATCCCCGTATCGGTCACCGGAGCAGCAGTAGTCAAAGTCGTGGTAGAAGGATGAAGTGGAATCCACGATGTATTTCCGAACATAGCGACTCGCTCCTGATCCATTGCGCACTGCAAGTTTGGCGCCAAAGTCCCCACGTGTAGTCCTTCACACGGCTGGACTCCTCCCCTCTTGCACTCCAGTTCGCGGGCTTTCTCCTTCCCTGGGTCACGCCCACGAACTGAGCAGGGAGGCTGTGCCTCGTGGCGCAGTGCAATAAAAGTCCCCACGTGTAGTACCTCACACGGCTGGACTCCCCCCTCTTCTCGCTCTTCTGCGTAGTCCTTCCCCTTCTTAGGGTCACACTCACGACTTCGAGCAGGGTTGCACTTTGGCCAGTAATATGGCCGACCTACTCGGAACTCCTCCGGGCAGACACGTTCAAACTCCGTCCATTCTAACTCCATAGTAACACGAACACCATCCCGGACCCGAGCCCCCACGTGTAGCGGCTTCCACTCTCTCTCTCCACTGCTGGCTGGTTGCTGCTTGTCTAGGGGTATCCTGGAGGAGAGAGTGCAAGGTCACCACGCCAAGCCTTCACCGCAGATGTTTGTGTGGTGTGAGCAAAGTTTCTTTACCTTCGGGTCAGTGTTTGGAGCCTCTGCCTCTTCTGTGGAACCGTGCCTGCCAGTAAATGAGCCCCACACCAATAAAAGCCCAACACTCCTTTATTTTCCAATGTCAGGATGAAACACGATCAGTTGGACTCCCTCAAACGAACAGACAGGGGGTGTGGATACGAGTAGGCCCAGGCACAATGAGCTCTCCTATTCCTCTTTTAGCGAATAGGTTTGGCACATGATCTATGCCACCTCTTGAGAATCTTGGTCGCTGCCACCGACCGGATGAACAGTGAACCTTCCTCCTCGCTGCTCTCGGCCCCTGTTTGGGAAGATACCCCTCCGGACGGTCTCCTGAGGCTCACCCGGCACCGGCAATCTGCTGCACCAGGTCTTCGGGTGAGTAGCTCCTACGGTCCCTTACGCCTCTGGATTCGGGTACCCCACTCCCGAGGTCCCCTAGGATATCCTTCCCTCGCGGAGCCCAGCGGAGGACACTGGGCCCCAGGCCTCCAACCGAGTACCTCACCCCAGGCTGAAGGTGCCTGGGGTGGAACACGAGCTCCAGGTGTCCAGGCCTAGGCCGCCTGGACACCGACCACGAACCACAGCCCTCAGGCTGAAGGTGCCTGGGACTCGACAACCCCGTGACCAAAAATGGCCGACCCCTTTATACCCCCTCCCAGCAAGCCCAGCGGAGCCCCCGCCCCGCTGTACTCATGCTGCGAGAGGCCAAAAAGGGCATGCCACTGCAACGATGGCTCAACCCCGGGCCCAAAGTGACAGCGCCACCCGCTGGGCCCCAGGGAACCACACATCACAGATCCCCCACCAAATTTAAACAAAATAGAAAAGCATATACCCGCTACATAAAATAGTATAGTAGTATTAAATACAATATAGTAGTATTATATACAGAATATTTTATACAGTATAGTAGTATATACAGTATGCAGTATACAGTATAGTAGTATTATATATAGTATAACATTTGTAGCACTACCCTCGCCTCAAGGGGAAGAAGAGGCACACATGCCACAAGCCCATGTCCTCTAGTTTAGAGGTCAGGCGGTGTATATGTACCTGGGTCTCGCAGCGAGTTACCTCCTTCCACTGGTTCCCGTCTCCAGAATGTAGAGACGAGTCTGTACTTTTCCCTCTTTAATAAGGTCAATGTCCAAACCACTTAAACTCCAACGTTGAGTTTATTTTGTATCTTTGCTGGATAGGTAAGAGAGAGTAGATGAGAGAGATAATAGTTGAACTAAACAGATTCAAGCACAGAACTCCCAGATTTATCACCACTCGGTCCCAAGTGGGTACAGCTCACCCGGATAGTCCCTCAATGGTCCTAGCAGCCAGTGTGGAGCTCAAACAATCAATTTAAATCCTCCAAGGACAAGTTCAGTATGTCCTCGAAGAGCAGCAGCACTCCGCAGGGTCAGTTCTGCGGAGCATAGGATCCTTCCCTCCGACAGGTCACCAGGCCTTTCCCGAGACAGCAATCTAACTATCACTTATCTCCTGTTATGGGAACGATCCTCCCCTGGCTTCCTCTTGGTCAGAGCGGATACCCTCACCCAGACATCCTAGGACTCCAAAGTTCTGCCTGTAGACCCAGTTAAAGGTACTGGGCCTACCTGTAACGTTGCAGTCTCAGGCCGAAGGTGCCCGAGACTCTTCAGTTGGCGTACGCACCACCCTCCTTAGGGGGCACACTCCTCCGGGTACTTGTCCCCGGGTCTCTCCCCGAATAATGGCGTCTGCCTCTTTTATATCCTCTCCCGGCATGCACAGCAGGCAGAACCAGCCCACTGCATGGTAGCCAAGAGAGGACATCCAATCGTGCCAATGCAACCTATGGTTCAACCCTGACCCAACATGGCAGCGCCACCTGCAGGCCACAGGGAACTCTACATAGACACACAGCAACAAAGCAGAGTCCAGCACAATTAGAAGGCCCGAGCTATACTAGTGCTCGGATCATCCCCCTAAATTTGGGCATAGAGACCCCCCTAAATTTGGAGTACCCGCTACACACACCCCCCTCTTTAATAGACACTGTCCCCAGTGTCTGGAGAAGGTCAGAAGATCCCCCTCAATCCTGAGTGGGTTCTGGTCTTTTCCAACTATGTACAATAGGATTGGTTCGGTGCCTGAATCAAAAGGTTTTTCCCTTTTTTTTTTTAAGAACAAAAGAAAGAAAGAACCAGTAAGTAATATACATTACAATCATTTTACATAACAATCCCTTTTTTCCTATCCTATCCTTCCACCCACTCTCGGATGTACTTGATAGGCGATCACCTGCAGAGGGAAAGAAAAAAAACACAGCACACAAATTACTCCTAACCATTCCACTTAGAAAGAATGACTTGCTTCCGCACACAAATTTCTGCAGACCACCACCACCTAGTGGCAGCACACATCACTACATGACCTAGGTGCGCATAGGCACAATTTTAACACAGGAACCCTCCTCCTTGTTCACGTCGGCTTCCTGCTTTGCCCTAACTAAATCTACCCAAAGTTCAGTTCTTTTTGCAGAACAGTAGAGGGGAAGAAAACACAAACAGTTCCCCAAAGTTTCCAAAGAGTAAATTTCCCTTGGGTGGAAGGTCAAGGCAGTAATTCAGGCAATGTCCCTGAAGTGGAATAATAAAAAAAACAACTCCCACTTCAGAGGTAGTACTGGGGATCAGGGAGAACAAGAGTTTTCCAGTCTTTGTCCAGAGTCTCTATAGAATATACCACATCATCTCGACTCCTGCTACAAATCACTACCCGGTCAGCATGAATGTGCCGACCAAGAGTCCAGTCTTTCCGGCAGCCCTTGTATCGCTCAGTCATCACGGCTGAACACTTGATGTAGCGGTGACCTTTCTTTACCTCCAAGCGGTCCCACACAAAGTCTGCATACCATCATTCTCGGGAGGCCTCTATCTCGAACAAAAGGTCCTTGGGAACATATGGGTACTCCCAACCATATTCCGCTGCTACCTTCCTCGGGCCAGAGGTGGCATGTTCGCATGATCTTCATTTCCAGGGAGGACAATCGCGTCTGGAGATCTCTTTATTAATGCGGGCTCCAACTGTAACATAGGCGGCCGCAAAGGTGAGCGAACAGCAGCAGTAGTAGTAGGCACAGAAGATGCCGGGGCAGACAAAGCAGGCATAGGATTGGCCTCTTCCCTTGGGATAATCACTTCCACCCGGGGTGTAGTTTCCCCAGAGTCCATTGGCAAAACCCCCTTTAAACTACGCGATGAGGTCACCGGGATTTTGTCCCAACCCTTGTGGATGAAAATCTCATCAATTTCGTGGTCATCCCCCACATCGGACGATGATTCAAAGTCAAAGGTGTCATATGCCTCTGCCGGCAAATAACTGGTACTAGACACCGATACATTGTCCCGAAAAATGGAAGGTCCTTGCGGGCTGGCGGTCCGCACATCCCCGGTAGCATGGGGTGTGGACTTTCTACCCTCTCCCAACAAAGTCAATGTCTCAGTTTTCCCAGCCTTCTTACCTTCCCCTGACTTGGATTGGCCGGAGATCCCTCTGGGTTGATGATCCGGTTCAGGCAGGTGCTGGGGTGAGCCTTGACCGCGGCCATGGGAAGCCTTCACAGCAGGGGGAAGAGAGGACTCCGTAGCAACAGAGGCAGCATCCGCTGGGTTCTCCGTCTCAAGCTCTGTAGCAGCTGGAACTTTTTCCTTAGCATCCGCTGTTTTCGCGGGGGTGCGTATGGGCACGGCTGTGGAAGCACAAATTTCCTCCTCCGGAGTAACAGCGCCGGAGAGGCAGTTAACCCGGTAGACCTTTGGCTTTTCAGTAGGCTGATCTACCTCAAAAAGGAATTCCCCGCAAAGGGCACATCTCCCAAAAGGGCGAAGCTGTACGGCCAGTCCCTGGCACTTTGGACAGATCATGCCCAAGGCCTCTGCGTCTCTGCATGTGTAGAGGGCAAAGCGACCCCGGTGTCTTCAGCTGAATTCCTGTATCCATCAAAGGAGCAGCAAGCAGAGCAACGTCCATGGCTGAAGCAGTTGAGAACCCACGAGGTCCCGATGAAACAGAGATCCATGGAGCGGCAGACATGTTGCTTCGTCACTGATCCAATCTGTACTGTCCTTTGGCGCCAACACATCACATGGAGCACACACCTAGTAGGGCTCCTCCCCTTTTCTCTCTTCTGCTGCACCCAGCTCGCGGGCTTTTCCAGGCTCGAGACACACCCACGAACTACGCAGTTAGAAATTAACTAGGCCCGTACCTCTATCTCTCTCTCACAAATGGCGCAGCTCGAATTCTTTCAAAATGGCTGACTTCCACAAAACACACACAAGGGAGAAAGTAAAGTCCAGCTTCCAGGGGCAGCTGCAGAATCCCGGACCTGAGCCCCCACGTGTAGCACTACTCTCTCCTCAAGGGGAAGAAGAGGCACCCATGCCACAAGCTCGTGTCCTCTAGTTTAGAGGTTAGGCGGTGTATATGTATTTGGGTCCCGCAGCGAGTTACCTCCTTCCACTGGTTCCCATCTCCAGAACGTAGAGACGAGTCTGTACTTTTCCCTCTTTAATAAAGTCAATGTCCAAACCACTTAAACTCCAACGTTGAGTTTATTTTGTATCTTTGCTGGATAGGTAAGAGAGAGTAGATGAGAGAGATAATAGTTGAACTAAGAGCAGATTTAGGCACAGAACTCCCAGATTTATCACCACTCGGTCCCGAGTGGGTACAGCTCACCCGGATAGTCCCTCAATGGTCCTAGCAGCCGATGTGGAGCTCGAACAATCAATTTAAAGTTCAGTATGTCCTCAAAGAGCAGCAGCACTCCGCAGGGTCAGTTCTGCGGAGCATAGGATCCTTCCCTCCGACAGGTCACCAGGCCTTTCCCAAGACAGCAATCTAACTATCACTCATCTCTCCTGTTATGGGACCGGTCCTCCCCTGGCTTCCTCTTGGTCGGAGCGGATACCCTCACCCGGGCATCCTAGGACTCCAAAGTTCTGCCTGTAGACCCAGTTGAAGGTATTGGGCCTACCTGGAACGTTGCAGTCTTGGGCCGAATGTGCCCGAGACTCCTCAGTCGGTGTACGCACCCCCCTCCTTAGGGGGCACACTCCCCTGGGTACTTGTCCCTGGGTCTCTCCCCGAATAATGGCGTCTGCCTCTTTTATATCCTCTCCCAGCATGCACAGCAGGCAGAACCAGCCCACTGCATGGTAGCCGAGAGAGGACATCCAGTCGCGCCAATGCAACCTATGGTTCAACCCTGACCCAACATGACAGCGCCACCTGCAGGCCACAGGGAACTCTACATAGGCACACAGCAACAAAGCAGAGTCCAGCACAATTAGAAGGCCCGAACCATACTAGTGCTCGGGTCATCCCTCTAAATTTGGGCATAGAGACCCCCCCTAAATTTGGAGTACCCGCTACACATTATATACAATATATATGTAGCGATACCTCCAACTAAGAAGGCCGCAGATTTAGTTGGGCCCTGAAGACAGCTCCGCCAACCCCCGGCAATATGCTCAACCCCCTACTGGCACAGCTAGTAAGGGAAGATAGGACCGTGTGACCGCAACTCTAGGTGACGCAGTCCTATGGCAAACACACACAGTGATATACTTTAAAACTTCTATTAAAGTAAGTGAAACTGACACCAATGTACTTGACCCAGATATTTTACTGAGGCTAATGGGCAAGTAATAAACAACAGTATAACAAGTTGCAGATCCCTGCAATAAAAAGTAATAAAGATAAACAGAGTAATCAGAATAATTAAGTATTGCTATGCAACTGTAGCGCTGCCCTTTTTCAGCTACTTCCCCTCATGGGTAGACTAACACCCAGCAATGTCTACCTATGCAGTCAGGCCTGACTGATCTAAATGGAAGTTCAGTGAAACAATATTCGCTAGCAATCTTTCGGTGGTGCACTTGAAGAACAACTTTGTAATCCCAACGAATAGTAAAGATAAAGTATCTGTCTTTAAACAGCTCTCACCACCCGGACAAGTCCAAATCCGTTTCCTCCATCGATTCGTCTAGGAACAGAAATCCACCGACATCCAAGTCTTCAATCCTTCTGGTGTACTGCAGCAAGGATGAGAAGATGTCTCTAAGGTTCTGCTAGGCTGGCAGAGGGGCTCTTTGGAAAGGAGCACAAGGCCCAGGCTTCAGGCCTTGTGCACACAGCAGTTCAGTACAGAGATCCTCTTGCTAGGAGAGGGGGTCCAAAGAGAGCGAACAAACTCCACCTCCCCTTTATAAAGTCTGCCCCAGCAGTCTCTGTTCCGGAGCAATGTACCCTGGGTGCTGCAAGATGTACTGGGAGATGTAGTCTCTCTCTCTCCTCTGCTTTCACTTCCAGTAATGTCTCTTTACTTCCTCTCGACTCACCTCTCACCTGGAACTTCTTGCCTCTCTGTCTTAAAGGGGAATACCCCGCTACACACTCCCCCCACTTCGAATCTTTGGTCCCCAAAGACATTTTTAGATCTACAAAACATTTTAGATTCAATGCGGTTGCATAGGATTGACAGAGGAGCCTCCCACCAATCATCATAGGATGGGGAGCTGTCCTGTCTACAGGTCGCTTCAGTGGGGGCGACCTGTCTAACTGTGCCAGAGAGTGAGCTGGGGTTGCCCTCCACTAAATGGACAGTGGAAGGATCCGGATTCTCAGCATTCCTTCTAGCAGTAACTACAGAGTCTTCCGAACTGTTCCCCATTTGTGGGTAGGTCAGCTTCTTAGGAGGCCGGATGACTCTTCGAGCCCTTTGCTCTCTTGGGATTTCTGGCTCTGGCGCCTCAGGCTCCTCTTCCTCTGAACAACCATCCTGGGCATCTTCCCAGTATTCTGCTGAAGGACTAGAAGGGATGAACTCTGTGGCTTCTGGGTTCAGTGTTCCATCTTGAGTGTCTTCAGTGGCTGGAAGATCAATATTAGAAGTTTCTGAAGTTGGGGAAGGCCACAGCCAATCAAGTTCTCCTTCTTCATTTTCACTAAGTTGAGAGGCCTCTCCCTCTTCAGCTCGGGAGGTCTGCGACCGAGTGTTCGGCCTAGGAGTATCCAGGATAGAGGCCGGTTCAGGGGAGTCTCCCGCAGGAGGTATTCTAACTGCCTCAGCAAGTGGGAGCAGGTGATTCCGATGCCACGTCTTCAGTGGGCCTACCTTTCCTTCTGGTTTCAACTTATAGACAGGTAGGCCCGGCAACTTCCTACAGATGACATAAGGTTCAGATCTCCATCTGTCTGCAAGTTTGTGCTTCCCAGGGATCCCCAGGTTGCGTAACAGCACTCGACCCCCAGGCTGTAGGTCTTGCACCTGTACCTTCAAGTCAAAGTTTCTCTTATTTCTAGCCCCCCTTTGGTCGGAAGCTGCTTGAGCTTGCTCATAAGCTACTTTCAGGCTTTGTCTGAGCCTGTCCACGTACCCTTTGTGGGATGTGACTGAGGAATGGTCCAGAGAGGTGCCAAAGGCCAGGTCCACAGGTAGTCTCGCCTCTCTCCCAAACATGAGTCGATATGGGGAGTAGCCTGTAGCATCACTGATGGTGCAGTTGTAAGCATGTACTGTGGCTGCTATGTGTTTGCTCCAATGTTGCTTTTTCTCACTTTCCAGAGTCCCCAACATGTTGAGCAAGGTTCGGTTGAACCTTTCCGGCTGAGCATCTCCCTGTGGATGGTAAGGTGTAGTTCGAGTCTTTTTGATTCCCAAAGAATCCAGGAGCTTCCGGATCAGTTTACTCTCGAAGTCCCTCCCTTGATCTGAATGGAGTCGCTGTGGCAGCCCATAATGGACAAAGTACTTCTCCATAAGTACCTTGGCTACGGTGGAGGCCTTCTGGTCTTTGGTCGGGAAAGCCTGGGCATACCGGGTGAAATGGTCGGTTATCACCAGAACATTTCCTAGTCCACTCAGGTCGGGTTCGAGGCAGAGAAAATCAATGCATACCAGGTCCATTGGGCCTTGACTTTGTAGATGGCCCATTGGGGCAGCTTGATGGGGCAAAGTCTTCCTCTGGATGCATCGGGCACATGAGTGGCAGTACTCCTCTACCTCTGCCCTCATGCAGGGCCAATAGAACCGACTTCTGACAAGTTGAAAGGTCCTTTCAGCCCCTAGGTGGCCATGATTGTCATGCAGGGCAATCAGAACAGTCTCCCGATGTTTCTCTGGGAGGAACAGCTGCCACTTATCTTCTGAGTCATCAGAGGGGCCCCTTCGGTAGACCACTCCCTGATGTAACTGCAACCTATCCCACTCCTTCCTCAGCAGGCGAGCTTTTTTTGAAGGTTGACGCATGAGTCTGTTTGGATCCTGATTCTCCAAGGCCTCCAGGACCAATCTCCCCATGGGGTCTTTCAATTGGTCACACCTCAATTCCTTCTTGGACAGTCTTGGTAGGTTGTCCTCTTCCAATTGAGCTACTCCACAGTAGTGTTTGGGGACTCCCACCGTGGTAACTCCTATTTCCTCTGCTCTGGAGCCTCCTCGGGCTTGGAATTCAGCTCCTTGACAAAGGGCCCGCACCCCGTCCGGTGCCACTTGGGTCCAATCTTCTATTTCAATGGTGGGGGAATGAGATCTCCTGGACAGAGCGTCTGCGTCTCGATTCCCAGCCCCTGGCCTATGCTTTAGGCTGAAGCTGAATTCAGACAGTGCGGCCAGCCACCTGTGTCCAGTGGCGTCCAGCTTGGCCGTGGTGAAAAGGTAGGTAAGGGGGTTGTTGTCGGTCTTCACAATGAACTCCGCCCCATATAGGTAGTCTTTGAGTTTGTCTACTACCGCCCACCTAAGGGCCAGGAACTCCAGCTTGTGGGTGGGGTAGTTCTTCTCTGAGGGGTTCAGGCTCCTACTCACGTAGGCAACAGGCCGCAGTTGCCCTTCGTGTTCTTGGTAAAGTACTCCTCCCAGACCGTCATGACTAGCATCCACGTGCAGTTCATAGGGTTTGGTTGGGTTTGCGTAGGCCAAGACCGGGACAGTGGTTAGGCTCTCCTTTAATGCCTGGAAGGCCTCTTCACACTTCTGGTTCCACTGATCTCTGACTGACTCTCCTGGCTTCCTGGGCCCTGAGTCGTCCTCTTCCCCCTCGGTCTTGAGTAGTTCATTCAATGGTCTAGCAATTTGGGCGAATCCTTCCACAAACCTCCTGTAATAGGAGCAGAACCCCAAGAAGGATCTGAGTTCTGTTACTGTGGTGGGTCGTGGCCCGGAGGTAACTGCCTCCAATTTCTCAGGGTCTGTGGCCACCCCCTCTTCAGACACTATGTGCCCCAGATAGTTCACAGAAGACTGGTAGAACCGACACTTCTCAGGCGAAAGCTTGATTCCTTCCTCACTTAGTCTTCTCAACACTTTTTCCAGCCTCTCTTCGTGTTCTTCCAAGGTTCTCCCAAAGACAATGACATCGTCCAGGTATACAAGGACTTCAATAAGGTTCATGTCTCCTACAGTCTTCTCCATGAGACGTTGGAAAGTAGCTGGGGCTCCAGACAGACCTTGGGGCATCCGATTGAATTCAAAGAACCCCACTGGGGTTATGAAAGCTGTCTTCTCCTTGTCTTCTGGATGCATAGGGATCTGATAGTACCCGCTCTTGAGGTCCATAACGCTGAACCATTTGGCTCCAGGCAAGCTCTGTAGGGCATCCTCTATCCTCGGAGTGGTGTATTGGTCGGGGATGGTTTTCCTGTTGAGAGTCCTGTAGTCTATACAGAGCCTCAATGACCCATTCTTCTTTCTGACCACCACTATGGGAGAGGCATAGGGGCTCCTGGACTCCCGTATCACACCAGTCCTCTTGAGTTCTGCAAGTTGTTCCCATAGATCCTCCAGATCTGCTAGGGGGACCCGCCTGACTCTCTCTCGGAAGGGCTTGTCTTCCTGGAGGCGGATCCGATGGGTGGCACTCCTTGCACACCCCACATCGAACTCATCTCTGGAGAATATCTTCTCCCATCTAGTCAACTGGGCCTTGGCTCTCTCTTTCCAAACCCTGGATAGATTCAAGTTCTCCATGGACAGCTTCTCCCAAAGATCTCCTCTTTCACCCGTCTACTTTACTTCTGACAGGGTAACCGGGGCAGCAGGGCTCACCTGGCCCAGCAGCATTCTGGCAGGGATTTCCATGGGGCCTCTGGTAGTGTTTCTAACACTCACTGGAACTCTACAATGGGCCTTCTTCAGAACCTTCAGCGGAATCACTTCTGGTATCACTTCCAGACCTGAGGACTCTCCTTTTGGGTCGGACTCCAGCACGACAAAGGGTCCAGGCTGCTCCCAAGTAAGCTCCACAGTGGCTCTGAGACAGGTTACTTCGCCAGGCTGCAACACTACCCCTCCTCTTCCAAGTCTCCACACCTTCCCTATCCCCTCCACCGGGGTCTTCTGCTCTAGGACCAGCCTTTGGTAAGCCGTCCTCAGCATGGGATGGATCTTGGTGGCTGCTTGCCCCTTCTCTTCCACTAAAGGGGTCAGGAGTCTTCGGACCAGGTCCGTGTTCGTCCCTATTATAAGGGAGCTCTTGTTGGCTCCTGGCGGCCGAGGGCACACAACTGCCAGGGTGTCAAACACTTCGGCCTTCCCAGCCACAGATGGGTCAAAGGTCATCCGGATGGGCAGATAGCCATCATAGGGGAAGCTCTGGGTTCCAATTCCCCATATTTCCAGCTCCTCTATGTTCTGGATGGGCAGATGACTCAAGTGCTTATCGTAGAAATCCTGGTATAGTAGGGTCACTTGTGCCCCAGTATCCAAGATGGCTCTGGTGTAGACTCCCTCCACTTGAATGGGCACTACAGGAGATGGGCCTACCAGCTTCTCCGGATATGGCCTGGCAGGAGTCGCCTTCTTCTGGTCCTTTCCCTTCGGACTCTCTCTCGTCCATCTCCCTTTTGACTTTAGTCTTTCTTGGGCCTGGTATGCATCGATTTCCCTCCTTTTAATGGGCGTACAGACCTGCTGAGGGATATTATAGTTTTTCTTAGGTGTGCATTCCCTTTGGGGAATGCTGTGCCTCTTCTGAGGGGTCTGGCCCTCTCTCTTTGGCGTGTACCCCTGCTGAGGGATACTATAGTTCCTCTGAGGAGTTTTGTCTTTTCTCTTCCTTGGCTTCTCATTTAGTTTGGAACTCACTGAAAATGGTGGGCACCCGGTCGGCTCCTTCACCGGGGCCCGCTGAAGTTTCCCGCCAGCTGTTTGGACTTTTCCTCAACTACCAGGCTTGGGCATACTCGCCTGAGATGTCCTTTTCCTCCACATTTGAAGCAGGCTCTCTGTATTGGTTTCATAGAGCGGTTAGTGGTAGGGGTCTTTGGTGCCATGAGTGGTGAGACCTCTTCTGTCTGGGGTTTCACCAGACGAGTCATCAACATCGTCATCATCTCTAGTATTTCTTTCTGGGTCTGGAACAGCTCCTCCAGTCCAGTCTGACTAGTGGGGAAGTGGTGAATAGGTGAAGACCATGATCCCTGTTCAGTGCTTGCTGCCAGTACACTAAGCTCCCGAGTGTCTGAAGGGACATCTATCTGTTGTACTTTGGCACTTGTGGTGCTAGGAGATTGAAGTTTCCTCTGTTTTTGGTCCTTCTCAATCTCCATCTTATCTGCTTCATTCATTTTCTCAATGAGGACCTCATCCGGAGTTGAGGGATCTTCCAAATGCTGCTTCAGCTGTAGCTTGATGTAGTCACTCCTCAATCCCGTAGTCACAGAATCTCTTTTGGACTAGCTCGACTCCAAAATGCTCCCCATTTCCTTCATCCTTGGATGTGGACAACAGGCGGTCCTTGAGCTCAATGGCCCGGAATAGGAAGTTCTGAGGAGTCTCTCCACTCTCCTGGGTCATATTTATCAGTCGATGAAATAACTCAGCAGCATCTTCCTCCTCATAGTAGCTTTTCAGTATCCTCTTTAGCTAGTTCAGGGTCAATCCACCCTTCCTCTCTTGTATGTCACGGTACTGTCGTTTCAGATCAATCAGCTGTTGCTCTGCCTGCGATTTAACAGCAGCCCCTGCTTTCCTGTCCAAGGGTTCTAACTGCTTCTGACTGGGATGTGTCAGGTGGAACTCAGTCTTTTCGGACAATTTTATACTGGCACCGTGGAAGTTTTCAGGGATATCCTGTCCCCACTCTATCAGTGCATAGGTGCAGTTGGTCCTTGAGTCTGGTCTCATTGCGACCACGTAAGCCTTTCTATCCGGGGACAATATTTGTACCACCTCTTTAATTTGTTTCTCTCTCCAGTCACTCCCTGGAAGTTCAATGGCCACGCTCGCTTCTGAGCGTGTCCCTTCTGCTTCGCACCATTGGACTACTTTGATGGGGTCCATGCCGGCACTTCTGGCGTTCACCTGCTGTATCAGGATCCCGGACGAGAACCCCCACGTGTAGCGATACCTCCAACTAAGAAGGCCGCAGATTTAGTTGGGCCCTGAAGACAGCTCCGCCAACCCCCGGCAATATGCTCAACCCCCTACTGGCACAGCTAGTAAGGGAAGATAGGACCGCGTGACCGCAACTCTAGGTGACGCAGTCCTATGGCAAACACACACAGTGATATACTTTAAAACTTCTATTAAAGTAAGTGAAACTGACACCAATGTACTTGACCCAGATATTTTACTGAGGCTAATGGGCAAGTAATAAACAACAGTATAACAAGTTGCAGATCCCTGCAATAAAAAGTAATAAAGATAAACAGAGTAATCAGAATAATTAAGTATTGCTATGCAACTCTAGCGCTGCCCTTTTTCAGCTACTTCCCCTCATGGGTAGACTAACACCCAGCAATGTCTACCTATGCAGTCAGGCCTGACTGATCTAAATGGAAGTTCAGTGAAACAATATTCGCTAGCAATCTTTCGGTGGTGCACTTGAAGAACAACTTTGTAATCCCAACGAATAGTAAAGATAAAGTATCTGTCTTTAAACAGCTCTCACCACCCGGACAAGTCCAAGTCCGTTTCCTCCATCGATTCGTCTAGGAACAGGAATCCACCGACATCCAAGTCTTCAATCCTTCTGGTGTACTGCAGCAAGGATGAGAAGATGTCTCTAAGGTTCTGCTAGGCTGGCAGAGGGGCTCTTTGGAAAGGAGCACAAGGCCCAGGCTTCAGGCCTTGTGCACACAGCAGTTCAGTACAGAGATCCTCTTGCTAGGAGAGGGGGTGTCCAAAGAGAGCGAACAAACTCCACCTCCCCTTTATAAAGTCTGCCCCAGCAGTCTCTGTTCCGGAGCAATGTACCCTGGGTGCTGCAAGATGTACTGGGAGATGTAGTCTCTCTCTCTCCTCTGCTTTCACTTCCAGTAATGTCTCTTTACTTCCTCCTGTCTCACCTCTCACCTGGAATTTCTTGTCTCTCTGTCTTAAAGGGGAATACCCCGCTACATATAGTGTAAAGAATAGTACTTTTATATACAGCACCTGTATATAGTATACAGTATAGTAGGATATACAGTATGGTAGTACTATATACAGCATATAGTGTACAGTAAAGTAGTATTATATACAATATAGTATTATATAGAGTATATAGTATACAGTAAGTATAGTAGTATATACTGTATATAGCATACAGTATTATATACAGTATATAGTGTACAGTATAGTAGTATATACAGTATCGTAGTAATATATACAGTATATAGTGTACAGTATAGTAGTATATACAGTATAGTAGTAATATATAGAGTATAGTAGTATTATATACAGTATATAGTATACAGTATAGTAGTATATACAGTAGAGTAGTATTATATATAGTATATAGTGTACAGTATAGTAGTATATACAGTAGAGTAGTATTATATTCAGTATATAGTGTACAGAATAGTAGTTTTATATACAATATAGTATTATATAGAGTATATAGTGTACAGTATAGTATTATTATATAGTGTTCAGTATAGTAGTATTATATACAATATAGTATTATATAGAGTATATAGTGTACAGTATAGTATTATTATATAGTGTTCAGTATAGTAGTATTATATACAGTAAAGTATATAGTAGTATTATATACACAGTATAGTAGTATTGTGTACAGTAGTATTATATATACGATATATAGTATACAGTACAGTATATAGTAGTATTATGTATAGTAGTATTGTAGATAGTATCTAGTGTATATGGTGTATATTGTATATATAGAGTATATTGTGAATGTGTATACTGTATTATCCAGCAGAAACACACAGCCATATAGACACGTGACTGGATGTTGATGGTTCCGCCCTTCTCCTCACAGCCACGCCCCTTCCCCCTGTCGTGCCGTCCCCTCTCCCGCCTCTCTGGGCGGCGTCGTGATGTCAGCGCGTTGGTGACGTCACAAAAGGAACTGGCAGAGCGGCGTTTCGGGTCCAGCTGGGAGCCCGTAGAGAGTGAGCGTTACCCGTCCCGGTTACAGAGACACCCGCACAGCGACCGGCCCGAGGGAGACGTCTGAGGTCAGCGAGGACTGGTTCCGGAGCCAGAACAGCCTGCCAGAGAGGAAGCGGAATACGGGGCCCTCGTCACCCTCCATCCGGGCCACTGAGGAGGTCACTCCACCCACAGGGCCCCACTGCGTCCCAAGCTTGGGGAGAGATCCTGGGGAGGGAGGGGGGACCACCCTGGCCGCAGACTCTACATCCTCTGACTCATAGAGCCACCAACTGGTCCCAAGAGCTGACACTCACTCTACAAAGGAGCTGGAACTTGGTTGGCTGCTCTTGTCCACAGAGCTTACACTCTGCTACGGCCAAGACTCGCCTCTACGGACCGCGGCTCGCTTATTGGGCCCCGCGTAAACCTGTACAGAGCCCCAAGGGGCCCCGCGTAGACTGCTGGTCACAAGAGCTAGCACTCTGTTGTGGCCAATACAAAGATCTGAGTGTCTACAGACTGTGGCTAGTGTACCGGGCCCTACATAAGTTTATACGGGGCCCCACACAGCCTGCTGGTCCTGAGTGACAAAGGAGTCCCCCCCCCCCCCCCCCGCAGACCACCAAAAGGGTCTCTGGGCCCCACTAATGCAAGTCCCACAAGTAGCTGGTCCCAAGAGCTGGCACTCGTCTGTGGCGGAGGCACAAGGACTTCACTTTATCTAGACTGGGAGTCAGATCTGGTTTGTGGAGGAGACAAAGGACTTGGAGACCCTACAGCAACCTTGTCCCAAGAGCTGACACACTATAGACACACAAAGGATCAGACTCTTTGACTGGGCCCTAAACTCCCCCTCCCCCCCCCACACCACCACCAGGCTACCCGTGGTAGGCCACCATGGCCCAGCAACAGATGACCAGCTCACAGAAGGCCCTGATGCTGGAGCTCAAGTCCCTGCAGGAAGAGCCGGTGGAGGGTTTCCGCATCACGCTGGTGGACGAAAGCGACCTGTACAACTGGGAGGTGGCCATCTTCGGGCCCCCCAACACCCTCTACGAAGGAGGGTACTTCAAAGTGAGTATTGGGATAGAGGTCAGGTACAGTATGGGGCCCAAAGGGCAGTGTGTTTGCACATCCTGAATGTATGGTGTGTAATGTGAGATTGGTTGGGACAGGTTCCTTAAAAGATAGGTGGGGGGGGGGGTGCGTTGAAGATAAGCAGGAGGGGGTGTTTCCTAGAAGGTGAGGGGCCGGGGGGGGGTGTTTCCTAGAAGGTGAGGGGACAGGTTCTTTAAAAGATGGGTAGACTGGGGGGTGTGGAGGAGGGAGGTTCCCTAGAATATGAAGGCCCGGGAAATGTTCGAAGGACGAGGGGCTTCCTGGGCATGCGAGGGGCTTCCTGGGCATGCGAGGGGCTTCCTGGGCATGCGAGGGGCTTCCTGGGCGGGCGAGGGGCTTCCTGGGCAGATGAGGGAGACCAGCGGTATTTGAAGGCGGCAGGATGGGGTTTCTTTATAAGATGGACTGTGGGGGTTTCATTGAAGTTGGGGGCTTTCTCAAACAATGGGTGGACTGGGGTGGTTCTTTAAAGACGGCAGTTCCTTAGTTACCTTAGAGGACCTTTCCAATGCAAGTTTCGGTAGTTTTACCCCCTTTTTGGTGATTTATGCTGCAATCCTATACTACCCAGCATGTCCAACTTTGGTTCGGCTTTCCTATTCCAGGTCCTGTTCCATGCCGCCATTTTTTTATTTTCGTGTCATGGGAGCTGGCTGTTTTTTTTTCTGCTTCCTGTTGAGGGGTAGGGTTCCTCTAAAGATGGTGTGAGAGGGTCAATGCTCACTTAAAGGCGGTGGGACAAGGGGGCGCTTTAAAGGCTGTTTGACTGGTATACCCTAAAGAGGACCTTCACCCTACCAATGCTAATTTACATATTTTTTTTTATTTTTTGGTGCTTTATGCTGCGTTCATATACTACCAGGCATGTCCAGCGTTGTCCTTCTCTGGCACTGCTCTTCTACTCCAGGTCCCATAGTGCCATCTTTTTGGTCACTGGGATCCAACTGTCTTTACGTGCTTTTGGCGACACCCCGGGAGGCATTGTTTGTTTTGAAAGACTTTGAAAATTTTGCGCACATAACTTCCTGTAACAGGGTGGCAACGCTGCATGTAGCAGAGTGATCACCTGTGCCTGTAGGGTGGCAACGCTGCATGTAGCAGAGTGATCACCTGTGCCGGTAGGGTGGCAACGCTGCATGTAGCAGAGTGATCACCTGTGCCGGTAGGGTGGCAACGCTGCATGTAGCAGAGTGATCACCTGTGCCGGTAGGGTGGCAACGCTGCATGTAGCAGAGTGATCACCTGTGCCGGTAGGGTGGCAACGCTGCATGTAGCAGAGTGATCACCTGTGCCGGTAGGGTGGCAACGCTGCATGTAGCAGAGTGATCACCTGTGCCGGTAGGGTGGCAACGCTGCATGTAGCAGAGTGATCACCTGTGCCGGTAGGGTGGCAACGCTGCATGTAGCAGAGTGATCACCTGTGCCGGTAGGGTGGCAACGCTGCATGTAGCAGAGTGATAACCCGGACTGGTAGGGTGGCAATGCTGCATGTAGCAGGTAATCGCTCGTATCGGTGTGCTCCTGTAGCAGGCTACAAAGTGGTGTGCCGACGCACAGAGCACCGGATTGTCCATTCTCGGCTGCAGTAGGCAGTAATCCTCTTCCTAAGGATCATGGGACTTGTAGTCTTGCTTCGTACCTGAACATCAGTGTGTACAGGCGTCCAGACAAGGTAAGGGTGTGGAGACTAGTTAGAGTAAGTTAGAATAATGCCTGTATACCCTGATATTTTTATGAGGGTTCAAATGTACTTTAATGCTAAACTTCAGGGAGTAATTATGAAACGCTTCCCTTGCAGTGGTCCCCCCCACTGCCAGGGTAAAATTCTTGTCTAGGGCACGAAAAATACGATATAGTAGTTTATTTCTTGCTCTGGCAGGCTCCCTTCATCTGTGAGACTAGGCTCTTCTACAAGACGCTGTGGTCACACGATGACATCACATACAATGTAGGACCAATAGCCCTGCATGTGGATGGCAAGGGCCTTCCATAACTCGGCAGAGGAATACTGCCTGCCAGAGCAGGGAACACGTTAAGTCTTGACACCCTACTCATCTTGGTTAATAAGTATTTGACCCTTAAAGAGGGGGGGGGGGTGTCCAAAACCATTAGATCCACCCAACAACTAACCAATTAAAGGGGGGTTCAAAATTATAAGAATCGCCCAACTGACCAATGAGAACAGAGTAACCAGTCCTCTAAACTAACTTCTTGATGGTCTCCGATCGTGCTGGTCACTATCCCTCATGTTATCCACCAACAAATATTCCAGTGCTGGAGCAAAGACATCCAGACTTCTGGATGTTGCAGGACTGCAGGTGAAGGTGAGTACTACTCTATAGTATTTCTTCTCCTAGAAGGAAAAAAAAGTTGGTGGGAGAAGAGCCTGGTTACACTTGTGGTTGGTGGTAAGTTAATGGGAGAAGGTCCTTATTACACCGGTGGTCATTAGGAGAGACTGTCAGAGAAGGACTTAATTTCACTGGTGGTCATTAGGAGAGTCCATGGAAGAAGGGCCCTTGGTACACTGGTGTTCATTAGGAGAGGCAATGGAAGAAAGGCCCTTGGTACACTGGTGTTCATTAGGAGAGTCAATGGAAGAAGGGCCCTTGGTACACTGGTGTTCATTAGGAGAGTCAATGGAAGAAGGGCCCTTAGTACACTGGTGGTCATTGGCAAAGTGAATTGGAGAAGAGCCTCATTACTTTGATCAGAAAGTGCCCCTCTTACAGGGAACTAAAAAGATAATTGGTGTAAACGGTTGTCTTTCTGAGGGTCAGAATTATCTCATTGCTCACCCTTTGGATTGCCCCCTGGATCTCCACTGAACACTGGTTGAGAAAAGCTGCTCTAGGGAAGTGCGTTTTGCTGCCATCATGATGGGTAACAAATGCTGAACACCATGGTTTTGTAGCATCTGTGGCACATCTTTCAGTTCCTTCAGACCTGCTTTGTATGGTTAGAGATGTTTGGTTGTAATGCTAACCAAAAATCACATGCTTCTCAGTCCGATGGTAGAACATGTCTCCAGCACAATGGAACCCCCATTTATTCTGAGGCCCAACCAGGAAATGCTACCAGCTCATCCATGGCTTGGTAAGCAAAGACTTTAATTATAACCTGTTCTTTACAGACCTGATCCAGTAACTGTCTTCCTAAGTGGATACGATGGTGACACCACTGATAGAACTAGTTTCATGAGTTTTATATTTAAGCCTTTATGAAATAAATATGAGGCCGACAGCCCTTTTTATCCTTGGGGATAATTAGGCGCTCGTTGGGTAGGGTACTTCCTAGCAGCTGCTCTGCTTTTGTCTGCTATTGTGTTGGCTTCTTGTGTAGTTTTGTACAGCTAAATTAAAGGCAAGCCGGACTATTAATCTGTATGTCCTGATGTGCTCAAGTAACCAGAGGAAGTAAAAAAAAAATCCTCTCAATGGTGTTTTATCAACGTAGTCTTATCTGTTTGTTGTGGTTTCATGTTCGGTGACATATAGGAATGTACATCCTTTTTCTCTGTTGGTGTTAATAGCTGGTTCTTCATTTATCGCTTCTAAATTCAATTTGTGTTAAAAATATTTTTGATAAACAAGTCGACCAGTGGCCCGTTCTGCTAGGTGACCTTATTTGTAGTTGAGAGGTCCAAGAATGTTTTTTTTTTTTTGTTTTTTTTTTTTGCATATTTGTCATATGGATGCAGGGCCAGGTGATTCACACCTAGAAACAAATTTACCAAAACCGAGAACTTTTATTTTTGAAGGCCTAATACAAAACCCTTAATGTGCGCCAGAGGGGGGGGGGGGAGATCCGTGAGTCGCTGTAGAGGGAGGTCCGTGAGTCGCTGTAGAGGGAGGTCCGTGAGTCGCTGTAGAGGGAGGTCCGTGAGTCGCTGTAGAGGGAGGTCCGTGAGTCGCTGTAGAGGGAGGTCCGTGAGTCGCTGTAGAGGGAGGTCCGTGAGTCGCTGTAGAGGGAGATCCGTGAGTCGCTGTAGAGGGAGATCCGTGAGTCGCTGTAGAGGGAGAGAGGGAGATCCGTGTGTCGCTCTAGATGGAGAGAGATCCGTGTGTCGCTCTAGATGGAGAGAGATCCATGAGAAAAAGAAATGGCTGCACATCCAAAGTTTCCAAAAATGCCTTTTATGGCAGACTGTCAAAATACACCAGGGACACCAGGTGTTAGTCATGTAGACACGTTTCACACATCTGATCTGTGCTTAAAGTGAAGTTCCACCCAAAAATGGAACGTCCGCTTTTCGGACTCCTCCCCCCTCCGGTGTCACATTTGGCACCTTTCAGGGGGGAGCAGATACCTGTCTAATACAGGTATATTGCTCCCACTTCCGGGCATAGATAGCCGAGCCACCCGCTGCTATCTACACCATGTCCAGTGCCTCCTCCGCCCCCCCCCCGCTGTCTTCTGGGAGACACACAGGTCCCAGAAGACAACAGGGACCAGTGGGATCGCGCAGTGCGAGTCGCGCGAATGCGCAGTAGGGAACCACAAAGTAAAGCCGCAAGGCTTCACTTCCTGATTCGCTTGCCGAAGATGGCGGCTCCTCCACCCGAGAGCCGAGGGACAGGTCGGCTTCGGGTGCCGACAACGCGGGTGCCCTGGACAGGTAAGTGTCCTTATTTTATAAAGTCAGCAGCTGCAGTATTTGTAGCTGCTGACTTTAAAAAAAAATTGGCGGAACTCCGCTTTAATCATTACCGATCCAGGGTATTATTATTATTATTACTTATATTATTATTTTTTTGTCAAGCATTAGAACCCCTGTCAGATTTTTATTTACAGTTTTTTTTTTAGCGCTCAAAAAATTAAATAAACACCTTATTTTTTTTCAGATATCTTTAAGCACGGTTTATTGTGCATTTATTAATAGCTTTGTTATTCAGTGACCTGCCCTTAACATTTTAGCTTTCAAAAATGTGTCACAGTTGGCAGAACTGGTGCTACAGGATTACGGGCCGGGGAGAGATTTCTGTTCACATCGCTGACTTCCTGTTTAGTAATCCCAATGCGTAGGACAGCAGTGACTACTGATTAAGATGTGCACCCAACCCATTTTTGTTGGGAATGTTAAGGCTTCCCTGAGATGGCAGGTATAAAAAAAATTATAGCACCATTTTAAGGTTTAAAAAAGATTAAAACAAAATAACTTTTGTAAGTAAATTTTTTTTTTTTTTTTTTACATGGCTTCTATTGGATTTTTACACTTGTATCTCCTCTGATGTATTTGTAGAGCCTCTCCCTAGCAGTTTCGTGTATGTCAAAAAAGTTATTTGCATCCCTGGTGAGTGGCTGCTGCAATGACGGGATAGACCACATGGTGTAAGCAGACTGGAACATAGACTTGCGCAGAGGAGAAACGCTGCATTACAATCACGGTTACTCTTCTTGTTTGCATTCTCCTTGTACTCCCTCTTAAAGATGGCTATAGATGGTTCAAATCTCAGCCAGTTCTGCAGGGAGGCTGAGTGTACCCACTTGGGTACAACCAGCATGTTGGATTTTCGGCATTCGATTATTGCAAGCGTCTATAGGCACTTGCAACAATCGATGCGTTCTCCTGGCAGGGACGACTCCCCACGCCCTCCCCGCAGGGAGAACACAATAGCTCCGTGGAGGGTTTCCCCAGGTACTGAATTGCAAGAAGAATCCATTAATTATGAGACCACTCACCAGCGCCCTCAGTTCATTGAGAACTACAAGCCGCTGTTGGCTATAAATGACACAGCCATGTAGGCGGAGCCCCGCAGGGCACCTTTTTTAAATTGCAGCAGCGGGTGCATGGACAAGAACCCCCACATGCTGTTGCAAAGGGGGGGGAGGATGCAGGAGCAGGATAACCGCATAACAGCCACCGCACGCCCGTGGGGACGCATCGTGGCGATCGGTGGTGCAGCGTGTCAGTCTGACACACCGCTACACCGATCTCGGTATAGAGCCTCTGAAGGAGTCTCTTTACCACGTGATCAGCCGTGTCACAGCTGATCATGTTGTAAACAGGAAGAGCCGCTGATCGGATTTTCCTCACTCGCATCTGACAGACGCGAGTAGAGGAGAGCCGATCGGCTGCTCTCCTGACAGGGGGTGTCTGCGCTGATTGTTTATCAGCGCAGCCCCCCTCAGATGCCCGCCCAGGACCATCAGGATGCTGGAATGGACCACCAGAGATGCCCACCCCACTGGACCACCAGGCAGCTGCAAATCTGTGACCACCCACAATGCCTGCCAGTGCTACAAGGCGCATGCCTATCAGTGTCATCTATTAGTGCCGTCTATCAGTGCCCAGCAGTGCCGCCTAACCGTGCCACTCATAAGTACCCATCAGTGCAGCCTTTTAGTGCCCATCAATGCCCATCATCAGTGTCACCTCATTGGTGCCACCTTATCAGTGCCCACCAGTGAAGGAGAAAAATTGCTTCTTTACAAAATTTTATAACGAAAACAAAAGAAACGTATTTATTTTTTTCAAAATATTCGGTCTTTTTTTTATTTAGCAAAAAATAAAAACCGCAGAGGTGATCAAATACCACCAAAATAAAGCTCTATTTGTGGCAACAAAATAATAAAAATTGTTTGTGTGCAGTGTAGCATGACCGCGCAATTGTCATTTAAACAGCGACAGCGCTGAAAGCTGAAAATTAGCTTGGGCAGGAAGGGGGGTAAGTGTGCGGTATTGAAGTGGTTAATGACAAATGCAGGTATTCACCCTGCTTGCACATGCATTAAGGCTCTATTCACACTTGTGCAATTTATCATACGACTTTGGATATCAAAGTTGCATGACAAATTGTACCTCGTTCTGTTAATGGCACCGATCAGATCAGTGCGACGTAAAGTCACAGCCACTTTGAAAAGGTGTCTGCCCTACTTTGGTGCAATTTCGATCCATGGAATGTAGTCTGATTATAATTGCACCAAAAGTAACGTCACTGTCGTACTTGAAGTTGTGCGACTTTGCCGACATGCTAATGACGCATAAATGATGTATACACTACATTATGGCTTTTTAGAACTGCCTGGAGTTCAGCTTTAAGGGGGACATACATCTGTGCGTGTCCTGAAGGCACGCAGGATCCCTAGTTAGACGTGTGGCAGAGCCATTAATTCTTAATGAAGCCGTGTTAATTTTTATTCATTAACTCTAAATGGCACCCCATGCACATACCACCGTGTACGCCAAAATGCATGGTGCAGCACAAATTTGAAAGTGTCTGGGTTTTTCTTTTCTGCGTTCCTGCGTTGTTAGGCATCCCATTGAAATGAATGGACCACCCTACACATGATGCATGGAAATGCACGTGCGTTCTGTTGCACCTGCATGGTGTGAACAGATACTAAAGTAGATATTCATGTATTTTTATTTTTAAATTGTCCTCCATACGTTAAACAACAAACAAAACGCTACTACTGTTTCCCATTTCCACGCTCCAGCGCTCTCCCCGTCTTCCTCCTTAGTCTTCCATTGCCAAAATGTACATTTTAAACAGGCTAAAGAAATGAAAATATGACGGACTGTAGTGGTTAAGAAGGAAAATGATTGAGTCTAGGCCCTCCTATGGTTAGGCCTTTTGCTGAGAGGTTGAAGTGGTGCTAAGCAAATAGAAGTAGAGTGGGCATTATGGCCTTCATTTTTAAAGCTGAACTCTGGGATAAGTAAATATTGTCTAAATTCACTCATGGGGTATTCTTCCTCAAATCTCGGTGTGCTTTGTGTATTTCTTCCAGATCTGTGCAGTCATCCAGTGTGAGACTTCCTGTAATAATGAAGACCGGTCACTGCTGCTCCCTCTCCTTGTGTAGGGTGACTGGTCTGGTCTCCGCCCCCTCCTTTCTGTGTCTTTATTAAAGTATTTGCCCCTTACTTGTGATCCAGCTAGGGCTGCAACTAACTTATTTTCATAAGCGATTAGTTGGCCAATTATTATTTTGATTAATTGGTTAATAACCTTAAAGTGTGGCCATACAACAACGTCTTCCTTCAAAAAAATAATAATTTTAAGAAAGTTTGTTCGATTTTCTTATCGTCAGTGGGGTCAAATCGAAGTTCGTTTTCAACCGCAGTGATGGGGAAGTTTAGAAATAATAGAAAATTTCTTGGTTTAAAGCAGTGGTCTCAACCTGGGGGTCGGGACCCCCTCGGATTGAATGACGTTTTGCCAGAGGTCCCCGAATCCTGGGCTGTTCATGAAGCCCACACCGCTCTCCCAGCCTTTTCTCGGCCGAGCTGGGCTTTTTCCTGGAGCCCGCGGCCGCCCACTCAGCTTCTTTGCAGCTGCCCGTTCAGTTTACGGCATGGCTGAGGGACAGACACTAGAGGTCAGCTGATTGGTGAGGAATGTGAAGTGGGAGGGGCTGAAAGAGACCCTATCAGTGATGGTGAACCTTGGCACCCCAGACGTTTTGGAACTACATTTCCCATGATGCTCAACTACACTGCAGAGTGCATGAGAATCATGGGAAATGTAGTTCCAAAACATCTGGGGTGCCAAGGTTCACCATCACTGCCCTATCTCCTGATTTCGGCATAGGTGGTCACTGCTGCGAGACACCACAACGTCGGAGACACCGTGAGTAACACTACCTGTGATTATAGTTGCCATTAAAAGTCCCCATTACAGTTCTCAGATCAGATGACCTTGATCAAGAGCACCCAAGTTGGCTGATCAGAACCCCCCCCCCACCAGCACTCTGTCTCGCAAAACGAGCAGCATTCAAGCTAATGGGGTGTGCAGTACCGCATTTGGCCTGAGGTGTGGGGGCGCCAGAGCCAATCGGAGCTGTTCGGAAATACTCAGTTCCAGGGTGTTTCCGAGGTTGGCCGAGGTTTCCGAGGTTGGCCGAGGTGTCCTCGGGCCTTTCCGAGTGTTTCCGAGGCTCTCCGGTGCCCCCCACCTCTGGTCACATGCGGTGTTGCATGCCATTTGAAGTCAATGCGGAACAAATTATTTTTCCATTGACTTCTATGGGGAAACTCGCTTTGATATGCGAGTGCTTTGGATTACGAGAATTCTCCTGGAATGGATTATGCTCGTAATTCAAGGTTCCACTGTACATGGAAGGGAGAGGAAAAGAGGGTGAGGAACAAAGAAAAGGGAGAGAGAGAATGAGAGAGAACAAGAAAGCGGGCTAGAGAGAGGGATGTGGGGGGAAAAAAGAAATTAGGATAGATAAAATAAAAGGGAAAGGAGAACAGAGTAAAACATCCTAACATGTACTAGAAGGGGTTTTAATACTATACGAGTGGAAGGGGCTCAGGGAGCACTAAATGTCTGTGGGTTAGTGGCACAAATTACTTGTCTTGCCTTGGGTGCTGACAACCCACGCTACGAAAATAATTTTACTTTTAGGGGTCCCCACAACTTGGGAAATTTTATCAAGGGGTCACGGCACTAGAAAGGTTGAGAACCACTGATCTAAAGGAATTTTCAGACAGTGTATGTTTTTTTGTTCAGAAATTTAGTGTGAAAATAGAAAATAGTGAAAATTTCAAACATTCTTTCATTCAGCGAATGTACAAAGATTTTTCGTATTAATGATTACCATATTTATCGGCGTATAACACGCACTTTTTTCCCCTTAAAACCAGGGGAAAATCGTGGGTGCGTGTTATACGCCGATCCCCCGCTGAAACGAGCGAGAGGAGCCGAGATACACAAAGCCGAAGTACACTCGGCTCCTCTCGCAGTCCCGCCCGCCTCCACTGATTGCGCCGCTGACATACAGAAAGCCGAGTGTACTTCGGCTAGTCTCGGCTCCTCTCGCAGACCCGCCCCTGACTGTGAGCAGAGCCGAGTCTAGCTGAAGTACACTCGGCTTTCTGTATGTCAGCGGCGCAATCAGTGGAGATGGGCGGGACTGCGAGAGGAGCGGAGTCTAGCCGAAGTACACTCGGCTCCGCTCGCTCCTCTCCACAGCGGAAATCGGTGCCAAATTTAAACATTGCAGAGACTGGCACTGGGCAAGGCTGCAATGATGGACACTGGGCAAGGCTGCAATGATGGACACTGGTGCATTTAAATGTAAGTTTTTTTTTTTTTTTTTTTTTTTTGTTTTGTTTTTTTTCCTTAAAATTCCCTCCTTAACTTGGGGCGTGTGTTATACGCTGATAAATACGGTATTTGCTCTTTTTGTACTACAAAGAACGAATTTTCTCTTTTTTTTTTAACCCATTATGTTACTGGCCGATTAATCGATTATGAAAATGGTAATCTATTAATTTCAGAATGGATTAGTTGTCGATTTAATCGATTTTTGACTTCGGCCATAGATCCCGCACTTGGCAAAAAAGTAGCAGGAGCTTCTTTTGGGCAACTGCTTTGCATGATGTGTTTTGCCGTAATTGGCGCACATCAATCGCTGACAAAATTGTACCACTTTTTTTTTTTTGTGCCTTTAGGAACGAATGGCCCCTAAACGCATGTGGTGCTTTCTTTGCCTCGATTGCAGTGTGATTTGGAATTGTAGGCAGAATCGCAACGTTTCTGCTCACGATTCAAAAAATAGCAAAGTGTGACTGGGGACTTATTGTTTTGTGTAGCCCAAAACATTTCTCCTTTTCCGATGTGGCTCAGGAAGATCAAAAGGTTGCGTACCCCTGCCAGTTGACGTCCGGAAGATTTACCCCCCTTCATGACAGGCCGTTTTTTGCGATACGGCACTGCGTTCCTTTAACTGACAATTGAGTGGTCATGTGACACTACCCAAAAAAATTGGTAATTTTTTTCCCCCAACAAGTAGAGCTTTCTTTTGGTGATATTTTATCACCTCTGTTTGTTGCGCTATTAAAGTGGTTGTAAACCCCCAAAAAATAAAAACCTGCAAAACAAAGGCATAATGAGCTAGTATGACTAGCATACTAGCTCATTATGAATTACTTGCCTTAGGTCGAAGCCCCCGCAGCGGTGCTCGGACACCTCCGCCGCCATCTTGTCTAGATGTCCCTTTCGTATATCGCCGCTCCGGCCCTGTAATTGACCCCGAAGTGGCGATGACGTCGCACGCATGCACGCTCGGGCCGGGTAACTCCATTTAGAAACCCGGCTACTAAGCCTGCCCGCTAGTGCGCATGCGCGTGACGTCAGCGGCGCCGGTTTTAAAAGCAAATCTCTCCTTAACCGTGTAGGTGCATGTTGTGTAAGTGGGTTTACAAGCACTTTAACAAAGACCAATTTCTCAAGTCGTCTTCCAGGACGGCACAATGAGAGATGACTGGCTCCACCTGACAGGAAACACAATCAATTCAAAGAGGTTAAAGCACCCGCCCCTCCCCGTGCTCCTCAGTTCTTGATTGTGTTTCCCCACAGCGAAACCGTTTATTTTTTTCCCACAGACTGAAGGCCTGGGGCTGGAAGTCCCCCCCCCCCCCCGGGAGCTGAGCCGAATGCTTGGGAAGCCTCTGGGCCTAGCAGGACTCTATTGTCCGTCCTGGGGGGGTATCCCATTTCTCTTCTCAGGGAGGGCAGTAGAAGAGCCTCCCTGAGCACTGAAGGACCCTAGGTGCTGGGCTGTACCTGGGACTTCAGGGGCCATCTATCCTCCTTCCTCCCCCCTACCTGTCTGGGCGTCCTTTCTGGAGGGGGGGGGCTGGCAGGTCCCTCCGGTAATCCCCGCTCGCGCGGGCCGCTCGTTCTATGGCGCCGCTCTATGCAGGAGCGTATGATTGCGGCGCCATCTTCCCGGAGTCTGGGACATTCGTCCTCTAGCTTCAGGGATGACGCCATCACGCGTCGCGTCATTTCCGGTCTCCGGCAAAATGGCGACGGCCGGCGTCTGCTTACCGGCATTAACAGCGGAGGGACGCCAGGAAGAGAGGCGCCCTTTTTCACTCCTCCAGTGCCTCTGCAGTGACTTGCTCATCACACCTAAGCGGCAGGGAACATGAGGAGAGGCCGACCACGGCCGCGGCTACAGAGGAGACCACAGGGGGTGAGTCAACCCAGCCAGCAGGGGTCATGATGGGGGAGGGTACCCCGACTCTTTCCCCTTGCCTGTCACAGGGTTCTTTCTAAATGCATTCCTGTGTACTCTTACATTGCAGGTGAGGACGTCACTGCCCAAGGGGTTGCTAGTCGTTCCTCTAGAGCCCCTGCCCGCTCCAAAAGATGCGGCAACTGTAATGAGAAATTACCTTCAACCCATTCCAAGCCCTTCTGCTTCAAGTGTATCCAGAAGCTGGCGGGGAAGGAAACATCTCAGGTTATGAGAGACTTTCTCTCTGTCCAAACCCAGATGCTTGCCACCCTTAAGGATTTTCAAGCCTCCCTTAAGGCTAAAGAACCAGAGGAGTTCCTCCTCAACCAGATTAGGGAGAGGACACCCAGAATCCCTGAGATCCCTCCTGTCTCAGGACTCAGAGGCAGAAGAAGACTCGGAGATCCCTGATCAGGGACTTTCCGATGAGGGCCTGGTAGATAGTCAGGCTGAGGAGGAGGAAGAGGGCTCTAGGTCAGGAAGACACATCTTCTCAGCTGACAACATGTAAGGCCTCCTTGGTGCAATCTACGCCTCTGAAGAAATTCAGGAGCCGACTACAGGTGATAGGTAGCGCAGTCCAGGGGAGTCCTAGACTCTCCTACCTACATGTCCTGATCTCGGAGCAGGTATCTGCACAGGATAGATTGTACCGAGGCCTGGTAAGGGCCCAACCCAGAGCCATTCCGGTTCATCACTCTCAAAGATGTGATCCTTTGAGAGTGAAAGGAACCTGAGAGGAAGCTTCTGAAGTATAAAACTTGGAAGCGTAGGTGTCCTTTTAAGGGGGAGGATGAGGAGAAATTCTTTAAAGTTCCCAGATTGGATGCCTCTTTGGCACAGGTGTGAGAGCAATCCGACCTCTCCTTTGAGGACGCGGGTAATATCAAGGAGAGGTTCCATGGTGTAATGGTTAGCACTCTGGACTCTGAATCCAGCGATCCGAGTTCAGATCTCGGTAGGACCTTCCTTTGATGGATCGCCGTACTGAGACGACCTTGCGTAGAGCCTGGGAAGCCAATGCGGCAGCAATGAGCCCCGCGTTGGCTTCAGCTTGTATAGCTAGGAACGCGGATACATGGATAGCCAAGCTAATAGGACATGTTTCCCGTGTGTCCAAGTCCAGGGGAGTCCTAGACTCTCTACAGGTGATAGGTAGCGCAGTTCCAGGACCCGCTTATGTGGACTCCCATTGGAGGGCTCCCTCCTTTTTGGTACAGGGCTTGATCAAGCTCTGTCAAGATCTACTGATAAGGGCAAGAAGTTTCTCACCAAACCTAAAAGGGACCAAAAAAGAATTTTCGAGGCCCTCAGGGTAGAAACCGCTTCTCAAGCAAGAAGCCTGCCGGTAATAGGAAGTGGGGCGTTGGGAAGGATAAACCGAAAGGAAGTATCCTCTTTTCCAACCAAAAATCAAATGAAAAGGACTTGAAGTGACGTGAGGGTAGGCGGGAAGACTTTCCCAATTCCTTTCCAGGTGGGAGAGTATTACTCAGAGCCCTCATATTCTCAACATTATAAGAGAGGGTTACAGGCTGGAGTTTCTTCACCCCCCCCCCCCTCAAAGTTCCTATTAACATTTCTCCCCAGGGACCCCCTCAAGAAGGCAGGTCTTCTGCAAAACATCTCAGACCTAGCAGAACAGGGAGTGGTAGTTCCAGTACCTGCGGGTCAACGCGGAATGGGGGTCTACTCCCATATCTTCGTTGTCCCAAAATCCTCAGGCAAATACCGTTGGAGTAATAAACCTGAGACCCCTGAATACCTCTCTGCGTCATAAGAAATTTCGCATGGAGAGCATATACACCCTCAGAAAACTCCTTCTGAAGGAGGTATACATGGTAACGATCGACTTATAGGACGCCTGCCTACATGTCCCGATCTTTCCAGGACATCAGGCCTTCCTTAGACTTTCAGTCAAGTCTCCTCAAGGGATTCAACACTGGCAGTTTGCTGCCCTCCCCTTTGGACTGGCTTCCAGCCCAAGGGTGTTTACAAAAATCGTAGCAGAGGTGGTCGCCTTCCTACACTTGCAGGGTATATCAATAGTCCCTTATCTCGACGATCTTCTACTCTACAACCAGAGTTGAGATCTCCTCGCAGACCTGACCAAGGTTGTGAGTACCCTGGAATCCCTAGGTTGGATCATAAACAGGGAGAAGTCCTCGATGATCCCGGACTAAAGAAAAGTTTACCTGGGTTTCCTGATAGACTCCCTACAGAGGAGGCTCTTCTTGCCCCAGGAGAAGGCCTAGGGCCTCATGGCAGCGGTCTGGTCTCTGTTGGAGCCAGGAGAGTTCTCTTTCAGAGACATCATGAGGGTACTGGGTCTAATGACCTCTTGTATTCCTGTGATCCCGTGGACTCAGCTCCACTCCAGACCTCTCCAACAATTCCTCTTTTCCTCCTGGGACGGAACAAGAGGGACATTAGACCACAGAATCTCCATCCCAGAGGTAGTAAAGGACTCTCTGAGCTGGTGGCCTCTTCCTCAGAAGTTGCAGGTGGGTCATCTATGGACTCAGACAGACCCCCTCAGGATAACGACGGACGCAAGCTCCTGGGGTTGGGGGGCCCACTTAGGCGAACTCCGAGCCCAGGGTTCCTGGAATCAGGATCAGTGACACGCCTCCTCAAACTTCCGGGAATTATTGGCGGTTGGGGAGGCCCTAAAAGCGTTCGAGGAAAGGATCCGAGACCGGGAGGTCCAGATCCTCTCCGACAATGCGACCACGGTGGCCTTCCTAAATCATCAGGGGGGAACCAGGTCTCCCTCCCTGCTAAACCTTGTCTCTAGGAATTCTGGGCTGGGCAGAGCTGAACCCAGAGGTGTTCAACCTGGTGTGCCAACATTTTGGAAGGCCAGAAATAGACCTCTTTGCCCGCAAGGAGAACAGGAGAGTAAGAAGATTCTTTTCCCTGTCCCGGGAGTGGGGCTCAGGGGGGGTGGATGCACTGGCTCAGGTATGGAGTTTTCACCTGGCTTATGCTTTTCCCCCTCTGAGTCTCATTCCAAGAGTCCTACAAAAACTAGGTCTCTGAGACCAGACTCATTCTAATTGCTCCTTGGTGGCCCAAGAGAGCCTGGTTTCCCGCTCTACAGAACTGGTCTGTAGCACCTCCCCTCCATCTACCAGTTCGAGTGGACCTTCTCGGCAGGGACCAGTCTTTCACCCAGATCCCAGCTTCTTCAAGCTGACGGCCTGGTGCTTGAGAGGCAAAACCTGCGGGAGAGGGGATGTTCCGAGAGAGTGATTAACACTCTCCTCTCAAGTAGAAAGGAGGTCACCAGACGTATCTACAGGTGTGGGGAGTCTTCTCTCACTGGTGTCTAGTGAGAAAGGTATCCCAGCAAGAAACCTCGGTCATCCTGGACTTTCTCCAGGATGGCGCCGACTTAGGTCTCGCTACCAAGACTCTAAGAGTACAGGTAGCAGCCTTATCAAATTTTTTGGACAAAAAGTTATCACTGGACCCTCTAGTTAAAGGATTTCTAATGGCCAGGGATAGATTGTCCCTGGTGCGGATCTCTAGAGTCCCGCCCTGGGACCTTACGTTGGTTTTGGAACAATTAACTAAGGCTCCGTTTGAGCCACTAGAAGAGATTTCAGTTAAATTACTGACATTTAAGTTTGCTTTTCTTCTGGCAATTACTACAGCCAGAAGAATAGGCGACATGCAGGCTCTGACGATTAAAGAGCCTTTCTTTAGTTTATTCGAGGACAGAGTTATTCTTAGGCAGGACCCCCTGTACCTCCCTAAGGTAGTGTCAAAGTTTCATAGATCACAAGAAATTATTCTTCCTTCCTTTTGTTCAAATCCACAAAAATGAGAGAGGCCTCCTTTCATTGTCTAGATGTCAGACGGTGTCTGCTAGCTTATCTGGATAGAGTGGGTGAATTTAGGAAATCCAGCCATTTACTAATTAATTTTTTTTTTTTTTGGACAGAAAAAAGGCCAACAGGCATCTAGAGCATCCATATCTAGATGGATCAGACAGACAATCTCCATAGCTTATGACCAGGCTGGTAAGACAGCCCCAAAAGTTAAAGCTCATTCTACTCGCTCTTTGGCAACCTCCTGGGCAGAAAGAGCCGGAGCTTCGGTGGAACAGATCTGTAAAGCTAGGACTTGGTCAAGCCAGAATACATTCTAAGGCATTAGAGTGGAGTTGCTGTCACCTCAGGACCTGTCCTTTGGTAGAGAGGTCCTGCAAGCAGTCGTCCCACCCTAAGGTAGGCCTGAAGCTACTTGCTTCTCTCTCATTGTGCCGTCCTGGAAGACGACTTGAGAAAGTGACCAGTTACACTTACCGGTAACGGTGTTTCTGGGAAGTCTTCCAGGACGGCAGGCCTACTTCCCACCGCTTTGGTTGATACATTGGTTTGTATAGAGTTATTTGGGTGTGTGTTTTCTCTCTCGTGCACTGGTGTGGGTCTGTACTTTATCATAACTGAGGAGCACGGGGAGGGGCGGGTGCTTTAACCTCTTTGAATTGATTGTGTTTCCTGTCAGGTGGAGCCAGTCATCTCTCATTGTGCCGTCCTGGAAGACTTCCCAGAAACACCGTTACCGGTAAGTGTAACTGGTCACTTTTTGGAGGAAATAAAAAAATATATATATTTCTTACGTTCTGCTATAAAACATATCCAATAAAAAAAAATTCAATCAAATTTCATAAATTTAGGCCATTATGTATTCTACATATTTTTGGTAAAAAAAAAAAAAAAAAAATTGTATATTGATTGGCTTCCGCAAATGGTATAGAGCCAGGATATGCAATTAGCGGACGTCCAGCTGTTGCAAAACTACAAGTTCCATCATGCTTCTGGGTGTCATGCTTGTGGCTGTCGGAGTCTTGCTATGCCTCATGGGACTTGTAGTTCTGCAACAGCTGGAGGTCTGCTAATTGCATATCCCTGTTATAGAGTCTACAAACTATGGGGATACATTTATGGAATTTTTTATTTATTTTTAATACTAGTAATGGCCGTGCTCAGCGTGACTGCGATATTGCGGCAGGTAATCGGACACCAGCTCCCACTTTGTTGGAACCAGTGACACCAATGGTTATCAGTGCTAAAAATAAGCACTGTCACTGTACTAATGTCACTGGCTGGGAAGGGGTTAAACATCCAGGGCGATTAAAGGGTTAACTGTGTGCCTAGCCAGTGTTTGTGTACTGTATGTGGTACTTTTACTAGGGGAAGTGATGATTTTATTCCCTGCTTTGCAGGAGCACAAAATCAATTCCTCCCCCCTGTCAGAACGGACATCTGCCTTGTTTACATAGGAAGATCTCAGTTTTGTGTGCATTACTGACGATTGGCGGCGGACATACAGTGCCCGGCACCCACAGATCAGCTTTTGATGTGAATTATCACAGTAAATGTGGACCTCCTGTGGTGCATGCATGCCCCTGCAGCTGGAAGCGCAGAATTGTGTATATTTACATGAGCCACCCGATTGCAGTAAAACTGCTCTGGGGTGGTTTTAAAGTGTTTAGATGACACCTGTATTTGGAGAAACCTGTGAGTGCCTATCGCTGACCTTTCTGGATATGCTAGCTTATTGGCTGCCTGGCTTCAGACTACATCATGCACCTGGGACAAGAATGCAGTTCAGGAAAAATTCCTAAACGCGGACAAACCACTAAAATTAGCACTACATCCCTAAATTGAATAGATATAGGAATACTTGTGGGATTTTTAAAGTGCACGTACTAATTGATCCAAGGTGGTAGATTAACAAAAAAATATACATTTTATTTAAACAATGATTAAAAAAATTGTCAAACAATTCCACAAGTGTATATAAAGTACAATCCTTATGGCTACAGCAGATTTGATGGAGTTCCCAACATGTTTCGCCCTCAATCTAGGCTTCCTCAGGGGGTGCTGTGCACAAGCCTTCCCAGGATTTGAGACAAATGTGTACACTACAATCAATGACAATTTAAAGACCTACAACTGCCACAGCAAGCCAAGGACTGCAGGTGACCATAGGAGGCATTTAGGGACCAGAAAGAATGGTCTTGCAAAAAACGCACAGCACTCTGGGACATTTCCAAGGCAGGACACTTGCATATGAAGCTGCTGTCCTGCAATAATGAATGTGTCCCTGTGGTTCCAGCAGTGGTACTTTCTGGTCCCTAAATGCCTCTTATTGTCACCTGCAGTCCTTGGCTTGTTGCGGTTGTAGACAATCGTCATTGTGCACACCAGGGATATGCAATTAGCGGACCTCCAGCTGTTGCAGAACTACAAGTCCCATGAGGCATTGCAAGACTGACAGCCACAAGCATGACGCCCAGAGGCATGATGGGACTTGTAGTTTTGCAACACCTGGAGGTCCACTAATTGCATATCCTTGGTGTACACGTTTGTCAAATTGAGGGCGAAACATGTTGGAAACTCCATCAAATCTGCTGTATCCATAAGGACAGTACTTAATGTGGAATTTGTTTTTAGACAACTTTTTAAATCATTGTTTAAATAAAATGTATATTTTATGGATCAATTTATTGGTACAGTACATGCACCTTTAAAAAATCCCACAAGTATTCTTGGATCTACGCAGTTCAGGAAAGTTGGTGCAAAGTCAGAACTCCCAGTCCATAGACTTGTTCCAGGTCCCTGTTTTCAGATTACTGAAGCCATTGGATCACGTGAATGTCGGGGGAAGTGGTACTTCTACCGTATTTCCCCCGAAAATTAGCCCGGGTCTTATATTCATTTTGGCAACAAAAGACACAGTAGGGCTTATTTTCGGGGTAGGTCTTACCATGTAATGTGATGTCTTCTCTCCCCCTCTCCCTCCCTGCCTGTCGGGAATCCCCAGTGTGAATGGAGTTAAAATGCTTGTAAAATCCTATAATTCACTCTATTACAGTAGTATGTAATGTACAATGTGTGTGTTTCTGTAATATAATTGTCCCAAATACCTTCATTATAGCGCCGCTCTGCGCTTCTGTGACCCGCCGGAGCTCTCTTCCCCGCAATTATATTACAGAAACACACACATTGTACATTATATAATACTGTAATAGCGTGGATTATAGGATTTTACAAGCATTTTAAACTAGGGCTTATTTTCGGGGTAGGGCTTATATTGCAGCCCTCCTGAAAAAGAACGCTAGGTCTCGTTTTCGGGGGAAACACGGTAGTAGCAGAAGGGCAATGGCTGCCTCCTCCATACTTCGCCAATACAGGATTCTATAAACGGGAATCAATACATAAAATAGATTAAAAAAAAAAGCCTATAGTACTACTATTTTTTTTTTTGATTGGGGGAGGGTTGCAATCCAAAAAAATGGTCCCAAATCTGTAGTGAGTTCGCCTGAACCGGATCTCATGGGTATAAACACCCATGTGATCCGATTCCAGAGTGGCTAAAAAATAAGTGCCCGCACCTTTTTGATGCAGTGTGATTTTAAGCCATCAAAAAAATCGCATGCGATTTGCACAGGAAGGCAGTGCGACTTTTGTGTGATTCACATGCGGTTCCCAGTGTAAACCCAGGGTCAATGTATTGAGTTAATGTTTAAGTGGATTTGCACATAAGAGTCATGGGTTCCAGGTAAAGATTTTGTTTTTCTCCCCTCCCCCACTCGGTGTGATGGCTGCTCCTCTTAAATTGCCCTGGGCCTGTCATGTTAGATGAAGTGATGATGCAGAAGGGAGTTCCTCTCTGGTGTTGAGGGATATCTAATCTTCTTTTTTTTGCTTTGAGAATCCCGGAATCTTCCTGTATATGTCTCCCGTCCTGCGTGTTCAGTGTCCCCGCCTGTATGTGGATGGCAGTTTGCTGTGTCAGGCCGCCCTGCGTTCTCCATGCTGGCTGTATGCAGGGTGCACAGTGCTGTGAATGAGCTGCACATGTACAGGCACGCTTTCCAGACTCTTCAATAATGCAAATCTCTTCTGTCCTGAGGCCTCTCTTACTGGAACGCACATCATGGAGGAAAGGGTTTGCTGGTGCCTGGAGGTGAGGGGGGGGGGGGAGAGGAGGAGCCAAGCTTTTATCCCAGATATCTGAAAAGTGCAATGAAAGCATCCAAAGCCAAGGACAAACGTAGACCCTATTGTAGTTTTCCAGTCCTAAGATGTGGTGGCTGCATTCCTTTTTTCCTCCAAGTTTTTTTCACTTCCTGTAATGAGGGGACAACACTGTCTTTGTAAAGTGTCCATGCAGCGTTGTCACCCATTGTGCATCGGTTTGCTCCTGAGTTGGACTATAGAACGCCTCTCCCCTTTCATTATTTCCATTACATAAGGGTCTAGGTGTTCTGTATTTCAGGGGTAAGCTGGGTCAGGCTGATAACTTTTAAGCACCACGCAAACTGTTGGCGCTATATAAATCCTGTATAATAACTTTGCTGGAGATTTCAGTGCAGCAGAGGAAACGGAACAATAAATTCTTAAAGGGGTTGTAAAGGTTAATTTTTTTATTTTCTAAATAGGTTCCTTTAAGCTCGTGCATTGTTGGTTCATTTACCTTTTCCTTTGATTTCCCTTCTAAATGTTTTTTTTCTTTGTCTGAATTTATCACTTCCTGTTCCTCCTCAGTAAGCTCTTCTGGCTGACTAAACACAGCTCGGATGATGGTGTGACGTTTACTGAGGAGAAACAGGAAGTGAGAAATTCAGACAAAGAAAAATAACATTTACAAGGGAAATCGAAGGAAAAAAGGTAAGTGAACCAACAATGCACTAGCTTAAAGGAAGCCATTTAGAAAATAAAAAACGAACCTTTACAAACCCCCCTTTAAGCTTGCTGTTTTTTTTAACCCTTTTACTTTCATCAACGTGGGTTTCATATGCTCCCAAATGCTGTAGCAATGTTTGATGTAATGTTTGTTCTCTCTCAAAATTTTGGCCAAAATATTTCTACTATGTCTTTTTAAAAAAAAAAAAAAGTGTATATGGATTGAATTGCGTGAAAGTTAGTGTCTACAAACTATATACTGGAACTTTAATTCATTAATTTTTTTTTAGATACTAGTAATGGTGGTGATCAGCGAATTATTATAATGGGACTGATGCGGCAGACAACCTGTCAATAACTGACAATGGGGGGGGGGGGTCTGCCAGGGGTTATAACCCCCCGTTGCTCTATCAAATATGAAATGGTTTTGGCTAGAGTTCTACTTTAAAGTGGTTGTAAAGGCAAAAGGTTTTTTGTTGTCTTAAAAGCAGAGTTCCACCCAAAAATGGAACTTCCGCTTTTCCGGTCCCCCTCCTCCGCTGTCACATTTGGCACCTTTCAGGGGGGGAGCAGATACCTGTCTAATCCAGGTATTTGCCCCCACTTCCGGCGAAAGATAGCTGCAGCTTCTGAGGCTATCTACGCCATGTCCGGCCCCTCCGACGTCCCCCCTCCTCCCCTCTATCTTCTGGAAGACACACTGGTCTCAGAAGACAGCAGAGGACCATTCAGGAAATGCAGCGCGACTCGCGCATGCATAGTGGGGAACCAGGCTGTGATTCCCTTACTTAAGATGGTGGCGCCTCCACCCGGGAGCCAGGGGTCGACTTCAGGTGAGGACATCGCCCTGGACAGGTAAGTGTCCTTATTTTAAAAGTCAGCAGCTGCAGTATTTATAGCTGCTGACTTAAAAAAAATAAAAAATTTGCCAGAACTCCGCTTTAAAGGGGTTGTAAAGGTAAAAGCTTTTTCAAGGTGAAAAAACATCTGTGAATTAGTCCCGCGCTGTGAACGTGCTTGCTTCTCGGGCAGGCTTCTCGGCTCATTCATTGGTTGATTGAAAAAGCAGCGCAGCCATTGGCTCGCACTGCTGTCAATTACATCCAATGATGCGGCGCCGAGTGATGAAGTGAGCGGCTATGGCCGCCGGCTGTATCACGGAGCGCACCCGCAAGAACTCCTCACCATGCACGCTCGCATGAAGGTGATGAGTTCTTGCGGGGGGGGGGGGGCCCGAGACAGCCGCTGAGGGACCCCAGAAGACGAGGATCGGGGTCACTCTGTGCAAAACAAGCTGCACAGTGGAGGTAAGTAGAACATGTTTGTTTAAAAAAAAAGCACCCTTTACCTACCCTTTAAGGCATTCTATGCATTAAAATAAGCCTTCTGTGTGTAGCCCCAGCACCCCCCTAATACTTACCTGAGCCCCATCTCTCTCCAGCCATGTGCACAAGTGACTTGGCCGTCTGGGACTCTCCTGATTTAGGTGAGACACAGCAGCGGCGCCGTTAACTCTCGCTGCAGTCAAAGTCAGCCAATACGATTAGAAAGGGGGCGGGGCAGAACCAGGGCTTCGTGTCTGAATGGACACACGGAGCTGTGGCTTGGCTCATTCCTCCATAGCAAGCTGCTGACTGTGGGTGGCAGTTGACAGGAGGGAGGGGCCAGAAGAGACGAAGAGGAGGATCAGGGCTGCTCTGTGCAACACAGCAGGTAAGTATAAAATGTTTATTATTTTTATGGAACAAAAAGGAGACTTTACAATCACTTTAAGGGGCAGTAAAGAAAAAAAAAATATTTTAGGCTTGCTTATAGATTAATGAAAACCCCCAAAGCAATATTTTTTTTTATGAAAGCAGTTTGATGAGCCCAATTGGTATTCTTTGAATGGCCAGGGGTGGGGTTGAACAATTACACCGACAATGTGGTCTATAAGAACTGCAGTGCTCATGTCCGGATTGGGCCGTTAGTGCGGAGGGGGCTGTAAATATTGATGTCATTTGTTTAACCATCAGAACTTGGCAGAGTCTCGGTGTCCGGAGTGGGCCTGGTCAATATTATAGACAGAATCTATTTTGTATGTAGCCGGTATTGTTGGGGCGCAGAGCAGCCTGCATGCTGTTTATATTGCAGTGAAGCGTATGTCGGGAATAGAGGAGTATGAAGAAAGGTGTATGTTGGCCTTCGCCAAGGTCACATGACCTCCATTCCAAGCACAATACCCAATCAGCATGAAACTTTACACCACCGCAAGAGAACCAAATCTAATCTTAGCAGCTGAAATGTCACATTTGTCTGCTGAGGGGGGTGACTTCATTCAACATCATTCTGAAATCCAACACCCCGCTCAGGACTGGAAGCCCGGGGGTCTGCAGTTGTGTCTGTGCTCTGGTCATGTGACTTTGTATACAGTACCCATATATTCACTTTAATATGGTGTATTTATGAATTGCGTCTGATTTATAGTGCAGCCCCATTGTCCTAAATTGCACTCACTGCACCATTCTCTTCAATTGCATGTGGTTGCACCACAGTCCCATTCCGTTTAATTGCATGATATTGTGGTGCGCCCCATTCTTTCATATATGTGTGATCTAAACCCAGGAGCCTGCAATCACTATATCTGGTCTCCTACAGTACACAGAACATGGAAATGCAATTATTTTAGTAAATCTGCTAAATACCTTTTCTCACAGCAGTATATAGCAGTCTTGTGACCTCTATCAGTGTCTGGTTAAAGTTTTTAAAGGAGCGCGTCAGCACAAGTTTTATCATTAGTGGAGAGCAGGCTGAGTTCCCAGCACAGCTAGAGAACTGACCATGGGGTTCTCTCCTGCTCAGTGTGGTCAGTGTTTAATAGGAAAGCAGAGGGGACTGGCAGGAACACCAGGGATTTCACACAAAGATGCAATACAAATAAACAGGATGCTTTCTCATACAAGTACAGTGGTACTTGGATTACGAGCATAATTAGTTCCAGAAGAATGCTTGTAATCCAAAGCACTTGTATATCAAAGCGAGTTTCTCCATCGGTAATAATGGAAACTCAGATAATCCGTTCCAGTGGCACTGCTAGTGTATGCAGTACCATATGTAACCAGAGGTGGGGCCGCCAGAGTCATTCGGAAACACTCTGAGCTGCTCACGTGCTCGGGAATCGAGTGTTTCCGAGTGTCACTGGCGCCCCCGTAACTCTGGCCACCCTAGAGGCTTGATTCCTGCTGGTTTGCGAGCGTCATCTTGCAAAACGAAGTCAAGATTAAAAAAAAAATTGCTTTTATTGCAAAACTCTCGTTAACTGCGTTACTTGCAATCCAAGGTATTACTGTACATGGTACAGCAGGCACATACCGTGTTTCTCCAAAAATAAGATCTACCCCGAAAAGAAGACCTAGTGGCTTTTTACAGGAGGGCTGCAATATAAGCCCTACCCCGAAAAAATAAAATAAAAATCTCTGCCCCCTTTGCAGTGTTCAGAGAAGACGATGGGAGCGACGGTTGTCCGGGGGGTATCTCGTCCCATCTCCATGCAGTGTTCAGAGCGGAGAAGACGACTCGGGGAATGCGATGGAAGTGTCAGGTGTTGGCGGGGGTTCTCGGGGGGGGGGGGCCTACCTGCAGTGTTCAGAGCAGACAGCTCGGGGCAGGCGATAGAAGCGCAGGGTGTTGGCGGGGGATCTCTGCCCCCCCCTACCTGCAGTGTTCAGAGCAGACAGCTCGGGGCAGGCGATAGAAGCGCAGGGTGTTGGCGGGGGATTTCGGCCCCTCTACCTGCAGTGTTCAGAGCAGACAGCTCGGGGCAGGCGATAGAAGTGCAGGGTGTTGGCGGGGGATCTCTGCCCCCCTACTTGCAGTGTTCAGAGCGGAGAAGACGGCTCGGGGAATGCGATGGAAGCGTTAGGTGTTGGCGGGGGTTCTCGGGGGTTCTGCAGTATTCAGAGCAGACAGCTCGGGGCAGGCGATAGAAGCGCAGGGTGTTGGCGGGGGATCTCTGCCCCCCCTACCCGCAGTGTTCAGAGCGGAAGCAGGCGATGGAAGCGGCGATATACGGTAAGGGTGTTTGCACAGTTGTATTGCAGCAGCACCTTTTTCATTATATGATCCTTTTACTGGTATGTTCATCCTGGGGATTCCTTGCATGGCAAGCCCTACCCTGAAAATAAGCCCTAGTGTGTTTTTGGTGTCCAAAATGAATATAAGACCCAAGTTTATTTTCAGAGAAACGCACTATCAGGAATATGACATGTTGGTGTAACAAACACTTTAAAGATGGCATTGAGTTTTGAGGTAAACCTGCCCCCCTCCCAGAGCCATTCATCCACAGGCAAAAACAGGTTTTTCTCTCCTGTTTTTTTGTAAATTAAAAAAACGAAAAAAATAAAAACTGCATGTGGATTGGGGGGGAAAACAGAAAATCTGGCCTTCAGTCGTTCACAAGCTGTCTTTGGAAGCCTACAGAGAAATGCAGTTGTCAGTATAAAATGTGCCATGCTTGTTCTACCAGTTCCTAGAAAAGGACCGATTTGTTCTGCCAACAGAAATAGTGTGTGGAAAGGTGGATGAGACAGAAGGTGGATGATGTATGGGTGGAGGAGTCTGGTATGTGGGTCACAGGTCTTCATACTGTGCGGTATAGACCTCCATTGTCAGCACTCTAATGGAAACCGGAGAATGTTCCCTGAGTGCTTTTAGGGATACTGCTGCCACCCTTTATTCTGGGTGTTTTGTTACTACGTGTGTGTGTGTGTGTGTGTGTGCGCGCGCACTGTATTATGCCTACAGATTTATAGATTCCCTCTCTAGTGGCTGGCTGGATTTCACACCATGCGTCGCCCTTCGTGTGCCGTTCACAAAAACATAAAAAGAAGCGTGTCAAAACACTTGTGTATTGCAGATCGCACTCTAACCTGTTTTTGACACGTTTGGAAGTGTTTGTAAAGAGCCGTATAAAGCTTTTTTTATAACCTCTTAGGAGTCTGAGGGGTGTTTTTGGGGTGCCCTGTTTACTTAAAGAGGAAGTAAACCCTGATGGGTTTTACTTCCCCCTCCTTTTTTTTTTTTTTCTCCTGCAGAAATAAAAGCATAATGGGCTAGTAGTATGCATCGCATACTAACCCATTATGTAGCACTTGCCTGCAAACGAAGCCTGCGCTGTCCCCACTAGAGGCTGCATCCATCTTCGCCCCCCTCTTCCTTCCGCGGCCGCCGGTTTTTTGACTGGCCTGAGCCGCGTGACGTCACTCCCGCACATGCGTGCGGGAGCCGTCGGTCACGGCACTTGCGAGTGAAGATACGGCACAGAGGTCCGTTTCACAGCGCATGTGCCGATGACCTCATCGGCGCACTACAAGGTGAATATATCTCCTAAACGGCGCACGTTAAGGAGATATTTGCACTACCTATAGGTAAGTCTAGAATAAGGCTTGCCTATAGGTAAGTGACAATTGGTCGGGGGGTTTACAACCTGTCTCTGTCTCTGTCTCGATGTACCCACATGAAATTTTATATAATTTTTTTTCACTCGCATCCTGCTGTCTTTTGGTCTTATTTAAAGAGGAACTGCAGTCTGCTCACATGATATATAATACAAACATCTTTGCCATTCTGAAGCCTCCCTCCAACCACTTTGCATGAAAGCTGTGCATGTCATGAGCCAAGGCTTTTTACCAAAGAGGAAGTGGGCTGTATAATGGCCCGTACACACGATCCGGATATCGTACGACAGATCGTATGACTTTTTTCCGCTTAATAGTCGCAAGTAAAAATTGAATAGGTTACTAAAGGCACAAATTCTCATACGACAGAAAAAAAAAATCGGAAGTGATGTCATGTGTTATAATGTATTTGTGTTGTATTTTCGGACAACTGTACTGACTAAACGAAAATCGTACGATCTGGTATCGTATGAGGAAATTTTTCATGCTTGTCCGATCGAATAATATCGGATGAACTTCGTGATCGGCTCTCGAAAGTGTACACACGATCGGAAAAGCGTCCGATTCTTCCTCGGACGACAGTTTTCGCCTGATATTCGGATCGTGTGTACGGGCCATAAGGTATTTACTGGCAGAAAAAAAAAGTTTTACTATCAAGTTAAAACTACAAGGGCAGAAGATTTAATAGATGGAAAGTAAAAAAAAGACTGAAGGTCCACTTTAATCACCTCTGGGGTATTTAAGTGTAAAAAAAAAAACAAATGTAAAAAAAATCTTTTTTTAATGTAGACAAAAATGTATTCTGCTACATGTCTTTGGTAAAAAAAAAAAAATTCCAATAACTGTATTGGTTTGCGTGAAAGTAATAGCACCCACACAAGTGTGTGTGTGTGTACACACACACACACACACACACACACACACACACACACACACACACACACACACACACACACACACAGTATATATACACATTAATGTGGCCGTGGTTTGGATTCATTCCTGTGACCTTATGTGTGATATTTTGGATTTTCCTATATGCGCAATTTGACTCCTTGTAATAGGGTTCAATTAAAGCGGAGGTCCACCAAAATTTATTATTTTTTAAGTCCACAGCTACAAATACTTCAGCTGCTGACTTTTAAAAAAAAAAACACTTACCTGACCAGGGTGCCCGTGATGTCAGCACCCGAAGCCGATCTCTTCCTCGCCTCTCGGATGCTGCCGCCGCCATCTTCGGTGAGGGAATCAGGAAGTGAAGCCTTGCGGCTTCACTTCCTGGTTCCCTATTGCGCATGCGCAATCTCACTGGTCCCTGCTGTTTTCTGGGACCCGTGTGAGTCCCAGAAGACAGCTGGGGGGGTACGGAGGCGGCGCCAGGCGTGGCGTAGATACCCGCAGATAATCCGGGCTTTCTATCGCCGGAAGTGGGAGCAGGTATCAGCTTCCCCCTCCCCCTGAAAGGTGCCAAATGTGACACCGGAGGGTGGGGAGGGTTCCAAAAAGCGGAAGTTCCATTTTTGGGTGGAATTCCGCTTTAAGTCTGAATGCATTGTCTGTCTGCGGGTGGAAAGGAACCTTCCTATACTCAGAGGAAGTTTATTCACGTGTGGATCTATATATGGACATCACAATTTTTATAATTTAAGTGAAGAATTTTTTTTCACTATGGTGATTTGATATAATATTTATGATATAGGAGCGTGGTTCCTTTTTGTTTCACTTTGTGGGAGCTGGCTAACGGACATCACCAGTGACACTAATACAGTGATCAGTGCTAATACTATACACGGTCACTGTACTAATGACCCTGACTGGGAAGGGGTTAAATATGTGCCGAACTATGTAATTGCTGATTTTTTGATAAATCTTTGTTTCTTATCCCTGCTTTGTAAAGAGCCCTATGTTGATTGTCAACACAGGGAATCTGGGCTGTGATTGGACACAGCCGATCTGCAGGTCCTGGCCATTAATCATTGGCTGGGACATGCTGACTCTGCCCACAGAGCAGAGCCTGCAGTCAGGGGTGTGCATGCGTGTAAATGCCCTGAACCCAGAAGAAAGCCGTGACGTACAGGTACGTTGGGGTGCCTGTACAAGCCGTCCTGCCGCAGTATATGAACAGCGGTTTTCCAGGTGGTTAACATATATGCATGTTTACCTCCTAAAATCATTCCTTGTTTAGACCTATAAAAGCCCTGGGATTGCTGCGGAGTGCCGCCACCTTGGATGTCACACGTAGCTGTCAAGTGACACTCTAGTTATCACCTTCATCCCCCGCAAATGCATAAGGTTATGTAGGCAAGTAAAGGAAGGGGTGGGGGAGCTGGGACAGCACCGACAGTAATTGGCTACATTCAGAAGAGGGGAGGGCTGTGATGTGTTAGTGGTGCAACGGATCGTCACAGATCCGTGATCCGAACGGGTCACCCTGTTCGGATCGGCACACCACACGATCCGCGGAGCGCTCCAGAGCCATAGGTAAGGCCGCGGCATCAGCCTAGCTCGAGCGGAGGCCATCTTGGTACACCCGGCGGAGGCCACTGTAGTGATGTTTCGTTGCCGCCATCTTGCTCCACCCCACACTCCTGCACAGTAATGACAGTGAGAAGGGGCCAAGCGGACATCTTGCTACACCCAACGTTTTAGATTTCTGTTATTTTCAACACAAAACGGAGCTGATCAGCTTAAATACATTTGGAAATCCAACGGATTGTTTACATGTTACATTTTATAAGCAGCAGCAAACCTTACATGGTTGCTAATGTGACGGAACACCTCTGATTTTCACATTTAACTAAATTTTTAAAATCAGAAAATCAGAGGTGTTCTGTCACATTAGCAACCATGTAAGGTCAGCAGGTTTGCTGCTGCTTTTAAAATTGAACATGTAAAGAGTCCGTCAGATTTACGCATTTAAGCATGTTTTTGTGTTGAAAATATCTGAAATCTAAAACTCTGGTGGGTGTAAAGATTGTTTTGTTTTTTTTTTATTTTTTTTATCCGATCCGTTACTCTGATCCGAGGAGCGATCCGATCCGTGAGTTTTTTGACCCGTTGCACCCCTAATGTGAAGGGGGCTGTGCTAGGGAATTGACTCTCTTCCTGGAATAGTTTATTTTTTATTTATTTTTAACAAGTTCTGAGGTGCCTTACAAGTGAATAAGGCCTCATGCCCACTGGGTGTTTAACCCATCTGTGTGAGGCTCCGGTGTTCAGCTGCAGGGCACAAGCTCACCATCGAGCCACGCTGGCTCATTGCAGTCATTTTAGTAAAACCAATGTGTAAAAGGTGAGTGTTTTTGCAGTGCCCGGGAGGGTGCAGCCTACAGGCCCACTGCTAGCGGCCTGTAAAAATCACTGGCATGCAGAAATGTGCATAGGCTCGGATGCCGTACCGAGCAGCACTTTCATGCAGGCTGGAATCGTACAAAGCCGTATGCAGACTTTTGGAGCTGAACCTTTCAATGGCGAATCCCTTTTTTATCTGTACAGCTGTGAGAGCGGGCACTGTATTTTGTTGGCTAGAGCTTGAACATGGACTTTCCTGACCGAAAATGCGGTGTCCAAGACGGGCGTGATTTTTAGATCTAAAGCATTTTTGTGCATTTTGACTTGCCGTGCGGTAATGCAAACCGAACAAATAGGATGTAAGGCATATTGCTGTGTCTATGCATTGGTGCAGCCCAATGCATATAGTGTGAGTGGACCCTTATGGTGGCAGTCTGGTAACCTCAAAGGTAGGGTTGTTGGCACACAGATGCCCGCAAGTCTCTGGTCTGTTGGTTTTGGTCGGTCAGTGACTCTAGGTTGTACATGATGTCCTGTGTTAGGGTTATGCTGGCTGTGCTGGAGTGCAGTGATGGGCCCTGTGGTTTATCAGGATTGTATGAATGTGGCAGCACAGTGTGACCTGGTGTCATGGGACCTGATAAATGGTTATCGGGTTCTACGTGTTTGCAGAGTGACTGTTTACTCTCCATCCACATTCCCTGGCAGCTGCCATGTCTGGGTCACCTGACCAGGGGTCACACTATGTAGGACACGGGGGCTAAGCAAAACACATCTCATAAGGAACATCTCTGTAGGTGCAGCAAGATGGGGAAACCTTGCTGACCTGTGAGGGGGGGGGGGGGGGTGTTGTGTGTTTTTTGGTTTTGATTAGTGGTGCACTGAAATAAAAATTCCGGACCAAAACCAAAAATTTAGGATGCACTTGACCGAAAATTTATATATATATAAATTTAGTCGGCAGCTTGCTATGGGGGCGCCGAGTCGCAGCGCCCTGTGTCCATTCAGACACTGAGACCCAGCTCCGCCCCCTCACTCTTGGCTAGCTGACTTTGACAGCAGCGGCAGCCAATGACATCACTGCTTTGTCTCGGCCAATCAGGATGGAGAATCTCGGATGGCCAAGACAGCCATAAAGCTTAAAGCGGTTGTATACCCGCTGACAGTTTTTTTTTTCATTTTTAGCTACCTGCAAGGCAAAAGGCATAATGAGCTAGTATGCGCGCATACTAGCTCATTATGAAATACTTACCTTAGATCGAGGCGTCGGTAACTCACCTGGTCCACGCCGAGGGAGATGACATGTTGCCTCACTGTCTTCCGGGTATCGCGGCTCCAGCGCTGTGAGTGGCTGGAGCCGCGATGTCGTCACTACCGTGAATGTGCGTGGGAGACTTCTTTCCGGCAAGGTCCGGCGTCTGCCGGGCCTTCAGCCGAGAATCCCCTGTGTGCATGCGCCGCTGCAGTCAGGGGAATAGGAGATATTCAGGTTTAGGAGATATTCTTTTTACCTACAGGTAAGCCTTTTTTATAGGCTTACCTGTAGGTAAAAGTACAAAATTTGACTATACAACCACTATAATGCATTAAGGTGAAAACTTCTAGTGACCAGCCCCCCTGTTTTACTCACCTGAGCCCTGGAATTTCCCACGGCAGAGACACGCTCATCCTCTGCATGGGGTTCTCAGCTCTTGATTGGATAGATTGATAGCAGCGGGAGCCAATGGCTGCGCTGCTATCAAATGATGCGGGGGGCAGGGCCGAGTCCTACATTCGGCCTCTATGGATGCAAATGCTGGACTCGAGTGCGCCCGCAAGGTAACCCCCAGGGAGAGCCCTTCTCCTAGGGGGTTATACGATGTGCGGAGGAGCCGTGAGCTGCAGAGGGACACCAGAAGACGAGGATCGGGGCCACTCTGTGCAAAACGAACTGCACAGTGAAGGTAAGCATGACATGTTTAAAAAAAAAAACGAAGCCTTACAATCACTTTTGGGGGCTCTTGCACACAGAAGGCTTTTATCTTGATGCATAAAATGCTGTGCAAATGGCATGTGACATAAAAAGTTACAACGATCGCCATTTTATTCCCTAGGGTCTCTGCTAAAAAAAATGTTTGGCGTTCCATGTAATTTAATACCAAAAAAGATTTTTTACATGTAGGAGTGAAGTGCCAGAATTGGCCCGGATGGGAAGTGGTTAAGAACATTTTTTTATTATCTATCATTGGGTCAAATCGACCTTGACTGTTGTGTCAAATTTGCAGAATCAGGGTGAAAAACGTTACACAAACATTTTTTTTTGAATATTTTTATTAGGAAATGTTTTTAAAACAGAAAAGTCATAAATGAGGATTGGCAAAGAGTCAGACAATCCACATCTCAATCATATAAGCCAAAGGTGAACGTGAAACCTCTAGTATTGGCAGAATTAAAGTGTCCAATATGGCAGTACGCTCCACTGAGGATAAAAGGAGTACGACTCGTAACTATGGAATATACAGGAAAATGTATGCTTCAAAAGTCGAGTAGAAATGATATCCAAAGCAGCGTCTGAGGTCAGTGTGTGCTCCATGGTACGGGCCGACCGGGCCTAGCTATAACTCAGTAGGGCTACGAAGAGAACCACTCAATGCAGTAGTCGGTACTGGACCTGTCCAGGAATAAAACTTATAACCAAGGGAAAAGTTAGACCTCAGAAAGATGAGCAAGTGACGGGTTGGTCTAGCTCAGGCATGTCCAAAGTCCGGCCTGCGTTCTGGTTTGGAACGGCCGTCTGGTAATTTGGACAGGTATATGTTTTGTGGCCCCCAACAAATCCCTGACCGCCCGGGGTTGCAAAAGATATACACGCTGGCTGCCTTGGAGGGGACAGGGTGGAGGCGGGACGAGTGCCGTACATGCAGGTGAATTTCCTGTTTGCACGCCGGCCTCTGTAATGGGAAGTCCTGCCTCCTGCGCTGCTATTGGATGACTGTTCTGTCCATCATTAGAGGCGGGACTTTGTATTAAAGAGGCCACCGAGAAAACAGATTCTCCTGTATGTAATCTGGCGCACGTCCCGCCCCCTCCCTGTCCCATCCGAGGTTGTAGATGGACATCAATCAGGCTGCATTCCTGGCAATGGGGGTGCTGCATTCCTGGCAATGGGGGTGCTGCATTCCTGGCAATGGGGGTGCTGCATTCCTGGCAATGGGGGTGCTGCATTCCTGGCAATGGGGGTGCTGCATTCCTGGCTGCATTCTTGTTGGGCAGTGTATTAGTGCTCGGACGAACACATAGACCGAATTTTTAATGGTTCAATGAATGTCAGGCAAAATGGTCGGCCCTCACGCACATTCACTTCATCAAATCTGGCCCTCTTTCAAAAAAGTTTGGACACACCTGGTCTAGCTGGAGAACAATAAAAAAAAAATCTAAGCTCCGATCAGCCGCTGTACTGACCAATTCTATATTAGTACAGCGATCGCCGCCCACTGAGCCTATTGAGCCACTAGAACACTCCGGTCAGCGCTCTGCCATTGGCTGACACCGCTGATTGGAAGAGCCGGTCAGCTGCTGGTTTTCCAGCATGCTGGCTGGTTTCTGTTGGACCAGCTGACATACGTACGGCCGAATTACTGTTTTTTTTGTTTTTATTGAACCAGCCGATGTCTCCTGACATTAGACCCGTGTGTACTTAAGCATAAATGAAGGCGGGAAGGGGCAGTCGGTTTTTGAGTGGGATAGTGTCCCCACCCCAGGGGGTCCTTGACCCTCCAACAAATTTCTAATGGTGTATGTGGTTTCTGCTCAGTAAAGTTAATTCCAAAATCGAATGTTAGAGGGGTTGTAAAGGCTCGTGTTTTTTCACCTTAATGTATCCTATGCATTAAGGTGAAAAAAAAACTCCTGGCAGTCACCGGCCCCCTCCAGCCCCCCGTTTTACTTGCCTGAGCCCTTTCATCTCCTCGGTGGGGAAGTGCCGTCCTTCTCTCCAGATCCTTCTCTCCAGAATCCGGCTCTGATTGTATAGATTGATAGCAGCGCAGCTATTGGCTTCCTCTGCTGTCAATCAAATCCAAGATGCGGGGGCGGGGCCGAGTCATACTAATGCTCTTTGTTCAGTGTGTTCTATCCGAGTCACTTTACTAAATAGTCCTTTGGCCTTGCCACCCAGAATTGTAGCTTTAATGGCTGTTATAGACGCATCCTTTTTTTTTTTTTATATCCCGGCTTTAAGAAAAAGCGAGTCCAGAACACAATGTTTTATTTCCAAGCACATATCTGAACCTTGTGTGTTGAAAACAATAGCACTGAGTGCTCTGGATTTGTAATTGCTGCCTGCACACTAAGTGAACCTGTAAAGTACACCCCAATTACAGAAATACCATAACTGAGTGTCATAATGTGCTAGTATGCATTGCATACTAGCACATTACTAAAAACATACCTGTAAAACAAGGCATCTAGTGGCGCGCTGACAGGGCTTCCATGTTTACCCAGTCCTCCTCCTGGGTTAATGGGCTCCATTTGGCTTAGCCACGATGACGTCGCATGCAGGAGCCACGATCGCAGCACTCGGTGGACGGCATTCTCAAGTATGCTGTCCATTGAGAGTGCAGTGTGCATGTGTCTGTGATGGTTTACTTCCATTTTAACTCTTGAGATACGTGCAAAAGGTATTGGAAACCTACTGCTGAGGATTTCTTCTCTTAAAGGGGTTGTAAACCCTTGAGGTTTTTCACCTTAATGCATTAAGGTGAAAAACTTCCTGTGATGCAGCTGCCCCCCTTTTACTTCCCTACCATCACGGGACCACATATCTCACGGAGTTTGTTCAACTTATGCTCAGTGTGTATTCAGTAGAAGACTGCAAGCTGGCAGGTACGTGTTCCTTGTTGCAGAAGAGTTATAGCGGGTCTCTTTGCACTAAAGAGCTGCCTGCTCACAGTTTATTAGTCACGTTTAGTTCCACTTTAAGATTGCAACTTGCATTTGCAAGTTATTGAACACATTTCTATTTCTAACGGTAAAGTGGTTGTAAAGGCTCAAGGTTTTTTTTTTATCTTCATGCATTCTATGCATGAAGGTTAAAAAAAACACCCCTGTGCAGCTCCCCTAATACTTGCCTGAACCCCATCTTGATTCAGCAATGTGTGCGAGTGCCTCGGCTCTCCGGAGACTCTGCCTTCTCATTGGCTGAGACTGCGTCAGGAGCCATTGGCTGCCGCTAAAATCACAGCCAGGGGAGAGGGGGTGGGGCCGAGCCTGTGGCTCTGTAAGTGGACATGCAGAGAGCCACAGCTCAGGAACGAGCCTGCTTGGGTGCCCCCCATTGCAAGCTGCTTGCTCTGGGTGGGCACTTGGCAGGAGGAATGGGCCAGGAGCGAGGCGAGGGACCAAATAGGAGTCTCGGGCTGCTCTGTGCAAAACCGCTGCACAGAGCAGGTAAGATGATTTTTTGGTGTGTTCCAGCGTGGCTTTGGTGTGTTCCAGCGTGGCTTTGGTGTGTTCCAGCGTGGCTTTGGTGTGTTCCAGCGTGGCTTTGGTGTGTTCCAGCGTGGCTTTGGTGTGTTCCAGCGTGGCTTTGGTGTGTTCCAGCGTGGCTTTGGTGTGTTCCAGCGTGGCTTTGGTGTGTTCCAGCGTGGCTTTGGTGTGTTCCAGCGTGGCTTTGGTGTGTTCCAGCGTGGCTTTGGTGTGTTCCTTGGGTTCCAGTGCAGGAAAAATTAGAATTTTTTTTTCTGTGACGCAGTGGAACTGCAAACCATATAACCTACTTTCTATGTGTTTTTGATGCCAGGGAAAAAAAACGCACTGGACTGCATGTGCTGTGAACTGACCCTCAGTCTTTTATAATTTGATCGAACAATGAGCCAAAGTATTGCAATGCTGCTAATCGATGAAAAAGGATTATTTCCTGCGACTCCATATGATTGCTTCCAATCAAAATTGGTCAGATATCATTTTGATTGCATATATCGATCAGAGAAAATTGAAACCTGTGTGGCCGCCATTACTTATGCAGGCTGCACAGCGGTGGGTCTTCACTGTTCCATATTCTCAGTCTGGTGGAAAACAGATACCCCATTTAGATTGTCTCCTCAGTCAATTAGTATGGTTAGCAGATGGCCATTGGACAGAAAATAGACAAAGGATATGCTAGAATAAAAATATGGAACACGCATGTTGCAATGCAGTTTTTCATTAAAACAAGTGAATTCAAGTCGGACATTTTGGTTACTTAAAAAGCGACGAGGGTTTGCTTCTAACGAAGGAGGTTTTATCTGAACGGGAGAAATGAGGACAGTTGCACAGTTGGTGTCTCTTCTCTGTATACACTTGGCATATTCACCATGTAAGACAGAAACGTGACTGTTCAGCTCCCGAGGAATATTTTGTAGAAGGGTTAATTTCTGTTCATTGGGCTTTCTGATCGTATAGGTCATGTGAGGCCTCCGCTGTCATACCCAGGCGCTGTCACCACTCATAGCAATTTTATTTTCCTATAGGTAGAAACTGATTCTGCTGAGTTCATGGTTTGACCATCCCTGTTCTGCCGAGAGATAATTTCAAGGAGTGACTGTTTATGAAAAACGAGGAGGTTGACTGATTATATAAGGACATGTCTGCAGTCTTTGTTCCTTCTGAAAAATATGCTGTGCTGTTTATGCGTGACGCACAGGGCAGGGGGCTTCCCAAATGTGGTACAGGCCTCAGGATATTGTATGTGCAACCGTAAAATGAGAAGGGCACTTTATAAGTACACTTATCCTTTTTTATGTCCACCTTTCTTGACCTAAAATACCCCACTTTCCCACTTTTCCCTTGCGCCTCCTGGGACGCCCCCCCCCCCCCGCTTCTTGCGCCTCCTGGGACGGCCCCCCCCCCCCGCTTCTTGTGCCTCCTGGGACGGCCCCCCCGCTTCTTGCGCCTCCCCAGTTGCTCATTTTCCGTGATCTGGTGTTTGCTGCCACTATTCCTACTCTGAAAGTCTTCTGTGGACATGTGCCCCAAGGCTGCAGAGCCTTGGAAGATTGCCCCATACACATTTATGGGGAGTTGCTGCTCAAGTGTGGCCAGTACACAGACTTGCGGAGCAGGGAATAACACCAGAGGCTGCAGTGTCTGGATCGAGGTATGCCAGCATCTGGGAAGGTGTGATGGTGTGGTAGTTTGTCAGGAAGGGGGGCAAAAATAAGTGCATTTTTTTTTTATTTTTTTTTAAAGGGCAAGTTTACCCTCTACAATAAATTGCCCATGCACTCCAGCATCCCCAGAACTGTACATACCGCTTGGGTTTTATAAATGAGGTTTCTTTTCAATAGCATACTTGGGCCGTTCACTCTCCTGAGCATGTCCCTAAAAATTCTCAGACGATTTCTCATTAACCCCCACGCCCCATTTGTCCTGTTTAGCTGAGGATGAACTGACAAGTGCCCTACCATCACCACAAGGTATGAGGGCACTGGCTGATTCTAATCTAGTGTATGTGCTTTGTGCGCCCTTTTCCCCCCATGCAGCAGTGGCTGAGCTCAGTATTGTGCTCTAGGTGGGCAAGAGCATGCACAGGATTTGAACTGAGCTGTCATACCTAAAATGTTGGGAGCACGCTTGTAATGGTTGCCCTGTCTGTGAGGGTTTTGGGCAGGGTTCACTTGGAAAAGTGGGTTAGACACAAGCCGCTTATGTGGCGTTTAGGGTAGGCACAGACATGGCACGACTTCCATGTACTCTGTAGGGTGGCTACGGGCTCGGCTTCCATGTACTCTGTAGGGTGGCTACGGGCTCGGCTTCCATGGACTCTGTAGGGTGGCTATGGCTTCCATGGACTCTGTAGGGAGGCTACGGGCACGGCTTCCATGGACTCTGTAGGGTGGCTACGGGCACGGCTTCCATGGACTCTGTAGGGTGGCTACGGGCACGGCTTCCATGGGCTCTGTAGGGTGGCTACGGGCACGGCTTCCATGGGCTCTGTAGGGTGGCTACGGGCACGGCTTCCATGGACCCTGTGTAGGGTGGCTACGGGCACGGCTTCCATGGACTCTGTGTAGGGTGGCTACGGGCACGGCTTCCATGGACTCTGTGTAGGGTGGCTACGGGCACGGCTTCCATGGACTCTGTGTAGGGTGGCTACGGGCACGGCTTCCATGGACTCGGTAGGGTGGCTACGGGCACGGCTTCCATGGACTCGGTAGGGTGGCTACGGGCACGGCTTCCATGGACTCGGTAGGGTCGCCCTGCCATTGCACCGTTCAACTGCATGGTGGGGAGCAGCCAATTTACTTTCCGGCTTCCAAAACTTAGAGTGAGAGGATTTGATTATAATTGGATCATTGTCACTGGATTCTATAGAAAAAGTTCATTTGGATCCGGAGCTCCCAGGTTGTCGTTTTGTGCCGTTTCCCATTCTCAGTGCATTCAAGTCCTTGTAGAATCCGGTTTATCCCCACGGTGGTGTTATAGCGGCACAGACTACGCCTGGATTCTTGATTAACCACCTGCTGAGCCTCTCCTAATAAACGGAACTTAAAAAGTGATTTTCCTGTAATTGGCATTAAATGAATGTCGCCGAGCTCCCATTGTTAATTATTACTGCGATGGCTGGAGTTACTCAGCTGCAGCGTTTAGCCATCCTCCGATGTGCAGAGGATTCAGTGGAGGCAGAATAATCCTGGTTTGCAGCAGATGGATTTATTCTTTTCCTCCATACTTCAATTATTTATTTTTTATGCTCCTCTCACATATGTATACCTTTTTTATGGACCTTAAAATCACACTTTTGCCCCTCCCATTTGCAAAACTGTTAGCTGGGATTCTGTCTTATTTTAATTAGATTTCCTCTCCTCTGTTCATTTTCCTCTGTTTAACACATGAACACACATCTCCTCTGTTGCACAAATTAAATTTATAAAAAGGGAAAAGGCTTACCTGCCAAGGGATTTGTATTTGTCCATTCAGTTCTGAGATTTACACAACTCTGCCCCACAGCCTTGTCTGTCTGGCCAGAAGACCTGTGTTTTTTTATTTTTATTAATTTTAATCTGACTCGGTTTACGAGTGTCTCGCAAAACGTGCAGAATTCAAGCTAATGGGGTGTGCAGTACCGCATTTGACCAGAGGTGCGGGGGCGCTGGTAACACTTGGAACGGTTCAAAGCCATTCCGAGCCGTTCGGAAATACTTGGAATCGCTCGGAAATACTCCCTTCCCAAGGGTTTCCGAGATCAGCCGAGCTGTCCCCTGAGTTTTTACGAGGCTCTCCGGCGCCCCCCACTTTTGGCCACATGCGGTATTGCGGGGTTAATGCGGAACAAATTATCTTTGTTTCCATTGACTTCTATGGGGAAACTCGCTGTGATATGCAAGTGCTTTGGATTACAAGCTTTCTCCTGGAACGGATTATGCTCGTAATCCAAGGTTCCAATGTATATGGCAGGCTTGTGACTTAGTGTCTGGTTAAAGCTTGTAGGAGGAGTTTTCATCTCTCCTGATTGTCCTATGAGGCTGCAGGAACCCTGACCCTGTCTGCACAGTGCTGATTGGCCCTGTGCCGATCACATGCACTCTACCAAGGTAAAATAAAAAATCTTTAGCAATAAACACCAAACTGAGCATGTGCAGAGTGCCTCCAAGGCTCTGCATCAGCAGGAGATGGTTTGGGGACAGTGGAAGAAGGGGAGGACCAGAGAAGACAGGTTCAAAGGGCTTTTTTTACATAATACAGATGATTAACCCCTTGGGTTCCACAGTGAGTAGAACTTTACTGCATGTACAGACTGATTTTGCTGTCGTGGGTTTAAACAATGAAGGCCTGCATTCAGAAGACTTCTAACCTAGCCATCGGGCCTGACCACCCTTCTGTATCAGTGACCGGTTTACCTCCCACTAATTTTAGGCAGCTCTATAAGTGTATCACTGGAGTCCACATAGCTGTGTGTGTCTGGAGCCTTCTGTTCTGCTAGATACTTCTATCAGCTGTTTGATTATCTGCCTAATAATGGCCTCATAACTGCTGTCAGCCCTGCAAGCTCTGGCCTTTGTTTGCAAGCATTCCTGTCAGCAGATGGTGCCTCTTAAGTCCTTGGATCCACAACACTGTTATCTCATTTAAGGGGGGGCGCTGACACGATTGTTTTTAACCTCAATTGGTATACCGTAAAAGATATTAAATGTGCATTACATTTAAACCCTGATTCAAACTGATGTGATGCGGAAAATGCCATGTATCCCATTTACTGCACCGCAATCGCACGGCATACATGCGATCTGCTGCGGATGTCCATATTAGATTGACACCCCGAAACCGCTTGCAAAACGGTGCGATTGGCAGAATTGCATGGATGTGAACACGCATGAGATTCAGGTGCGGAAAAAGGGTCCTTCACCATTTTGGCGTGGATGCAATGCATTTTGACGCTCAAATTGTGTGGATCAAATCGTGATGTGCACAGAAATGTGGTGCGATTCATGTACGGGTTACATGCGGCGTCCAGCAATGCACCAATGTCGACCCAGGCTAAAGCAGAACTAGAGGAGCACCGAATGGAAATTTTGGTACTGAAAATTCAGGGGGAGCTATTGGCGACGGATGGGGGAGCTATTGGCGACGGATGGGGGAGCTATTGGCGACGGATGGGGGAGCTATTGGCGACGGATGGGGGAGCTATTGGCGACGGATGGGGGAGCTATTGGCGACGGATGGGGGAGCTATTGGCGACGGATGGGGGAGCTATTGGCGACGGATGGGGGAGCTATTGGCTTATACAATTGTATTTTGCTTTTAATTAAAAATCCTTTGAATGTCTTCACGCTGGTCCCTTACGCTTCCATTGTAGTGTTAAAAAATCTTGCTTGCTGCATTTTTGGTCAGTTAAAAAAAAAAAAATACACCTCCCTGTAGAAATGCATTAAAAACGCACCCGTTTTGAGTCACATGTCCCATGAAAAACACTAAGCGCAGTAAAATCTGCAACATTTTGTGCATTTTTTACACCTTTTTCTGTCTGGTTTCGGCTGATATATTTTAGCGCATCTCTAAACAGAACTCCATAAAAAATTTAAAAAAGTATGTCTACAAGACTTGTAGTTGTAGCCCAGGGGTCTCAAACTGGCGGCCCTCCAGCTGTTGCAAAACTACAAGTCCCATGAGGCATTGCAAGGCTGACAGTTACAAGCATGACTCCCACAGGCAGAGGCATGATGGGACTTGTAGTTTTGCAACAGCTGGAGGGCTGCCAGTTTGAGACCCCTGTTGTAGCCTACGGCTTCAGGTAATTGGACGCTGGCAAAAACTTTGCTGGAGACTCGCCTACGGGGACATTTATATAACTTTGCCCACTCTGAGACCCCAGTGGACTAGTGTCCTTGGGTGATTAACACCCTTTTTTTTTTTTTCCCCTCTCCCTTTTTAGACGCTTCTATCAAGCTCTGACTGCTTATTGCCCATGGCTATCTAGCAGTTTCCAAATCGGTAACCCTCTGTGTCCACCTTGGGGGACCATTACCTGTGTGTTTGTGTGTGTTTGTGTGTGTTTGTGTGTGTTTGTGTGTGTTTGTGTGTGTTTGTGTGTGTGTGACCAGGCTGTAGTTTTGCTCCAGGCACTAGATTCTGCATTTGGCACACATTGCTGCAACAAATGTAGTTAGTGGGACCTATACAGGTTCAGGGTTGTGGGTCCCCAGACCCATTTGTGGGTATTCCCACTGTGACGGGGGAAGCCTGGACTCCTGGTCCACCGACTGGCTTCCCTGAACTTTTTTTTTTTGGTACACAGTGCAAGTGAAGTGAGTTACCACAAATGAGCATTATCATTGCAGTTTGCTGTAAAGAATCCTAGGCTCACTGATGGGGATACTACAGACAGTGCTGTTCCGGAACTGCGGCTGTTTATCCAGAAGACTTTGGCAAATGCGTTTTTCTTTTTGGTTATCTGTAAGACTTCTTGCATTTGGGGTTACCCTTTAAATTGTCTATCGGGCTCCAGCTCTTCTGTGCCATTGACTCTGGCCTTGTACACTCAGTCTCGGTTAGCCGTGTGCTGACAAGGCTGCAGGAATAAATAGCCTGGCTGGTTGCCCAGCACTGGAGAGTCTACAGCCTGTTGCTGCATCCACTCCATGTTCTGCCTGCTCAGGTCTTCATTAACACGTTCACTGCCTTGCCTAGTTTGTTTGTTTTTGTTTTTTTCTATGTACCTTTTAATGGATATGCTGATGTTCGTTATTCTGTTTGGCTGTTTCATGTTCTGATGCCAGGCTCTACAAGGGGGGGGGGCAGCAATATTTGGGTAAAAGCAATGATGGCATGACTGACCTGTGAGTGGTTATTCTTAATTGTTAGACTTCGTCACTGACTTGAATTCTTTTTTTTTTTTTTTTTTTTTTTTTATTCATTGAAGTGTATTTTCCGAAAACTGCATTTGAAAGACCGCTGGGCAAATAGTGTGACATAAAATATTGCAGCAATTGCCATTTTATTCCCGAGGGCCTCTGCTAATATGTATGTTTGGGGGTTCCAAGTAATTTTCTAGCAAAATATATTGATTTTAACTTGAGAAACAAGTGTCAGAAAAAGATTTAGACTTTAAGTGGTTAAACTTTTTCTTTACACAGCGTTAGTTACAATGTTTCCTGTTAAAGTGGTAGTAAACTCTCCTAATGATACTGGATTTAAACAATATTCTAATATAACTTATTTACAATGAAATTGGTAATAAGAGTATGCCCTAAAATATTTCTTGCTGTCATAAATCCTATTTGAAAAGCTCCTGCTTGCTGGCGCCATCCCAACTATGGTCTTCCGCGTCTGTCCAGTAAGCTAGTTCCGCCCGCAGTAGCTTTTCCTGTCCATAATCCCGCGCATGTGCAGTAATGGCAAGGTGTCCACAATCCCCTTCTCATTGCGGAGCTAGTATAAGGCTGTATCGCGGGATGTCGGGGCTGACGTCGCCAATAGGAAATGAGGCAGCTCTGACATAGACCCTGCATTTTTCCGGCAGGGTATAAGCCCTGCCGGAAAATTGGGACACGGCGCATGCGCGAGTGACGTCATGCACGCACGTACATGTACGTGCACGCACATGCACACGCACGTCCGCGCACGCACATGCACACGTATGTGCGCGCGTACGTGCACACGCGCGTACGTGCACACGCACGTACGTGCACGCGTACGCACGCACGCACACGTACGTACGCGATATATCGGCCGATATTTGGCCATTTTTGATAGGCATCGGCCGATTTATTAAGATTAGGCCGATGTTTCAGACTGACCTCCGCTCATTCTTCCTTCTCCACACTTAGCGGCTCTGGCAGCATCAAGCGCCGCGCTGAGTGTGAGCAGAGAGGAGAGAGAGACAGAGGAGCTGTCAGCTTGATGTCGGGGATGGGCAAGACCCGGCAGCTAAATTACACCAGCCAATGATTGGGCTGCTTTAGAAAGGGGGCGGGCCACATACACGTAGCGACCCGCCCAGATACCATCCCATTAGCTGGTGTAATATAGCTGCTGGGTCCCGCCCACACCGACATCGAGCTGACAGCTCCTCTCTGTCTCTCTCTCTCTCCTCTCTGCTCACACACTCAGCGCAGCTCTTGATGCAGCCAGAGCCGCTGAGTGTGTGAGCAGAAAGGAGAGAGAGAGAGGAGCTGTCAGCTCGATGTCGGGGTGGGCGGGACCCAGCAGCTATATTACACCAGCTAATGGGATGGTATCTGGGCGGGTTGCTATGTGTGTGGCCCCGCCCCCTTTCTAAAGCAGCCCAATCATTGGCTGATGTAATTTAGCTGCTGGGTCCGCAAAATCAGTGCAATCTGTCAGTGCCTCCAGCCAGTGCCACCGCCAGCCAGCACCACCCGCCGCCACACTCCACCGCCAGCCAGCGCCACTGCCAATCAGTGCCATCTGTCAGTTCCAAACCAGTGCCACCTGCTAGTGCCAATGCCATCTGTCAGTTCCAAACCAGTGCCACCTGCTTGTGCCAATCAGCGCCACCTGCCAGTGCTAATCAGTGCCTCCTGCCAGTTCCACACCAGTGCCATCTGCTAGTGCCAACTGTCAGTTCCAAACCAGCGCCATCTGCTAGTGCCATCTGTACTGAGGACATCAAGTGTGTGCTAGAGTGACGGGAGTAAGCAGGAAGGAGTGGAGTGGGTGAGGTTTTTTTTTTGTTTTTTTTAATCGGCCACAAAAATCGGCATCATATATCGGCCATCGGCCGCCCAAATTTCTAAATATCGGCATTGGCCAGCGAAAAACCCATATCGGTCGACCTCTAATATAAATAAATATATATATATATATATATATATATATATATATATATATATATATATATATATATATATATATATATATTCGGAGTGAGAGCAATGATTATAGCACTAGACCTCTAACTCTGAACTGGTAACCTGTAAAAAAACAATTTTAAGTACCGTAGTTTATCGCTGTTCCACGAGCATGCGCAATTTTTAATCATATGTTGGGCATCCATTTACTCAGCGTAATCTCCTCTTTCATGCTTCAGAAAAAATTGAGGTAACTATTGTGTTTTAAATTAAAGTGCTTTTCCCCCCCAAAAAAAAATTATTGAAAGACGGTTGCACAAATACTGACGTAAAATATTGCAACAATCGTCATTTTATTCTCTAATGTCTCTAAAATTATAATGTTTGGGGGTTCCAAGTCTTCTTTTTTTTTTTTTTTTAACCAACAAATGCCGATTCAAATGGTAAACAAAGTTACAAAAAAAGGCCTTGTCAGCAAGTGGTTAAACCACTGCTTTGCGTATTTTTGTATCGTTTCTGGGGCTTTATCACCTGAGGCTTGTCCTTTACCCAAGGAAATTGGGTACATAACTTTTCCCAAGCTGCATAGAGCAGAAACGCAGCCAGAGGAGATGAGGTGGTGAAATACTACGGGACAAAAATACATTTCCTATTAAAGGGCAGGACATTGTGTAATGTTTTTTTAGATGTCTTTAGTCGCTTACAAGTGTTTTGCAACTGGATGTCTATTTGGGACTGATCGAAATACAGTAGCTGTGATTTGTAGCCATGTCAGGAAGTGTGTGTTTTATGCATCTGCTAGTTTGGGGATACCAACAATTCAGTAAATATTTTACCTCAAATTGATCTGCTTTCATAGTCGCTCACTTAGGGATAGCACAAGTGGAATCGTCGGATGTGTAGAACAGTCTTTCTTTATGAAAGTAGAAAGAGCGCTACTCGCTAACCCAGTGCATTAATATGTAGATGAAAGTGTCATTCTAGCCACCTCCCCTTAATGTGTTTTGCCCGGCTCACCGGGGCAAAACATACCAGGGGGACGTGGCTGGAGTAACGCTGGCTAGGGCCACTTTAATCGACATATTAATGACCGGGTTGGTGATTGGGCGCCCTTTTATAATGCTTTTACACCTCTGGTGCACGGACGCAGGCTCCTGTCACTGGCAGGGAGATCTGTCTCAGCTTAGAGTGACACTGCGAGTTTAATTTGGATCAGCCTTTCTTTAGTTATCTGTGGAATGATGGAAATTTTTAAGATTTTTTCTTTTTTTTTTTTTTTTTCAGTCTCACATAAAGTTTCCAATAGATTACCCATACTCCCCTCCGACTTTCCGCTTCCTGACGAAGATGTGGCACCCGAATATTTATGAGGTAAGAAATGGTGTTGTAGGGATTTTGTTTTTGGGGTTGTTTAGGAGAAAAGTTTTTAGCTAGCCACCAAAGTCTAGATGTGCAAAAATAGTAGAGACCTATCCCAACAGACTAAAGGCTGGAATTAAAGTGACTGTAAGAGCCCATTCACACAGGGGCGTCTTTGGATCCGACTCCAAATCGCCCCAGGACGCCCCTAGTCGCCTCAGGTCGCGCTGGCTGAAGAAATCAATGTAAGTTAATAGAGCCGTCCTTATGCATACTACTGCAGTCGCTCCGACTTCAAAAAAGGTCCCTGTACTACTTCAATCCGACTCCTAGGCGACCTGTAACCATTCATTTCAATGGGAGTCGCCTCTCACTGTCTTAATAGGAGCAACTCTCCAGGAAGAAAACATACATTTATCAGGCAAAACTCTCTCTCCCCCCTCTCTCCCACAGAGCTGATTCTTGTTTGATTAGCCACTGGAATGTCTCCTGTCCTGCAGGCAACTTGGAGTTGCCTTGTAAATAGCTCCAGGTCGTGCTGTGATTCATACTCAGGTCGTGTCTGAGTTGCCTCATAAAATCGTGCTGGAAGTCGTGTTGCCCCTGTGTGAATGGGCTCTAAAGCTTTGGGTTTAAAAAAAACACAAAAAACAAACATGCCTATACTTGATTTTGCAGAGTGGCCCTGATCCTCCTTTTCTGGGGTCCCCCTGCGGCACTCCTGGCTCCTCTTGAGTTCTCGTCCTGCTGATCGTCGGTTGCTGTCTGTGGGTTGCTTCAGTTTCCCTCTTTCTCTTTGGAGCTACAAAGACACTTTAGAGCTATCACTGTGCATACCAGCAAAGACAGCATGGACTTTTTTATCCCTGTGGGGAAGTATGGGCCTGCTCCATCTTGGGGGGGGCCCTTATCACCTCAGCTCCCGACAGACATCCGAGATGTTTTCCAGCTGTCCAATACCCTGTGCCTGTACCTTTGATATTTTGAGCCTACATATTTTTTTTGCATCCGCTCACGATGAGGCAGTATAATCCCAGAAACGTGTCGAGCTTAGCAAGATGCATATGTATACGACCTAATATATGATCAAATTCTTTGTAATTTTTGGCTCACGATATCATGCATTATACAATGTCATGTTTTTACCTTATTTTATTAGATGTCATGCTTTGACCCATGGTTATTTCATCAGTATACCATTTACACTCCAATAATAATTTTATTGGATATGTCATGCTATATATATTTGTATATTTCTGATTCTACATCCAGTTTCTTTGTGCCTCATTTAAAGTCCCAACCCCCCTCTTTATCTCTTGAGTGCCCCCTCAGAGCTTTTTACCCCGGGGGCACTAATGCAGACGCGCTTCCAAGTCCTGCTGCGTCCATTGACAGATTGCAGAACTTGGGCCCACCCAGCTCCTGTGACACTGGATTCGATTGACAGCAGCGGGAAGCCAATGGCTCCTGCTGCTTTCAATCTATCCAATAAGAACCCGAGACAGCGGCCGGAGCAGCTGCGCTTGTCTCCGTTGCTGGAAGGTTCAGGTTTAGGTAAAGGGGGTTGGTCTGGAGAGGTGCTGCATTACAAAAGGTGTTTCACCTTAAAGCGGTGTTCCACCCTAAAGTGGAACTTCCGCTCATCTGATTCCTCCCCCCCTCCGGTGCCACAATTGGCACCTTTTGGGGGGGGAGGGGGGACAGGATACTTGTCTTTGACAGGTATCCTTTCCCACTTCTGGGAGTCCAGGCCGTGGCCCATGACGTCAGTGTGGGGCTCCCAGCCACCGGGCCAATAGAGAGGAGCGGGGCCTCGCTGATGCGCCGTAGGGTTCCCGGCGTGAAGCCGAAAGGCTACACTGCCGGGTTCCCTTGCCTGCAATGGCGGCGGCAGCACCCCAAACATCAGCTGCGGGTGCCGACATCGCTGGACTCCAGGACAGGTAAGTGTCCTATTAAAACCCAGCAGCTGCAGTATTTGTATCTGCTGGCTTTTAAAAAAAAAATTTATTTTTGGCTGTAACACCGCTTAATGCATTAAGGTGAAAACCCCAGAGGGTTTACTAACCCTTTTTAAAGCAAAAAGGTGGTCGAACAAAATACTGACACAAGGGGGTGATCCTTTTTCCAACTCGGTGATTCTGTTTTTGAATTTTTTTTCCTAATGGTTTATTTTTATTTTTTGAGTAAATACAGCTGGATAAAACAAAAATGGTTGGTCTTCCTCCCCCCTAATGGAGAGGGGGAAGATGTGGGAAGTTGATCTGTAGTACTGACACTCTTCCTGTCCTAGTGTGACAACTCTACTCCTTTGTAGATGCAGTCTAGTAGGTGTTGTCACTCTGGGTCAGGAAGGGTTTACTGGCAGGATCACCAGGTGAGTAATATATAAAAAGTCAGAGGGGGGGGGGGAAAGGAAAATGAATGAGGCCACCACATTGAATGACAGATGAGCTGCAGTCTGTAACATTTTTATCCTTTTTAGATTACACTTTTTTAAGCTGCGTTGCTCTAGATTTGTAGAGCAGTGCTATACAGTGTTCTCTTTTCCTGTATTGTGTTATAGTATATTATATTAATTTAGTTTTCCCACACAAAGTTTTTGCAGTTTCAATGGCTTCTGATATTCTGGCCCTTGTGTGCATTTTTAAAATGTACCTGTGACTAAAGTGGTTAAAGCTGATCCTGGTTGCATCTTTGTCTAGAACGTCACGTTCTCGTTGTCATGTCTGACAGCAGAACTGTCATGCCGGTAGGCGGCACTGCCTATAAAATGTGTAATTAAATCTCCCACTACAAACCTTAGCAAATAGTTTCAGCTGAAAAACTCTTCTCTAAACTGTATTTTTTTCCTTGCAGAATGGTGATGTATGTATCTCAATCCTGCACCCTCCTGTAGATGATCCACAGAGCGGTGAGCTGCCTTCCGAAAGGTGGAACCCCACCCAGAACGTCAGGTGAGGTCTGGAATAGTTGAGAGCTCCACACTAAATGGATTTATTTCTTGGGTGGTGGTGCTGGGTTTAATCTCCTGGGTTTTCCTGTTTTCTGGAGGCCAGGCTGGGCGTTCTCTACACCACAGGCTTAACTAGATATAGTTCATATTGAGCTTATGCTTTTTTGGGTACCCAGGGAGGCAAATGTGGTAGGGCACAGTTCTCAATCAAAAGCATTCCTTGAACATCATCTGGAATTGAGGGTCCCTTGCATACACCACGGCATTAGCATCTAAATTGTAAAGGTATTTGCCAGACATGGGAGTAAGTCACACATGTGCAAGTCTCAAGCAAGTCCCAAGTTACTGTGGCGAAAAGCAAGTCAAGTCGAGTCCCTGCTAGAAGTCAAGTCATTTATTTTGGTCAAGTCACAAATCAAGTCAAAATACTGATCTACCCCATACTGTATAAAAATAGGAGGGATAACAATAAATATTGGGCCTGTGCCTCACTGTGCCTCACTGTGCCTCACTGTGCCTCACTGTGCCTGTCAGCCGTGTACCTGATCGGCGGCCATTCCAGTATTCAAAAGCCGCACCTCCTCCTCGTGTGTGATGGGCAGAACACTCAATTTCCCAGCATTCAGTGTTCCGCCTATCACGGACATCCGCTCATCCTCATAACAGACGAGGATGAGAGGATTTCTGTGATAGGCTGAACACTGCCTGCTGTGAAATTGAGTGTTCCGCCTATCAGACAAGGAGATGCAGCTTTTGAACACTGCAATGGCCGCCGTCTGTCTGCATGACGCGCTGATCAGGTAGGCAGACGGCGGCTTGCGGTTAGTGTTAGTGGTGCCAGGTTATTGCAAGTCATATAGCCCAAGTCAGTCAAGTCGCAAGTCATTAGTGACAAGTCAAAGTCAAGTCGTTTTGTTGAATTCTGTCAAGCAAGTCGCAAGTCCTCAAACAGGTGACTCGAGTCCCCCACCTCTGGTATTTGCAGAACCCTTCTAATGGGTTTAGGTTACTGTATTGGCACAGGTCAGTTGCCAGAATGTAGCGCTTTGAGTTGCACTAGAAGTCAAAGAATGTTGTACCGGCAAAGTAACTGTACTGTAGGCACCCTTAAAAGTAGAACTATGGTCAGGCTATGGACTATTAAATTCCATATTCTTAAAGCGGTTTTATGTCCATAAAAAACCAAACCTGTAAGACAGGCATAATGAGCTAGTTTGTCACATACTAGCTTATTATGAAATACTTGCCTTAGAACTAAGCCCCTGCAGCGTCGCCCCGGTCACTGATGAGCGGGCCGACTTGTTCCCCCAGCGTTGCTTCTGGGTTTGCGGGCTCTGGCACTGTGACTGGCCATAGCCACCCACGATCTCGCTGCTGTGAATGCGCTCGGGAGCCTATGGTTCCAGCAAGCAGCTCCTGAAGTTCTGACAAGAAAAAAGGGTTCTCTGATTGGACTAGGTGGGCTATGCAAAGTATTCCCTGGGTGGTGCTCGTGCAAAGGACCCGGGCCCAAAGCTAGCAGCAGTGCCTTAGTGATTCCCAGCTTCCACTGGGATCAAACTGACCATAAAGTCTGGACAACAGTAAACTGGCCCTTAGTGTTACATAGTTTGGAGACCCCTGACCTAAGATATCAGCCACATGGAGTTTGTTGTTTTCAGCTGCTTGACCATCAGTATTCTAGAATTGCCCTCCACCACCCATATCAGCTACAACAGCTTCCCCTCTTGGCACAAGATTTTAAAGAGTATCTGTGGAAATGTGCTCATTCACTGTGCAGACCAGTCTGGTTCCTCTACTCCAGACTGGTCAAGACGTGTCCTTATGGAGCTGGCTTTGTACACAGGGGCACAGTCATGGTGGGACAGGCAAGGACCTTCAGCAGACTTGCCAAAAAGACAGCACAACTGTTTAAAATGCCGTTGTAGTATTACCAGTACCCTTCACTGGAAACATCTGAGCTCCATCATTGGCAGAGGCGTTCTCATACTTTTGGTCATATGCTGTGGGTAGGTGCAATGATCAGGTGTCCCCCATACTTTTGGCCATATAGTTTACATAAACATACATTACGCACAAAAATCAAGCTTTTGAAACCTTCCCACGTATTCATCAAGTTTACATGAAGCTGATGATTTTCATGCTCATTGACCTCTAAATAAGAAGGTTCCCTGTATAATTGTAGTGGATATCTGTGCATGGTTTGTTTGTGACCTCCATAAGCCCCCAGACTCAACTGGTTTATTTTTTTTAATATCTTTTCAGAACTATTTTACTGAGCGTGATCTCTCTGCTAAACGAACCAAACACCTTTTCCCCAGCCAACGTAGATGCTTCTGTCATGTTCAGGAAATGGAGGGATAGTAAAGGAAAGGACAAGGAGTATGCAGAGATTATTAGGTGAGTAGTCGTTCTGAAGATGGTTCATTTTCCAAAATATTGGATATTAGACCTCCTTTACCCCATACGATTTATACACTCCGGTAGGCTGCTTGACGGAAATTGGAGCAGTTGCCTGTACCAACCAATCAGAGCAGAAAGCAGTCACCAGCAGTGTAATGTACTGAAAGGCGCTCTGTACCAGGTCCTATTCTATTTAATCTGTAACTGAAGGTTTGGAGGGTAAGGTGTCTCTTCGTTGATGACAGGCGTGCAATGGGGTTGATATTCCTGGAGGCGTTTGTAAAATGGAACATGACTCAAAAAGGTGTAAACTGCAGTTCAGTGTTTTCTAAATGAAAAATTAATGTATTTGGGAAAATCCATTTATTGCAGTGGTTCTCAACTCCTGTCCTCAGGGCCAGCTAACAGGCCAGATTTCAAGTATTACTTTGGGAAGATGCAGACTAGAATACTGCAATCACTGAGCAGCAAATTATATCACCTGTGATGTATTTCAGTTATCTTGAAAACCTGGCCTGTTGGTGGGTTCTGAGGACAGGAGTTGAGAACCACTGCTTTATAGAGTTCAATAATGGGGGTACAGTGTTGGCCAGAGCTACAAAAAACAATATTGGGGGTTACTAATTCTCTTGCGTTCATTGACTGAGACGGCTCTTTTGATTCTTGAAAATAACGTTTTATAGCACCACCTGCAGGAGGAGTAACGCACTAGGCAGGAAAAGAACACCAGAAAACTTGCAATAAACCCCCTCTCTGCTATACAGAAGCCAGTTATTTCTGCCCTGCTGGGACCTCTGGTTCCATAGCTTTTTTCCTTGGGATTTTTTTCCTGCAGCGATCTTCAATCAACACAGGCTGGATAATCCTAGAGCCAGTGGGCGCCCCAGCCTGGCCAACAAGCGCATGCAGACCTTTAGCTAAGCGCTGGGTCGGCAGCAACAAGACCTATCCTGGACCGGAGAAGCCAGTGAGTTGAGCATCTCGTGGGAATACACATGACCGGGCACCAGAGTCTGTCACTGTTACCCTGACTGGCAGCGCCTGACCATTTGGAGAGGAGAATCTGAAGAGAACCTTACCTTCATGCTTCGCTGGATCATTAAATAGATGCCCTCTCCCCGGACTTCGTCTGTCCCCCGACCCCCCCCCCCCCCCCCTCCTGGCTAGGCTCCCTACTCTGCTTCTACCTCCCAGTCCCTGGCGCTTGGGCTGACTTTTCCTGGCATCCTTGGGTGGGAGGGGGGCCTTCTCAGTTGTCCCTGCGAGTTCTGCATGATGGTGCTCTCCAGGGGTCCAGGAGGCAGTATTGCAACTGCTATGTGCTTTTGCTGTGTCTGGTAGCCATTTTCCCAGTGGTCTGGTGGCCGTTTTGCGGTGGACCTTGCTCTCGACTTGCATGGGAGCTGGCTGGGGAAGTGCATGGCAGCCATTTTCTTGTAGCTGCACAGCGGTGACATGCTAGATCCAGAGACAGTCCCTGGGACAGGAGAGTGCACTTTGAGGCCCATGGTGGCACCCACAGAGCTTGCCTGGTGGTCAGGTGGTGGTGAGTCCTCCCTGGGGTACCTACCTCTGCTGTAGTCATCCTGGGGGATGGGGGGGGCTCTTTTGTTCCTCCTCCCTTCCCCCTGGGTGTCCTAATTTTTGAAAATGCATTGTATGAATGGGTATGTCATCTTAGGCTCGCGTGTCCCCTCCTGATCCCCTTATGAAGGAGGTGGGTTCTTCTGGGTCCTCTGTCCCCAAACGTTCTGTCGGCGGTGCTGTAGCCGCACTGATTGCTTCCGTGCAAGAGACACTTAATTTTAAGTACTCTGCTGTGGTGGCCCACGATGCGCCTCTCCCCTTTGGTACACACAAGCCGGCTAGGTATAAAGGTTTTTCCTTACCCTGCATACTTTGAGAAGTTTATTTTCAAAGATTGGGAACATCCGAAGCGGCCTTTTGTGGTTCCGAAGTGCTTTGCGATATGTTACCCTTTTGAGGAGGCCCTTCTGAAGAAGTGGACCTCGCCTCCTGTGGTGGATCCCCCTATTTTGATGAATAAAGCAGCTGTGATACTGGTGGAAGAGTCTCCCTCTTTTAGGGGATCCTGCAGACTGCTGGGCAGAATTGTCTGCCCGCTCTATCTTTACCATTGCGGGGTAGGCGTTGCGGCCTGTTGGCCACAGCTGCTTACTGGATGGGCCACAGTTCTGCAGCAAAGTTTGTCCACCAGAGAATTGGATCGGGTGTATGTGGCTCTAGTGGACCAGTTGGTCCAGGGCCTGAAGTATGTTTGATGCATTCTTGGATGCTGCTCTGTTCCTTTCCAAGCTCTACATCTAGGCAGTGGTGCTTCAGTGGGTGCTTTGGCCAAAATGCTGGTCTGCGGATCTGCCCTTCCAGGGAGACCGTCTCTTTTGTGCTACATTGGAAGACCTAATCAAGAGTACCTTTCTCCCACAGGCAAAGAAGGGGATTGAGCTGCGTCAGAAGTCTGGGCCTTCCTTTTGCTGCTCACACAAGGCTTTCATTCCTCCTGGCTCCTCACTTTAATAGTAGTTCCATACGTGAGTTCTGCAGTGGGAAATCCTGTTGACATGGAACCATTCTTCCCTAGACAACCAGATTTGTCTGGGCCATTCAACGAGGGCCTCCCTCCACTGTTGGCTCCAGTTTCCTCCCCTACAGACCCAAAAGTCCTTTCCTTTCTCCCAATGTCCTGTGTCTCTGGATCACTGGACGAATCTTCTCCGGGGGCTTCCAGTCAGACAGTGCCACTGCATGTCAACCATCAAGGTGGAACAAGCAGTGCTGGAGGCATCACACATTTTGCGGCTGTGGAACAGCACGTTCTGGTTCTTTCTATAACCTCCCATTCCTCCAAAGGTGGTGGTGGATTTTCACATGAATGAGGGCCTTGTCCTGCCTTGTGTCCATGGTCCTCGCATCCTAAAGAGTTTGTTGCATTCCTTAAATGTGGTCTGGCTTCATATGTGCCTGTCTGCTATGGCCTCCTTCCAGAGGTCAGATTCTTTGCGTTTATTGGACGGTCCAAGAAAGGTCTGGTGACCTACTCTGCTGCTCTTTTCTATTGGCTTCAGCAGTCAATTTTGTACTGGTGTACAACATTAAGGGTAAGGCCCCTCCCTTCCCTGTTGCGACACACTCCACCAGGGCAATTAATGTTTCCTGAGAATTTAGACATTGGGCATCTGTCAGGTTTGCAAGGTATCTTTCTGGTTATAAGTGCACACTGTTGGCATCTTCAAATACTTGTTTGGACTGCAAGGTCTTGCAGGCCACTGTTTAAGATTGCTTGTTTTTGGTTTGCCCACCCCTTCGACGCTGCTATCGGATGTCTTTATGGTAAAGAATCCGAAGAGCTGTGTCGATGAACGTTAGGGGGAAAAGGGACTTTTTTTTTTTCACTGTAAAATCCCTTTCTTGGAGTTCATTGACGGACACCGGCCTCTATTTTGGAAATTTATACTTCTGACGCTTTGACTTAACTGGCTTGCTTATAACAGAGAGGGGGTATATACCAGCTAGGACTGCCCATAGGTGATGCTGTTCTTTTTCTGCCTAGTGTCCTACTAGTGTCCTACTCCTGTAGGTGGAGATATAACCCCTATGGTCAAGAATCAGAAGAGCTGTGTCGGGATTTTATGGCGAGTAACAAAAATCCAGTTTTTAGATTTGTAAAATGAGCCTGGCTGTGGGAAAAGAAAATAGAATTTAGGTGTTTATCACTAGAGGGATCACCCAGGCAGAGGTTCTGATTGCCTCTATATAGAGCTTTAGACATCATTGGAGGGGTCGCCAGCAGGAGGAAGCAAGTCCTGATTGCCCCTAATATAGCTCTTTAGATATCACTGAAGGGATCACCGGAAGAATGAAGGGAGGTCCTAAGTCCCCTATATAGAGTTTTAGTTATCACTAGAGGGATCCTCAGCAGGCAGAAGGTCTTGGTTCCTTCCAATTTGAGCTTGTTAGTTGGACCTCATGTCCAGTTCTGGAGATTTGCTTGCATAAATATATTAACACAAACTAGCAGGAAAGTTCACACCTAACCTTGGAAAGTATTTTACTGAAAGTAGTTGACACTTGGAACACTTCAGTAGAGGTAGTGAGTTGGTCAACCGTAGGGAATTTAAACATGCTTGGGACAAACCTAAATCTGTTCGTCAAAAAGGCTAAACAAGGGAAAGTATAATCAAAGGGGCATTGTTTTCATTTGACAAATTTCTGTTTAGTTTTAGTCAGTCTTTTGAATAAAATGCAGTTTTAGTCATATTTTAGTGATCTGAATTTTGTCGTATTTTAGTCCTAAAATCGAATGGGTTTAGTTAAATTGTAATGCATTATTTAACTCCTTATACTCCTGTGTTAAAAATCTGATCTGTTTATGATATTGGGCCCATTTTACACTGACCGATCAGGGTCTGCCTGTCAGTTTTTCAGGTGGACTTAATCCTGACCATCCATAGCTTTATATGGAGCGGCAGATGTCAGCTGACCTATGTCCGCTGACACCCGCAGGCATCCTGTCCGCTAAAAACAGTTGAATGGGGATCCGTCCAGCAGATCAGATGACAGTTGGATGGAAACTGACAAGCAGGTGGAAATGCAGAATCACATATTTGAATGCGATTCGGCCCTCAGCTGCCACCCTGTAGCAGTAAAAGTGCTATTGGGTTGTCAGCAAGTGGTTAAATTAAAGCAAGGTCCGCCTGTGTAAACAAAAGAATTGGTGAATGTATAGCCAAAACTCATTGATCATTGTGAGGGCATATCTAAAATTTTAGAAGTTGCACCACAAAAGGTGCCTATACCTGTTCAGTTGACCGCTAAAATTTCCCTTCACTTTGTCAAGATTTTCTCTCCCTTCCTGTTGCATCTCAGTGACAAAGTGAAGGGAAGTTTTCCCAATGGGACACAGCACAAAAAGTAAATCTTGGGGTTTTAATCCTTCCCTACATTTCCAAAAACTAAAGAAAAATTGTATACACAGTTGGAAAAATATTTGATCCCCTTGTGGATTTTGTAGGTTTGCCCACTTACAAAGAAATGAATAGTCTATCATTTTTATCATTGGTGTATATTAAATGGTGGAGACAATGTCAACCAAAAATCCAGACAAAACACATTCAAATGCTATATTGAGTTGCAATTCAGTGAGTTAAAGTATTTGATCCTCAAGCAAAACATGACTTAGTATTTGGAGAAACCTTTGTTGGGAAGCACAGAGGTCAGATGTTTCTTGTAGTTGGTTACCAGGTTTACACACATCTCAGGAGGGCTTTTGTTCCACTCCTTTACAAATTATCTCTAAATCCTTAAGGTTTCTTGGCTGTCGCTTGGCAAACTCGAAGTTTCAGCTCCCTCCCTAAAAAATTTTTTATAGGATGAAGGTCTTGAGACTGGCTAGGCCACTCATGACCTTAATGTGCTTCTTGAGACACTCCTTTTGTTGACTTGGCAGTAAGTTTTGGGTCATGGTCATGCTGAAAGACCCATCTTCAGTGTTCTGGCTGAGGGAAGAAGGTTCTCATCCAAGATTTTACAATACATGGCTTGGTTTCTCAATGTGGCAAAATCAGCCTGTACCCTTTTAGCGGAGAAACCGCCCCAAAGCATCATGTTTCAACCTCCATGCTTGACTGTAGGGATGGTGTTCTTAGGGTTGTAGTCAGCATTTTTCTTCAAACACAGCGAGTCGAGTTAATGCCAAAGAGCTTGGTCTCATCTGACCACAGCACTTTCTCCCAATCCTTCTCTGAACCTTCTCTAAGTGCATCGGGACCCTTAGTGGTAAGACCGTGCTATATCAAGATAACTCAACTCCACCATTGAGATGTTCATTTGCAAACTTCAGACTGGCCTGAACATGTGCCTTCTTGAGGAGGGGGACATTGCGGGTGCTGCAGGATTTCAGTCCATGGCGGTGTATTGTTACCAATGTTTTTTTGGTGACTGTGGTCCCAACTGCCTTGAGACCATTCACAAGCTCCTGTGTAGTTCTGGGCTGATCCCTCATTTTTTACATGATCAACCTTACCCTACGAGGTGAAATCTTAAGCTCCAGATCGAGGGTGATTGATGGTTATTTTTGTATTTCTTCCATTTGCGAATCGCTCCAACAGTTGTCTCCTTCTCACCAAGCTTCTTGCCAATGGTCTTGTAGCCCATTCCAGCCTTGTGCAGATAAACAAACTTGTCCCTGATGTTCTTTGACAGCTCTTTGGTCTTGCCCATGGTGGTGAAGTTTGAACGGAAGAGATTCTGTGAACAGGTGACTTTTTTTTTTTTATACACATAACGAGTTGTTAGGAGCGCCGTCTTATGCTGATGGGACACATGAACACCTACTGTAGCCAGTCTGTGGGAGCCAGAATTATTATTGGTTGTGGATCAAATACTTATTTTACTCACTGAACTGCAACTCCATTTATAACATCTGTATCATGTGTGTTCTGGATTTTTGGTTGATATATTGCCTCATTTAATATACACGTATGATATAAAAAATTATAGACCCTTCATTTCTTAAGTGGGCCAACTTACAAAATCTGCAGGGGATCAAATTATCCCACTGTACATGAACCCTTTCTTTGTCCCATTGCATGTGCTGCTGATCTTGCTGTCTTGAAGAGCTATGCTTACTAAAAGATCTTCAGCATCCAACATGTCCGGGAGTTTTGGATGCCTGGTCCCCCTCTGCTTTGTGGTTCCTTCTGCCTTCCACATCACTTGGGAACACATCATTAATGAAGGCACTGGCGGAATGAAGCACGCAGTGGTGGAAGTTGGCTTTTTAATGGTCATACAAGAATGATCATTCGTCGAATTTGCTTACATTTGTGCGTTAACATCCCCCTTTTCTTAACAGGAAACAAGTGTCAGCGACTAAAGCCGAAGCGGAAAAGGATGGCGTGAAAGTTCCAACCACCCTGGCAGAATACTGCATTAAAACCAAAGTGCCTTCTAGTGATAACAGCTCAGACTTGCTCTACGACGACTTGTACGACGACGATATAGACGACGAAGACGAGGAGGAAGAGGACGCTGACTGTTATGATGACGACGATTCGGGGAACGAGGAGTCATGACGCCCTCATGCATCCGTTTTTCTCCCTTCTCACGGCCTGAAACAACCCTTTTAGACCTTCCTGCTCTCTGTCCCTTGGCCTCTCCTGCTGCCCTCCTCCCCTGCTGATTCAGGCCACTAATGGAGTAGTGTTGGCCTTGCAGATCTCCTGCTGTCCTGAGCTCTAGGATATAATAAAGAGGACCAGTCTTCTGGCATATTTGTGGACTTGGCTCCATTTTTTTTTTCTTTTTTCCCCTGGACCTATCACGGAGACACAAGGGATAGGAAAAAGGCACGTCACGGAGTGTATGCCGCACCAACCTGCTAGCGTTGGTGCAAAATTTTCCTTTTTTTTTTTTTTTGTTTTACTTTTTATTTCATAGAAACGACTCTCTCCTGTTTATATACCTTTAAGATATATTTCAAAAAGTGTAAAAAAAAAAAAAAAAATTGCAAAAACTTTGAAAGTCACAGCTTTTGGTTTTTATATTCATTTAAATTGCAGCGGTGGTGTTCTTGAGTGAGACATTGCAACCCCCCCCCCTTTTTTTTTTTTTTTTTTTTTTTTTTGCAAATCTTGTATCCCAAGGGCAGCTGTCTTTTTTTGGATACCGAGTGCTACAAAAACTCAATAGTGTAAAACTGCAGGTTCAAGCCCAGGGTTAGTGACTTATTATCCCCCACTTTTTTCCAATGACGTGTGCATCATGTTATGTTTACCTCAATCACACCCCACACCCACCATTCCCAAACCCATGCCCCCCTGTCTCCACCACCAAGGTATCAACCTGTGAAGAGGCTGCAGTCACAACACCAAGTCTCCTGTCCGTCGCGACCAGCTGCTAAAGGGTCGGAGTATGCTCACTACTACTTCTAGTACTACTGCTGCTGTTTGTGCTGATGGCTTTTTTTTTTTTTTTGTGATGTCATTAAGGGTTTAAAAAAAAATATTCTATATAGAGCTATAAGAAGCAGAGTATACAACGGGAGGGTGCATTTTGGTATGTGGCACAGTTTTTAAAACAGAGTTTTGTTGCTATATCCTTTAGACTACCGAAAGTTGTCTGTGTGCAAGAGGTCACGGCTTTGCAAAGGTTTTCTTTCTTCTTTTTATTTTTTTATTTTTTCTTCTCTTTAGCTTTTGTATTTTTTATTTTTGACTTTTTTCTTTAGACTTTTTTTTTTTTTTTTTTTTGTCTGTGCAGCACCCTTGTCATCTAAGTTGCAGGGCTCTTGTGGTATGTATGTTTGTGGGTGTCTGTCACTGTTAAGCAGAAGAGGACAAATAAAGCGAGATGTGAAAATCCACTGGTCATCCTTATCTAAGCGGTTATTTAAAATTGGTGAAGGGGTCAAATGGAACACGATATGTGAGCATTTTGGTTGAATCTGCCTTTTTTTTTTTTTAAGATAACATGATTGAATTAATATTGTACTGACTTTTATATATTTTTAAAGGTTTCTGTGATGTTGGATGTCTTGTCAACGTGTGCAGTCAGGTTCATTACATCAGCAGGCTTTTCACACCTAGTAGTGCAAAAGTGATTGTACTTTATAGCTCATTGGATGGAATAGTCAGGTTCTGAACATGGTGGAGCCACATCTGCTGAATACCTTAATTCAGGGTTGTCAAACTCCATTTCATCACAGGCCGCATCAGCAGTATGGTTGCCCTCTAAGGGCCAGATGTATCTGTAAAGCCTCGTACACACGATCGCACAAAATTCTACGGATTTGTCCGATGGAAATCCAAAGGGCGTTGGCCGTGAACTTGTTCTGCAATCAGACGAAATAACTTTTTCAACCAACATTCACAAAACTTTGTGTTTTTTCTGCTCTTTAGCACCACCCCCTTGAGCAACTTCTGCTAATGTTGTCTTATGGTTAGCATTGGTTCGGAGAATGCGTGTTTTGTACTTTGGATTTTAGTCTGACAGACTTGTGTACACGTGATCGGATAATCAGACGGCACACATTTTGTTGTGGGAAAATTTGAGAGCATGCTATCCCACATTTGTTGTCGGAAATTCCGACAACAATTGTCCGATGGAGCGTACAAACTGTTAAATTATCCGACAAAAACCCTGCCATCACACAATTGTCGGGAAAATCCGATCGTGTGTACGGGCCTTAAGACTAGTTTTCCAGAGCACCCCCCACCATCAGAAGTCAAGAGTCCCCTCACCATTAGTGCATTTTGGTATGTGGCACAGTTTTTAAAATGGGAGAACATACAAACCTGTTAGATACTGTCCTAACCAGGACTTTAGTTGAAGACTCCAGTGCTGCAGGGCAGCGTGTTAACCATTTAAGTTAATGTACTGCTGGGAAGCACCAGGAGAGGTGGAGGAAGTAAAGATTTAGCATGAAGCAGTGAGATTTTTGCACTGCAGTTGCTTCGGTACAGCTTTCTCTCCAGCAATGAGAACAGTAAGCAGCACCAATGATTTAAGTTGGTTACTCTCCAAATCTCTGACTAGCTGTCAGAGGCAACAGTACCCCAGATCTCACACTACTGATTTACAGTACCCCAGATCTCACACTACTGATTTACAGTACCCCAGATCTCACACTACTGATTTACAGTACCCCAGATCTCACACTACTGATTTACAGTACCCCAGATCTCACACTACTGATTTACAGTACCCCAGATCTCACACTACTGATTTACAGTACCCCAGATCTCACACTACTGATTTACAGTACCCCAGATCTCACACTACTGATTTACAGTACCCCAGATCTCACACTACTGATTTACAGTACCCCAGATCTCACACTACTGATTTACCGTACCCCAGATCTCACACTACTGATTTACCGTACCCCAGATCTCACACTACTGATTTACCGTACCCCAGATCTCACACTACTGATTTACCTTGTGCTGCTGTGAAGCAGAAAGTTTGGGGTCTGGAGACTTGGTGGGGTCGTTCTGTCATTCTCTCTACTGCTGAGGCAAGGGGGGGGGGTGCTGCAGGAGAGGTGTGAAGGGCCACATGAAATAGCCTGGTGGGCTGGATGCGGCCTGCGGGCCTTGTGTTTGACACATGTGCCTTGGTCAGTGCTGACATTTATTAACTTCACTTAAGCATAGTACACCCGATCAGAAAATCATGCAAAAGATATCGCTTCCGAAACGATTGTACGATAATCTGATTGTTGGCACAATGCTTTCAAGAGCCGATCACGACCATTCGTTGGAAATTATCGGAAGACCAACACGAAAACTTTTCTCGTATGATACCAGATTGTGTTATTTTTTTGTTTATGCAGTACAGTTTTCGTCCGAAAATACAATTGGTTTATTGAAATGAGAATTTTTGGCGCCGGGAACCAAAATGTCAGGCTGCACTTGGCTGAAACCAAAATCTTTATAAATGTTTTGTATTTGACTTTTTAATTACTATCATGATTTTTTTTATGAAGATTTGTCTGCCATTATCAGCACTTTCTTGAAGTGGTGTTAAATATTCCTGCTTGGTGCTTTTTTGGCAAACTGCACCAAACATGCACCTCCCAATTAAAAACACAGCAAGAATGCAAAAAATGCACCCTTGTGTCGCAAGACCTATGAAAAACACCATAAGCAAGCTGAAATTGCAGGCATTTTCAGAACTTTTGGCACAATGCTGATGACCCATTTTTTGTCGGCCGAAATTTTGGTGGATCACTAAATACAATACATCACTTCCAAATTTGTATTCTGTCATATGAGAATTTTCAGAGATTTGGTAACCTAGTCATTTTCGCTTACGGGAACTAGCATGCAAAAAACACTGGATGGTCATTTGTCTGATAATCTGTGCACCAGGCTTAACAGAGAAACTAAATTCAGGAAGCTGTGCTCAAAACAAAGGCAGGGAGAAGGCATCCAACTAGTCATTGCATGTGGTTTCCCTGCAGCTGATCTTTTTGATTATGGACTTACCATGCCTTGTGCTGCACTGTCTGTGTAGGTGGCCATCTTCGTAGAGCAGCAAGGCTTTGCTTTCTCATGTGTGCCTCCTGACCAATTTTTTTTTTTTTTAGGTTTATATTTCTATAGTGCTTCCCATGCTATTGGGGGTAGATGGTGAGGCAGCCATCTTGGATGCACTCAGACTATCATACTAGGACAATTTTAGACAGGAGCCAATTAACCTACCAGCATGTCTTTGGAGTGGGTGAGGAAACTGAAGTACCTGGAAGAATTTCATCCAAGCATCGGGAGAACATGCAAACCTGTTAGATACTGTCCTAACCAGGACTTTAGTTGAAGACTCCAGTGCTGCAAGGCAGAGTGCTAACCATTTAAGTTAATGTACTGCTGGGAAGCACCAGGAGAGGTGGAGGAAGTAAAGATTTAGCATGAAGCAGTGAGATTTTTGCACTGCAGTTGCTTCAGTACAGCTTTCTCTCCAGCAATGAGAACAGTAAGCAGCACCAATGATTTAAGTTGATCACACTCCAAATCTAAGACTAGCTGTCAGAGGCAACAGTACCCCAGATCTCATACTACTGATATACAGCTATGAGGCTGTAGACACAGGAGTGCCTAAACACTCTCGCATAGCAGGCAATGCACTGCTATTTTTCAGGAGGAATTCCAGACCAAAGGTAAAAAAATTCGGATGGGACAAATCTAAATTTTGCCTGTAACATCACATATTTTTTTCAGTTCCATTTTAAGTCCTGCCCCTTTGCCAGAAAGCCCTAATTTTTGTCCAGTGTTTCATTGCAAGTGGCAAAAGGGGTTCTACCATGACTTAGTTTGTCAGTAAATAGTTAGGTTGAAAAAAAAAAGACAAGTCCATCTTTTTTCAACCATAAAAAAAAAAAAAAATATGTGGGCATGATCATGCTGTGAGGAACGCCATATAGCTTGTGATCCTCCTGTATGGTAGGACCTTGAAGCTTTAGAGTAACATGTTGAGTATAGTTACCTGGACTGTACACCAATGTACACTCACTGGCCACTTTTAGGTACACCTTGCTAGTACTTGGTTGGACCCCCCTTTTTGCCTTCATTCTTTGTGGCATAGATTCAACTAGGTGTTGGAAACATTCCTCAGATTTTGGTCCATAGTGACATGATAGCATCACGTAGTTGCTGCAGATTTGTTAGCTGCACATCCATGGTGAAAATCTGCCATTCCACCACATCCCAAAGGTGAAAAGCTATTGGATTGAGATCTGGTGACTGTGGCGGCCATTGGAGAACAATGACCCCATTGTCCAGTGGTGAGATGATTTGAGCTTTGTGACATGGTGCATTATCCTGCTGGAAGGAGCCATCAGAAGATGGGGACACTGTAGCCATAAAGGGATGGACATGGTCAGCAACAATACTCGGATAGGCCGTGGCGTTTAAATGATGCTCAATTGGTACTAAGAGGCCCAAAGTGTGGCAAGAAAATTTCCCCCACACCATTACACCACCACCACCAGCCTGGACCATTGATACAAGGCAGGATCGATCCATGTTTTTGGCAAATTCTGATCCTACCATCTGAATGCCGGACTCGTCAGACCAGGCAACTTTTTTCAAATCTTCTATTGTCCAATTTTGGTGATCTGTGCCAATTGTTGCCTCAGTTTCCTGTTCTTAGCCGACAGGAGTGGAACCCGGTGTGGTCTTCTGCTTCTGTAGCCCATCTGCTTCAAGGTTTGATGTGTTGTGTGTTCAGAGATGTTATTCTGCACACCTTGGTTGTAACGAGTGGTTATTTGAGTTTCTGTTGTCCTTCTATCATCTTGAACCAGTCTGCCCCTCCACCTCTGACATCAACCAGGTATTTTCCTCCACACAACCGCCGCCCAGTGGATAATTTCTCTTTTTCCCCACTATTCTCTAAACCTGAGAAGTGTGTGTGTGTGTGTGTGTGTGTAAAAATCCCAGTAGCTCAGAAGTTTTTGAACCTGGCACCCACAACTGCACCTTTTCCAAAAATGTACTGCAGGAAAATGCATAGATGTGACTAGGCCCCCCTAGAAAATGTCAATGTCTGCAGTGCGTTGTTGCGCTTCAGAAAATGTGCTACAACTGGCAGAAGTAAGTGTAAGGTTTCTGGTCACTGGGAAAACAGTTTTTGCAACAGAACCACACTATTAAAGTCACTAAAACCACAGCCTATAAAAAAAATAAATGGTGTATTACATGCTATTCATACTCACTATGAGATTTGTATTCTGCAAAAACCTGGTTGATCCTGCTGTTCAATATCTCTACCTTCTGTCCATGTCCCCAATGCAGCTAGGGTTTTTGCAGTGGTGGTGGCAACTCTGCACATGCTCAGTTTTCAGTGAGTTTCTATGCTAATCATTTCCTCATCACATCTGAGCAGCCCATGTGACTATAGACACACATGTGGGCGTATACAAAGTGGTGAATGACCGCACACTCCCTCCCCCTCCATGCCCACTAACCAGCTAGATACAATGGGGGTGGGATATTACATGTAGATTAATAGTGGCTTCACCTCCCTCTTGTTCCAAGATACAGGCTGGAGGGACGTGGAATCTGTCCACACCATGTTATTGCCAAAAATTTAAGATTTGATTTCAAATATATATTTGTATGACAATTTAAAATAGTTTGATATTAATTTATTTTTACTCCAAAAGCTTTTTTTTTTTTTTAATATATAACGTGACCAGCAGAAGAAGACTAGCAGCTCCTCCTTATGTTTCCCTGCAACCAGGCTGGGAGAGAGCCATGTTGACAGCTGGATATCGATTAGGAAAAAGATATTTTAATGAGAATAAAAAAAAAAAGTAATTAGTGCCATAATCCACATACAGAAATTGAAGGGTCAATGTAAATAAACCCCTTCACGCTGTCTTCTGGTCAAACTTTGGGAGCCACAGGCTGTGACTCGCCAGCTGCTGTCATGCAGACAGTCTTCTCTCCCGCCTTGCGTTCAGGTTCTGTAGGTTCAGCAGGTTCATTTCAACAGGAGGATACCGAGGTTCCTGGTGAGGTCACGGGCTCCTCTGATAGATGCTGCAGTGGTCCTAGTGCCACTGTGGGGCCACTGCCTTCCTCTTCTCAAGCTTCTGCGGTTCCTGTGAAGGATCGAGGGCAAAGGTCTTCTGGTCATTCTGGTGGCTGTAAATATCCCTTGGAAGCTACCTCTCAGAGAACACCAGTTGTCCCAAGGGCTTAGCTTCCATTCTGCTTTACAGTTGCTGGTTTTGATCATTTGGCTGTTAAAATCCAGGTATAGAGGTTTGCCTGGATCAGCGATCCCTACTACTACTGTTGAAGACGAGTAAGTCAACTTCTATCAAGATACACCATTGTACGTGGAAAGCGTACATTTCCTGATGTGAGTCGATTGGCGCTTATCCTCGCTCCTTTTCTGTGGCTTGGATCTTGGCCTTTCTTCAACGGGACTTTAAGCAGAAGTTGGCCTTGAGTACCATCAAGGGCCAGGTGTCTGCCTTAGTAATCTTCTTTCAGTGACCCCTAGCCACACACACACACACACACTTTAGGTCGTACCTTCATTCAGGGAGTTCAACATGTGACTCTGCCTGTATGGTCTCTTTTGCCGCCGTGGGATTTAAACTTCGTGCTAACGGTTTTCCAGAAACCTAAATTTTGAGAATATTTGAGATTCCCTTGCCTACGTTGTTCCAGAATGTGGCATTCTTGGTGGCTATTATATCGGCCCGTAGGGTGTCAGGAGTTAGCGGCATTATCCTGTTGTACTCCCCATTTTGGTGGTCAACAGACCATTTGAATGAGGTCATGGGGGTTGATTTACTAAAGGCAAATCCACTTTGCACTACAAGTGCACGTGGAAGTGCAGTCGCTGTAGATCTGAGGGGAAGCTGCTGATTTTATCAAATTATGCAAGCAAAAAATGCTGGTTTTAATTTTCCTTGCATGTCTCCCTCAAAACTACGGCGACTGCACTTCCAAGTGCACTTGTAGTGCAAAGTGGATTTGCCTTCCTTATGTCCGAAGCCGGCTCATCCCAAGGAATTTGCTTTGCATGTCTTGGATGGTGGTTTGAGCGATTCAGGTGTATCTGGCAGCCATGGAGTCCTTTCGGAGGTCAGACTCTTTTTGTGGTTACACAAGGACCAAGGAACGGGCTGGCCGCTTCTTCTTCTGCTACCATCTCCAGATGGATCAGACAGACGGTGACTCGGCCTATTCTATTTAAAGGTCGGGTTCCTCCTTTCCCTGTCATGGCACATTCTACTTGGGCACTTAATGAAGCTTGATGACGGAAGGCCCAATAAGTACTATCTCAGGTTTGCAAGGCGCCAACTTGGTTGTTGGTGCATACTTTCACCAAATTCACATAGTAGATATTTTGGCATCTGCAGATGCTTCTTTTGGCCGTAAGGTTTTGCAGACTGCTGTTAGAGGCTGGTCCCTCCTTGAGGGGTGTTTCTTTATTTTATTTATTTCAGATGGGGCTCCTGTGTCCTTTTTTGAGCTTCTGTAACCCGGTTAGGTCTCCTGTGTTTTTAGCTTTTGGTTATCTTCCCCACCCCTCCATTTTTTTATTTTATTTTTTTCCTTTTGGCACTGCTTTTGTCCCTATAGTCAGGATTAATTGAACGCTGTGTCCGTCGAACTAAAGAGAAAATTAGGATTTTTGTACTAGCCTTAAAATCAAGTTCATCAAAGGGCACGCACCCACCCCTCCCGGAGGAGTTTTCTACTTCTAATACTGCTTGCTACTAAACTGAATGCCTATAGGGAGAGGGGTTATATACCAGCTGAGGACGGTCCATGGGCGTAGTCGTTTTTTTTCTTTTCTGTTCTGTCTAGTCCTACTCCTGTATAGGCAATATAACCCTATAGTCGAGATTATTGGAGGCATTGTAAAACTCACATGACTAGGCATGATGGGAATTGTAGTTCCTGAACAACTGGAGGGTTATAGTTTGGAGACCCCTGCTTTAAAGTATTCTTCCACTTTGTGTTATAGAGTCCTATTAGTCTGTATTAATCACTAGACATGTGCATTCGATTTCGTCCGAATTTCAGCTATTTTCGTTATCGTTTTAACAAACGAAAACGAAAGCACAGAATCCGAAAACCGAAAGATCCGACATAAACAAATGCTTTATTTTCGTTTTCGTTGCTACAACAGTTCGATATAGATAGGAGATTTGACGTGACGCTGACAATAACAATCTGTGTCTATCGAACCTGTGGTCGAATGTGCCTAACCTTAACTCTATTAGTCCAAGATTATTCTACATAGGAGAGAAAAGATTCGACATAGGAGAGAAAAGATTCGACATAGGAGAGAAAAGATTCGACATAGGAGAGAAAAGATTCGACATAGGAGAGAAAAGATTCGACATAGGAGAGAAAAGATTCGACATTATAGAGAGAAAAGATTCGACATTATAGAGAGAAAAGATTCGACATTATAGAGAGAAAAGATTCGACATAGGAGAGAAAAGATTCGACATAGGAGAGAAAAGATTTGTTATTATAGAGAGAAAAGATTCGACATAGAGAGAAAAGATCACTGCTGGAATTGGGTGGGGGAAGTAAAATAAAAATAAAGTTGATGATGAATGTTATTGGCTGATTGTAACCAAAGAGGAGGAGCAGTAAAATGGCTAGAATGACGAAGATTCGACAAAGCATCGAAAGTTAGAAGATTCGACGGTGCAGCAAAACTGTACGACACTAAGCTGTAGGCTATAGAAGAATTCTAATGTTGGTTGACTAGTAATAGTAATGAATAAATATAATTATTACTAGTCATACAACATTAGAATTCTTCTATAGCTTGTGGGCGGAACATTCGACCGGAAATGTATGATTGCAGCGTCGTACAGTTTCACTGCTCCGTCGAATCTTCTTTGAACATTCGACAGACACCATAAGCCTTCAATGACAGATTCGACCTTAATTAATTCAGATTTTCGGACGAATGCAATTTCTAACGAAAAACGAACGAAATAAAAACGAATTTCGGGAGTAGCTAAATAAATTTATTTTTCGGACAAAAACGAAATTCCGAAACGAAATATTTCAGTGTGCACATGTCTATTAATCACCCCTGGTATGTTTCTATAATTTAATGGTGGCCATACACAGCCACATGTGAGCGATCATAAACAACTTGATAATCTTATGGAAGTATCTCGTGATGATGCAGCATACACCGTATAGTTTTCTCACAAATATTGAAAGATCACATTTTCAATCGGTCACAAATTTAAAATGATCTGTTAACTGCTTGATGACCAGCTCACGCCGATGTACGTCCGCAGAATGGCACGTACAGGCAGATTAACGTACCTGTACGTTGCCTTTAAGACTCGGCATTGTGGGTGCGCAAGCTCTGTGAGTCCGACCGCGGGTACTGCGGACACTATGTCCACGATCGTCTCATGGAGAGGAAGAACGGGGAAATGCTGATGTAAACAAGCATTTCCCCATTCTTCCTAGTGACGGGACACAGCGGGAGCGGTGATCAGTGTCGTGTCACACATAGCCCACCCCCTCCCTACAGTTAGAACACATCCCTAGGCTACACTTAACCCCTTCTGCGCCCGCTCCTGGTTAACACCTTCAATGCCAGTCACATTTACACAGTAATAAGTGCATATTTACAGCACTGATCGCTGTGTAAATGGTCCCAAAATAGCGGCAAAAGTGTCTGACGTGTCTGCCATAATGTCGCAGTCACAATAAAAATCGCAGATCGCCGCCATTACTAGTAAAAAGAAATTATTAATAAAAATGCCATAAATCTATCCCCTATTTTGTAGACGCTCTAACTTTTGCGCAAACCAATCAAACGCTTATTGTGATATTTTTGGTAAAAAAAAAAAAATGTAGAATACGTATCGGTCTAAACTGAGAAACTGTTTTTTTTTTTTTTATATATTTTTTTGGGGGTATTTATTATATCAAAAATTAAAAAATATTGCTTTTTTTTTCAAAATTGACGCTCTATTTTTGTTTATAGCGGAAAAAAATAAAAACTGCAGAGGTGCTCAACTACCACCACAAGAAAGCTCTATTTGTGGGGGGGAAAAAAGAATGTCAATTTTTGTTTGGGAGCCACGTCGCACGACCGCGCAATTGTCAGGTAAAGCGACGCAGTGCCGAATCGCAAAAAGTGGCCTGGTCTTTGGCCAGCCAAATGGTCCGGGGCTGAAGTCGTTAAAAACACTGTTATGGTCTGTTTTCTGGCACGCACATTTGCTTGATCAGCAGCGATCAACAAAATTCCACCATGGATGCTCGACTTGACAGTCAAATTGATCAAGAGCTATCGAAGTCGATTTAAATGGGAGGGTCTTGTTTTAATATTTGATTTTGTATTGCTATGTGTGTGCAATTGCGTATTCTTCCATAGAGATGACCTGGCCCTTTAACACAAGCATTCTCAGGCACAGGAGAGAAATGTGGCTGTATTTTTAATGGTGGATTATCCTCTTTCTTTTAATCCCTCTTGTGTTTGCAGAAATGGGTAAAAAAATAAATTGTTGGATGATGTTTTTATTTTACTGTGCAAGCTTCTCAGAACTGAACAACACTGTGTCGTTTTGGATTTTTTTGCAATCTCAAACTTGGTTTAAAAAAAAAAAAAAAAAAAAAGTGTCACCCGTGTGTTAATTTCTGTCCTCACCAACTCGATCTGATCCTATCCTAAAGGCCAAGTCCATGCTTAAAAAAATAAAATAAAAAAATGAATGAATAAATGCACATATTTGAGCAGCAAAAACATGTGCATTTATTTTTTGAGAGGAGTCTACAAAGCATTGCACCCTCTATTAGAATGTGGGTGCTATGTCACGCTTCTGTAAACTTTAATGCATTAGGGTAGTCTCCCTAGAGAAGACACTTAAAGGAGAAGTATGGTCAAGGCTCTTTTGGCCATACTTCTCCTCTGGGTCACAGAGGTGGACTTAGTTCTGCACTCTTGTTAACCAGATTCAGCCGACAGCAGGATAAAATCTGCTGACAGTCCAGGCTTCGCAGTGGTCCCGACAATAAAGGGGAGATCCTAATTAGACTAAGAGATGGACTTTAGACGGCACATGGGTAAATCGTGTAAAAAAGAACTAGGGGTCTTTATTGTAGAAAAGTAATAAAAGTACATAGATACATTCAGAATTATCAAGATAGTAATTATTAATACATGACCCGGGGTACAGCTCTGTTGTCGCTTCAGAAAACTACTGTACCATAGATAAACTCAATTTAAAAGAGATACATATCCAACAAAAAATGGTTGAACAGTGTACATATGAAGCGAGTGGCGTTAACCGTGGGTCCAGTATATAGAAACGTAGTCTTGCTTTGCTCTACATGTTTCGCGTGCCATGACGCTTCTTCAGGAGCATAATAATAAACAAGTCGTATTGCAGGATGTAACACGAACCTGGGTATCAGTAAATTGGCAATATAACTAGAGTAAATAGCCAATATGATTTGTGGAAGTCATAGTAACCGACAGCGGGGTTATAGACTAAACACAGGCTGCTGGTAAGCAGCAAGAGAAGGAGTCCTCCAGGACTATGGAGCCAAGAACACCAAGAAAATATGCACCAGTTGAAGCCTGGTGCATGGGCTGGGCAGAACTACTCTGTCCACAATATAGCCCCAAGATAATGGCGTGGCCAAGCTGGAAGCCTAGACACTGCGTGTTATAGCGGGCCTGGATTGGAGCCTTCCTGTATGCTGTCCGACAATAAAGCCTGACTGCCAGCTGGCTCAGCCTCTAAGCGTGGCGCTGAGATCCTGAGGCAGCCGCTCCTGCCCCCTCCACAGGCTGGCACTCCAGTGAACGCTGGAGGGACAGAGCTGTGATTGATTGGCACCGCTTAGTAGAGCCGAGCATTTAGTGACCTTTTGATTGTTCGGTTCTCAGTGTAGAGGCAGTGTGGGACAGCTCCAGCATTGTATCCATGCTGCCTCCACATAGGTATGTATGTAATTTTTTATTTTTTTTTCTTCTTCTTCTTCTCCCCTACTTCTCTTTTAGCAGGCGATATGATTGCAATATAGAAATACACTGGAGATCAAAATTAGAGTTCAATTTATGAATACTTGATTTTTATTTTTTTTCCCCCGAAATAATATAATCTTCTTTGCTGAACATTTGATACCTTCTGCTAAAACTTTTGTGAATCAGTACTGCTTGGACCTTGAAGGGGACATACCCCGAAAGCTCGTCCATGAAAAATGATATGTTGGTGCAAATAAAAAAAGTATCACGGACAGTACTCAATTTTCTCTGAACATTTGATGGAATTTTTGTTGGGGCGATATCCGAATAGAACAGTAATTTTCAAAATGACCTAGGCACTTCAACAAAAAAAAAAATATTTTGTAGAACTCACCATGATCAAAATTTAGAGAACATCAATGACTGTAGCACGGAGAAAGATGACTAAAATTTCTGAGTGCCGGTTCACACAGGGGCAGCTTCAAAGTCGCCCGACTCTAATGCCACCCCGTACAGCGCGACTTCAGCGCGGCTTGCAAAACGACTTCTGTATCGAAGTCAATGCAAGCCGCTCTGAAGTCGCCCCAAAGTAGTACAGGAACTTTTTTCTAAGTCAGAGTGACTTGAGTCGCTCCTATTAGAACGGTTCCATTGCACAGAATGGAGTGCGACTTGTCAGGTGACTAAGTCGCCTGACAGGTCGCCCCTGTGTGAACCGGGTCTAAAGGGTTACAACAGTCAACAGGGGGGGCCTTGCTTTGAATGACTTCAGCATATCTGCGGCCACAGGACATCACTAGTCTCTCACACTACTGTGGTGTGATTTTGTTCCACTCTTCTTCCAGTCTCTTTCACAGTTCACTGACTGTAGTGGGTTTCTTGGCCATAACTTTGTCGCCAAGGATTTTCCAGAGTTTTTGTATTGGGTTTAGATTATGACTCTGGGCTGGCCATTTCGTTATTTCAATGTTTTCAGATTCAAGGAATTGCTTTACCTGTTTTGCTGTGTGACGGGCCATTGTCGTGCCTGAAAATTGCTGGCTGATTGGGTGATGAACGCAGGGAAGGAACCGCGGTTCTGATAAACATTTGCATTCACTCTGTAGCTGTACAGTGCCTTGAAAAAGTATTTATATCGCTTCTAATTTTCCACATATTGTCATGTTACAACCAAAACGTAAATGTATTTCTCTTCCGTTCATGGACAGACACAGTAGCATTTTTACATATGGGTTTTATCCTCCTGTTAGGAGATTGACTAGGACTTAAGTGTTAAAACACATCACACAGTACAGTACCGCCCAAGGGGCGGTCCCCCTGGGTACATCCCCTCACCCTGCATCTAGCAGCCCAGTTCGGCCATCAACCGTGTTCCGGCCTTTTAGCTATGCGCTGGGCCGTTCACAACATGCCCCGTTGCTCCAGGGGTGGCCGGGGAGCTATATGCTCCCGGGCACACATATGACCGGGCTCTGTCCGTGTCACAGTGTGCCGGGCCAACAGCCACGCCGTAACGTTGGGTCTGTCTGGAATGCCTTCAACTGGTCCTCGCAGGACGGGTAAGTAGCAGTTTCCCTGCTCCGGCAGGGTGGTATGGCTGGGCATTCCTGGGGAGGTCTCCTTTGCTCTCTCCCTTCCTCCCCTCCTCCCTAGGCTCTGGGAAGCTAGGATGGCTGCGATTCGGGGGTCCACCTGGAGGGGCTCCATCCTAGGGCTGGGGGCTTTGCAGCGGGTCTGCTCCCTGGGGGGTGCTGTCTGGTTGCCGTGTGTGGGGGGACCGCCTTAGGGGGTCCCGGTTGTTTGCTGCCATTATGTGCTGTTTTGTTTTTTTAATTCACTCGCGGCCGCCATTTTGGTGACGCCCAGCGCTGTTTTACATGCTCCTGCGGCCATTTTCTTGTAGCCCGCGCGCTCTGCTTACAGAGCAGCGGGTCGGCTGCCATTTTGGGTGGTGTTTTGGCCTCTAGTGGGCAGAATATCGGCGTGAACTGTTCCAGCACACTTCCTGAGGGACGGTACAGGGAGAGCACCTTAGGAGGCTTAGGCAGACGGCAGCTGTGCGGTACCTGGTCCGGGTGGTGAGTCCTCTGGGGGGTCCCTCGTCGCTCTGCGGCAGCTAGGAGGGTGGTCCGTGTATCTTACCTTACGTCCCTAGGGGTGTCAGGTGGGTGGGTCAGCATGGCGTCGGAGGCGGACGCCTCTTCCCCAGACATATCTGAATTGGTAACTGGTGTCCCTACACCTGCTATTTCTGTGGATGCTATGTCGGCGGTCCTGGAGGCCTTTGTTGCCAGGGTGGAAGCGGCGCGTGGGCAAAGAGGGGGCAAAAAGTGCCCCCTCCCCGCCATCTTCTGGGGATACCTCTGACGCAGCATCGGGCCCAGCTACTGCTCCCGGCCCTGGTTGTGATGTTTCAGAGGCTGCGGACCTCAACCGTATGGACAGTGAGGATGACTCTGGCTCAGGGTCAGCGCATGATAGGGCGCTTGCAGGGGCACTTATCGCCGCAATGCGGGATACTCTGAAAATGGAGGATACAGCAGAGGCGACAGACGTCGGTCCCTTTTGGATTCCGTAAGCCGGCCCGCACTGCTAAGGTGTTCCCTTGTGTACCTTTTATCTGGATAAGCTTTTGTACACGGAATGGGATCGGCTGCAAAAGGTATTTTCAGCCCCAAAATGTTTAGTGGTCCGTTATCCTTTTGAGGAGAAATTCCTGAAAAAATGGACTTCTCCCCTGACAGTGGACTCCCCTGTGTCCAGACTGAACAAGGTGACCACGATACCTGTGGAAGGGGCTCCTGCTTTCAAGGACCCCGCAGACGAGGGCTGAGGCAGTGGCCCGCTCCCTGTTCACGGTGGTGGGGTCAGCGGTGCAACCGGTCGTGGCCGGGGCTCTAGTGTCTCAGACACTTACTGAATGGGCAAAAATGTTGCTCCAGGGGTTAGTGGAGCATCAGGCTACCCCGGCCTGTGTGGCACTGGCCGAACAGTTGGTGCAGGGCTTTAAATTTGTTTGCGAGTCAGCCCTGGATACGATTCCCTTGCTCTCCAGAGCCTCTGTCTATGCGGTGGTGTTACGCCGCCTGGTCTGGCTGAAGTGTTGGTCCGCGGACCAGCCTTCTAAGAAGGCCTTGGTGGACTTACCCTTTAAGGGTGAAAGTCTTTTTGGGGCCTCTCTGGATGACATTATTAAAGACCGGTGGGTTTGCGAAGTAGTTTCCTTGGGGTACAAAATAGAGTTTCTCTCTTGCCCTCCGAACAGATTTTTTCCATCCAACCTCCAGCTTCCTCCGAGTCGTCGGGAGGCCTTGTTTGGGGCAGTTCAGGATTTGCTGGTGCGGGGGGTGATCGTACCTTTCCCATTGCAGAAACGGTTTCAGGGGTTTTACTCCAATCTGTTTGTGGTCCCCAAGAAGGAAGGGGTCCGTCCAATCCTGGATCTCAAGGCCCTCAATTGCCTTGTGAAAGTGCAAAGATTCAGGATGGAATCAGTCCGCTCTGTCGTCGCTGCTCTCCATCCAAGGGATTTTCTGGCGTCCTTGGACATCAAGGATGCATACTTGCATATCCCCATATGCTCCAGGCATCAGAGATTTCTGTGCTTTGCGGTCGGGGAAGACAACTATCAATTTGTGGCTCTCCCCTTTGGTCTGGCTTCGACGCCGAAAATTCACCATGGTGCTCGCCCCGATTCTGGCATTGCTGAGGCAGCGTGGAATCGCTATTGTAGGCTACCTGGACGACCACCTTCTGAGAGCCTCTTCAAGCTCACAATTAGAGGAAGATGTGTCTATCACCTGCCAAACTCTCCGAGAATTCGGTTGGGTGCTAAACATTCAGAAGTCGGGGTTGGTGCCATTTCAACGCCTAGAATACCTGGGGCTGGTCCTGGATTCCTCAGGCGAGAGGTTTTTTTTTCCCATGGAGAAGCTGCAAACTCTGCGGTGTAGCGGTTGACATCCCAACTATGGTCGTCGCTCCGCTTTTGCATGCGAGTCCTGGGTCTCATGGTAGCCTCCTTAGAGGCAGTGCTGTATGCTCAATTCCACACTCGAGTGTTACAGAGAGAAATTCTGTCGTGTTGGGACAAATGCCCATCGTCTCTGGATTGTCAGTTCCGGGTGAGCCACCTGGTCAGGACCTCCCTGGTGTGGTGGCTGACATCTCTGACTCTTCGGGCCGGGAAGTCGTTCCTTCCGTTTCACTGGACGGTGATCACGACGGACGCCAGCCTCTCAGGCTGGGCGGGAGTATGGGGAGTTCAGTCGGCCCAGGGGCGCTGGACTCGGGAAGAATCCCACCTGCCGATCAATGTCCTGGAACTTCGGGCGATCAGGCTGTACCTCTCCAAGTGGTCTCAAAGACTACAAGGTCGTCCAGTCAGGATCCAGTCGGACAACGCCACAGCAGTGGCGTATGTCAATCATCAGGGAGGAACAAGAAGCTTGGCTGCAACGGACGGAGGTCGCTCACATCCTGAGGTGGGCAGAACGGATCTATCGGCCGTGTACATTCCGTGTTTCAGCTTCTGTGTCTGAAATGGGGCGCGCCAGACGTTGATTTCCTGGTGTCGCGTCGGAAGGTGTTGAGGTTCGTGGCCAGGTCAAAAGACCCGCGGGCAGACGCATTAATGGCGCCATGGGGTCAGTATCGGCTGCTTTATGCCTTCCCTCCTCTGAAGCTTCTTCCCCCATCTACTCCGCAGAGTGGAATGCCGACCTAGTGCGTTCTTCTGTCACAAGGTCCCATATTTCATCCTGATTTACAGTTGTTGGCTTTAACGGCATGGCTATTGAAAACCAGGTGCTAAGGGACGGAGGTCTGTCAGACACGGTGATCTCTACCATGCTGCGGGGACAGAAGTCAACCTCCCGGAAGATTTACCATCGTACGTGGAAGGCTTACATCTCTGTGTGAGGAGATGAGGTGGCATCCACGTGCAAATTTGATTTCCAGGATCCTGCTGTTTTTACAGCGTGGAGTGGACCAGAAACTCGTCCTTACGTACAATTTGAGGGGCAGATTTCGGCCTTGACTTTTTTTTTCAGCGACCCTTGGCGATGCACTCTCTAGTGCGTACGTTTGCAGGGGGTTCGACATGTGGCCCCTCCGGTACGCCCTCCACTACCTCCGTGGGACTTGAATCTGGTCCTCTCGGTACTTTAGAAACCACAGTTTGAGAATATTAGGGAGATTCTCTTATAGACTCTCTCCCAGAGGGGGGCTTTTTTGGTGCCGATTACATCAGTGAGACGGGTTTCTGAATTGGTGGCCTTGTCATGCAAGGCTCCCTATTTGATCTTCCACAAGGATAAGGTGGTGCTGCGTCCATAGCCATCATTCCTTCCTAAAGTTGTTTCGGCCTTTCACCTTAATGAGTACATTGTTATTCCATCTTTGTGTCCTTTGGCCGGCGCATCCCACAGAGGCTGCGTTGCATTCCTTGGATGTCGTCTCTGCGGGTGTACCTGTCTGCGACTGCTCCGTTCCAGAGATCGGATTTACTGTTCGTGTCGGTGGCTGGTCCTAAGAAGGGTCTAGCGGTCTCGTCGGCCACCATCTCTAGGTGGATCAGACAAATCGTGATTCAGGCCTAGGCTCTAAAAGGGCGGGCGCCTCCCTTCCCCGGTTACGGCGCATTAGACCAGGGCAATAGGTGCCTCCTTGGGCTTTCCGACATCAAGCGTCTGTTTCCCAGGTGTGTAAGGCCTGGCCTGGTCGTCCGTTCACGGCCTCAAAATTTTACAAGGTTGATGTGAGTGCATCTTCGGATGCTTCCTTCGGCCGCAAGGTTTTACAAGTGGCTGTTTAAGGTTGCAACTCCTCCGTTGAGGAGCTGTGGTTTGTTTGGGGTGACATTTGTTTGATGCTGTTTTCCCACCCCTCGTTTTTTTTTTTTTTTTACACTGCTTGGGGGGCGTCCCATATGTCAAGATGCTGCTGTATCCGTCCATGAACGGAAGAGAAAATAGGATTTTTGTACTCACCGTAAAATCCATTTCTCTGAGTTCATGGACGGACACAGCACCCGCCCCTCCTTTTTTATGTTTGTACTGCTTTTTTTACAAACTGAGCTGCAAGCTGCAGGGAGAGGGGATGTACCCAGGGGGACCGCCCCCTGGGCGGTACTGTGTGATGTGTTTTAACACTTAACATGCTGTTTTTCTGCCTAGTCAATCTCCTAACAGGAGGATAATACCCATATGTCAAGATGCTGCTGTGTCCGTCCATGAACTCAGAGAAATGGATTTTACGGTGAGTACAAAAATTCTATTTTTATTGGAATTTTATGTGATAGACCAACACAAAGTGGCACATAATTGTGAGGTGGATGGAAAGTGGGGCTTTCATTTATATTCAGCCCCCCCCCCCCCCCCCCGAGTCAATACTTTGTAGAACCATCTTTCTCTACAATTACAGCTGCAAGTTTTTTTTGGGGATGTATCTACCAGCTTTGCACATCTAGAGTGAAATTTTTGCCCAGTTTTTGCAAAAATAGCTCAAGCGCAGTCAGATTGCATGGAGAACGTCTGTAAACAGCAATTTTAAAAGTCTTGCCACAGATTCTCAATTGGATTTGGGTCTGGACTTTGGGCCATCTAACACATGAATATGATCTAAACCATTGTAGCCCTGGCTGTATGTTTAGGGTCGTTGTCCTGGAAGGTGAACCTCAGGTTTTCCTCTAAGATTGCCCTGTATTTGGGTCCTTCCCTTTTCCCATCAACTCTGACCAGCTTCCCTGTTCCTGCTGAAGAAAAGCATCCCCACAACATGATGCTGCCACCACCATGTTTTGCAGTGGGGATGGTGTGTTCAGGATGATGTGCAGTGTTAGACCCCATACACACTATTAGATTTTCTGCAGTTTTTACTAAAACCATGTAGTGCAAGGGCCTGCCTGATTGCATACAAATTGAAACTCTTAAGGTTTGACCTCGTCTTACATGGTTTTGGTAAATCTGAAGACAAAAACCTGCAGAAAATCTAATAGTGTGTATGTCAAAGTTTTCTGCCACACATAACGTTTTGCTTTTAGGCCAAAATGTAAAATTTTGGTCTCATCTGACCAGAGCATCTTCTACATGTTTGCTGTGTCCCCCACATGGCTTCTCACAACCTGCAAACAGGACTTCTTATGGCTTTCTTTCAACAATGGCTTTCTTCTAGCCACTCTTTAAAAAAGGCCAGTCCTGTTGTCCTGTGGACAGATTCTCCCACCTGAGCTGTGGATCTCTGCAGCTCCTCCAGAGTTACCATGGACTTCTTGGCTGCTTCTCTGATGAATCATCTCCTTGCCCGGCCTGTTAGTTTAGGTGGACGGCCATGTCTTGGTAGGTTTGCAGTTGTGCCATATGCTTTCCATTTTCAGATGATGGATTGAACAATGTTCAGAGCTTGGGATATTTTTTTTTATAACATAACCCTGCTTTAAACTTCTCCACAACTTTATCCCTGACCTGTCTGGTGTGTTCCTTGGTCTTCATAATGTGGTTTGTTCACAAAGATTTTCTAGCAGGGCTTCACAGAACAGCTGTATTTATACTGATATTACACACAGGTGGACTCTATTTACTAATTAGGTGACTTCTGAAGGCAATTGGTTCCACTAGATTTTAGTTGGTCTTTAGAGCAGTGGTTCTCAACTCCTATCCTCAGGACCCACTAACAGGCCAGATTTTAAGTATTACCTTGGTGAGATGCAGACTAGAATACTGCAATCCCTGAGCAGCAAATTATATCACCTGTGATGCATTTCAGTTATCTTGAAAACCTGGCCTGTTGGTGGGCCCTGAGGACTGGAGTTGAGAACCACTGATCTAGCCTTTTAATTCTTTCTAATGAACTGGCGAGCAATCACAGCCGCAGTGTTGAGCCCATTGACATTCGCCGCATTATCCTGTCCTCTCTTGCATTTGTCTTTCGTGGACGACCAGCCTTCCTGGGGGACTTGAATGAGTTTGTGACGTTGTAAAGGTGCATTATTCTTGAAATCATAGATTTGGAACGACAAACTTCTTCTCTCGCTATGGCTGAAAGGGTCATCCCTTTGGCCTTCATATGGACAACCTGCTGCCGGGGGGTTTCAGTCCCTTTAGAACAGCTCACCATCTTGCAAAGTCAGTGAAAACTGGAAAGTTAGGCTGCCAGTTAAATCGGGTTTGTCAGATAATTAACCACTTAAGGACCGGCTCACGCATATATATGTCTGCCGAATGGCACGGGCAGGCAAAGTAACGTATATTTACGTCACTTTGAATTTGCCGCCTGTGCACGCGTGCCTGCCACAAGCGCCGTGACCGTGCCCGCGGGACCTGCGGACTCGATGTCTGCTGAGTGCCCGCGATCATGTCACGGAGTTGAAGAACGGGGAGATGCCTATGTAAACACAGCATCTCCCCGTTCTGCCTAGTGACAGGTCACTGATCGTCTGCTCCCTGTCATCGGGAGCAGTGATCAGTGACGTGTCACTGCTAGCCCATCCCCCAGACAGTTAGAACACATCCCTAGGACACACTTAACCCCTTCAGTGCCCCCTACTGGTTAACCTCTTCACTGCCAGTCACATTTACACAGTAATCAGTGCATTTTTTTTTTAGCACTGATCGCTGTATAAATGTGAATGGTCCCAAAATAGCGCCAAAAGTCTCCAATGTGTCCGCCATAATGTCGCAGTCACGATAAAAAAATCGCTGATCGCCGCCATTACTAATATTTTTTTTATAAAAATGCCGTAAAAACTCCCCTATTTTGTAGACGCTCTAACTTTTGCGCAAACCTATAAAAAAAACGCTTATTGCGTTTTTTGTTTTTTTACCAAAAATATGTAGGAGAATACGTATCGATGTAAACAGGAAAAAAATATTTTTTTATAGATCTTTTGGGGATATTTAATATAGCAAAAAGTAAAAGATATTATTTTTTTTTTCAAAATTGTCGCTTTTATTTTTGTTTATAGCGCAAAAAATAAAAACCGCAAAGGTGATCAAATACCACCAAAAGAAAGCTCTATTTGTGGGAAAAAAGGATGTCAATTTTGTTTGGGAGCCACGTCGCACGACCGCGCAATTGTCAGTTAAAGCGACGCAGTGCCGAATCGCAAAAAGTGGCCTGGTCATTTGGCAGCCAAATGGTCCGGGGCTGAAGTGGTTAAAAAAATTAGCAAAAGGTGGCAGATTAACACCAACAACTGGAAGGTATCTGAAAGTGTTCTCTAATTTTGATCAATGTTCTTTCTCAAATATCAATGTAGTTTTTTATTCAGTGCATCAAAATATATGTAACTCATGGAATATGCTTAACAAAACTGCTCTTTTACTCCTGAGTCCTGTTTAGATAATACCTTGAAATTTATGAAATGATAGGTTATTCTCTAATTTTGATCTCCAGTGTATATGAACGGTGATTCTACCATATGGGGAAAAAAAACTATTCGGTCTCATGGCACTTAAGAAGACACGTGGCCACTCAATGAAGTTGGATGAAAAGCAGTTTAATCTTGAGCTATGTAAGGGGTTCTTTACTGTTTGAGCGGTAAAAGGAGAAGTACAGCCAAAGCTTGTTTGGCTGTACTTCTCTTATGGGTCACTGGAGTGCAATTCGTTTTTTTCACTCCTGTGACCTGTTTTTCAGCCCAGAGCGGGCTGAAGTCCGCTCTCTGCTGACGTCACAGAAGTCGGTCCAGGCTCTGGCGTCATCACGACCATGGAGTCGGAATCCACTAGATCCCTGAACCGACACCCGGCTCAGCCTCTCTGCGATCCGCTGAGAGCCTGAGCTGGCCACCCCTGTCCCCTCCGCAGCTCAGCCCTCCAGTGAGTGAGGAGGGGGCAGAGCAGAGAGCTGTGACTTAGTCACCAGCTCTCTGCTTGGGGAGCTGTGAAAACCGAGTGATCGGCGGTGTTTGATCGCTCGGTTCTCAGTGTAGAGGCGCCGAGGGGACAGATGCAGCATTGGGCTGATGCTGCATCCACCTGCGTAATTATAAATCTTAAAAAAAAAAACGAAACCCATACTTTTTTTTTTTTAAGGACGTGGAGCTCCCTTCCACAATTGGTAGTGACAGCAGGGAGTGTTGATAATTTTAAGAAAAAACTTGGGCATCTTAGTAAACAAAATATACACGGATATGGTAGAGATGTAAATTCATACGTACTCACAGGGGTTATTACTCTATCCAAAATGCACTACTACTTTAAGGAAATTTTTTTTAGGAGTTCAAAGAGAACGTTCTGGTTTCACAGTGAAAGCCTCTAAGGCTAAGCCATAATACAAACTGCCTTGTAATCAGTTAGGTAATGTAATAGAACACTTGTGCAGCACTTTAAACTGTCATACAGCTGCTCTGTCACATGTAGCGGCTCTTTCATCTGCTGTTGTCACCTGACAATATGCTCCCCCCCCCCCACATCGCTGTCACAAGGAGCAGGTGTGACCACATGGCTATGTGATGGACAGCTGCATGTGCCTTTCATGGACGGAGATCACAGATTGACTTGCAAACTAACAACACAAACAAGTTCTGTCTTGAACTGACACATCACAGAAGGATTTGTGGTGCAACAAGTCCGAACCTTTTCAGATAACAGGATTAAGATTTTTATTTTTTCCCACACACCCCTAGAATGTGGATAAGATTTCATTGACCTCTCCCTCTACGTATCTGTCCTTCCTCCAGGATATGTCATGCAGCTGCTGTTGAGAAAAGATTCATCCTGAATGGTGTTTTAAAGGCTAAAGCCCCGTACACACGGTCTGACTTTTTGCCAACAAACTTCATTTTGAGCAAGTTTGACAAAAAAATCCGACCGTGTGTACGCTCCATCGGACAAACTTTTTTGGTTTTCATCGGACAAAAGTTCGGTCTGCAAACGGACAAACTTTTGGCCAACAAAAGTCCGATGGAGTAAAGTCCGACCGTGTGTGCAGAAATCCATCGGACTTTTGTCCTATGGACAAAACAAATAATGTTAAAATTAACCAACAATAGCAGAAGTTGACCAGAGCAGAAAAACCACGTGACGTTGGAAAAAGTTTTGGGAAAGTTTGCAGAAAAGTCCTGTGGTTTGTATGCTATGGGTGTTCCCGGCCAACTCCGTTCGGACAAAAATCCACTGAAAAGTCAGATGGAAGTCCAACCGTGTGTACGAGGCTTAAGTTTACCTCTTACATAAACTGGTCCATGCAAATAAGGGGCCTCAGTAGTAGAAATTACAATATGCAGTTTGTAAAAATATTGTTTAATGCAATTTCTGTGCCTGTAGGCCAGGGGTAATCGATTTACAATTAATGGAGGTCCAATCGGTAAGGTTTTCTTCCAGCAGAGGTGCGATTCTCATGTTTATGCTAGGACTCTGCTCCCCCCCTAACCCTTCACATTACAGCCCCCTGTACATCAGTGTCCTCAGTCTTTCCAGACTGGCAAGTCCTTGCCTTGCCCTAAGGATCACACTTTGACCCTGTCAGGAACAAGATGGATTGCCGGCCTGTAATAGTGCCCTTTGGGCACCCACCTAGACACATAAGACAATGCATTAACGTAGGGGCTATTGGAGCTGCAGCTCCAGGCCCCTTTCTCAAGATAGGCCCATTTGCCCAAAAAAAAAAAAAAAAAAATCAACTTTGAGGGTTGTAGCTCGGTGACCACATTTGGGGGTGTGGGTAGCTGAAGACCTACCCCACCACTGGTTCAAATATGGGGCTACTATCATTTATGGTTCCGGAGATACGGGGCTGCTTGCGCAGCCTGTCAGAAGCTACATACAGAGCGGACAGTTTCTTGTCAATTTTGTTTATTGAGTTTTGAAAATTTTACAAACGTATCCATATTTGATGAACATAGATACAATAAATATTAGCAGGTAAGGAAAACATATATTTGATCATTGTGTCTAAATTGAGATCCAATAGTAAAAGAAGGAAGACTTAAAGGGGAGTTCCAGACTTTTTTTTATGTTTATTAAAAGTCAGCAGCTACAAAAAGTGTAGCTGTTGGCTTTTAAAGTGGTTGTAAACCCTGTAAAAAATATATATTTTTAAAACCAACCTGCAAGACAAAGGCATAATGAGCTAGTATGACTAGCATACTAGCTCATTATGCATCACTTACCTTAGATCGGGGCCCCCGAAGCCGTCCTCGTCTCCCTCTCCAGCCGCAACCGTCGCTGCGGCGATAGCCGGAAGGTTACTTCCGGGTATCGCCGCTCCAGCCAATCACTTTGGCGCTGTGATTTGCCGGAGCGGCGAAGATGTGACTCCGCGCATGCGCGCGGGAGCCGTCAAATCCGGCTAAACCGGATTTGTGAATGGGATTAACCCTATGAATGCGCCGTTGTCTACGGCCACTGATGCATGTCATTTTTAGCAAATATCTCCTAAACCATGTAGGTTTAGGAGATATTTCTTGCACCTACAGGTAAGCCTTAATCTAGGCTTACCTGTAGGTGCAAGTTGCATAAGTGGGTTTACAACCACTTTAATAAACATACACTTACCTGTTCCACTGTCCAGCGTGGCAACGCCCTTGAGCTTCGCTCCTCTCCCCCCCTTCTCCACCGGCGCCTCCATTCATAGTGTGGATAACCGGCCGTGACAGCTTTCGGCTTCACAGCCGGGCACTCACTGCGCATGCGCGAATGGCGCAGCGCTCTCTCAGTGGACAGGCGATCGCCTGGGACCTGTCACGTGTCCCAGGTGATCGCCTACAGGGAGGGGCCGCCTTAGGCGATATGACGAGTCGCCTAGGTGGTCCCTGGGCGAAAGGAGGAAGTGGGACAGGAAGTCCCACTCCTACTAAAGCCCCCACCCCCCCCCAAAAAAAAAATTACATGCCAAATGTGGCATGTAAGGGGGTGAGGAGTGGATTAAGCGGAAGTTCCAAATTTGGGTGGAACTCAGCTTTAGGTTTAACCTATGTTAACCCATAACTGGTATATCAATAAAGAATATTTCTTTTTCGTACATCACGGGACACAGAGCGACTTAGTCATTACTAATGGGTTATATAGATTACCTTCAGGTGTTGGCACTGGCCAATTCCAAACCGGAAGTACCCTCCCCTATATAAGCCCCTCCCATCCGGGAGCACCTCAGTTTTTTGCCAGTGTCTAAGGTGTTGGCCAAAGAGTAACATGTGTTTTCACTGGGCTTGCGTACAGGTTCTTTTGGGCCTTAGTAAGCTGTTCCGGATCCCACCAAAAAAGCTTCATAGCTAAACGGTCGGTACCCGGGCCTTGCAGCAGAAGAGCAAGGTTTTGCCTGTAATGCCTCTCTTAGGAGGGCTGGACCCTGGGATCCAGAGCTCTGGTCATACCCACGACCAAGATGTTGTCTGTGCAGGGTGCTATACAGGTCCAGGGGAGTGGAATCCTTGGGAACCCGGTCCCTGAAGGTTTAATTACAATGCCTGCCGTGATAGGTGAAGTTTGGACTTCTGTGGACCAAACAAAGTCCTGCGGCGGGGATCAGGTAAGTGGGGGCCCCCAGGAACTTGGTTCTATTGGGGGACCCCCAAGCCTAATTTGTCTTTCTGTCTGTTACCTAACGGTATTCCCGCTAATATCTGTGTTTGCCTGTAACTACTGAAAATGTAAAATTTTAATAGTAGTCAAGAAAAAAAAAAAAAAAAAGGGACCGCGGTACCTGTGTTAAACCACTAGAGGCCGCTGTAGTCCATTTTTCTTGTCATGTGGATCTTTGGTTTTCTCAAGTCAAAAGATCCAGGCAGTTGGTAAGTTTCTCTGTGGGAATCCACTTCCTCTGCCCTGTTGCTGCGCTCATCCACTGCACAGGCCCTCCGGCAAAAAGGGCCCTGGCTCCTAGTCCCTGTTTGATTTCGAAAAGGGCGCCAATGGCGCACGGGCGCGCGCGCGGGCGCATGCACGCGCCTCCTATGAAAAAAAAGGGGCGGGGCGGGTGGATGACGCTCGATGTGCGCCGCGGCGCTTCTGCGCATGTGCAGGCGTCCCAGCATGGTTAAAAGACACAGTACAAGTGTCAGCTGGATGCAAACAGAGCTAGCAACAAACAGTGGCACACAGAGGCGGTTGATGCAGGCATCCCCATAGAAAGGCACTTTAGTGGACACCAGCTGGTATATAGCAGCAACTGTGTTAGACTATTACCAGCAAAAATTGGTGTATGACGACGGGAATACCTCAGCTTTGTGCTTAAAGGATATGTCGTCCAGACGCTCCGGAAATAGGTCTTCCAGGAAGCCAAAGGGGTCTCCATCGGGCTCTGAGGATATTGGGCATGCTTGTACTGCACCAATCTCCCCTGAGAATTCAGAGGTCAGTAGCCGTAGAAACCCCGCAGGAGTGCCTGGTGCTGCGGCTGTCCCCAGTCCACCTGCTCCTGTGTATATATAACAGAGGAGGTTTTATCCTCAACTCTGGGAGGATTGGAAGAGAGATTAACAGCATTGATCGCTGCTTCCCTGTCACAGGAAAAGCGCGTCCGATCTCCGTCTCCTCCTTCAGAGTGCCTGTTAGTGGAGGAACAGCCCCACACAGAGATCGACCTACCTGAAGGGAATCAGGATGAGGTTGATTCAGTTATGGAGGAATCAACAGTGGAAGAACCTTTCTCAGCATCTCAGGCTGAAAGATTATGGGTTCAGTCTCTGACTAACATGGTCCGATCAGCATTTAAAATGCCTCTGGCGGAACCACCATCCACTACGGTTTCCTCGCTGGGGTCGCTAAAAGCTCCCCAGGCTGTCTGTTCCTTCCCAATCCACCCTTTATTAGAAGGGCTTATTTACCAGGATTGGGAGCATCCTGATAAAATATTTGCTCCCCCCAAGAGATTTCCGGTGATCTATCCCATGGAGGATAAGTTCATAAAAAAATGGAGGGTCCCTACAGTGGACGCAGCCATCTCTTCTGTTAACAAATCACTGACATGTCCAGTAGATAATGTTCCAATGTTCAAAGACCCAATAGATAAAAAATTGGAGTCTTTACTAAAATCTGCTTTCTCTACAGCAAGCATGGTGACACAACCTGCGGTAGCAGCGATTGGAGTCTGCCAAGCAGTGAAAGATCAGTTGAAACAAGTCTTAAGGGACTTACCAGATCAGCAGGCTCTTGCCCTAGCTGACCTGCCTAGAGCCTTGTGTTTTGCGGTGGACGCCATAAAGGATACAATCCAACAGGCCTCCCGCTTTACGCTGTCTATAGTACATATGCGTAGGCTTCTGTGGCTCAAAAACTGGTCTGCTGAAGCTCCCTGTAAAAAACTGCTGGTTAGCTTCCCATTTCATGGAGAACGCTTATTTGGAGAAGATCTGGACAAATATATCCAGAAAATTTCTGCCGGTAAAAGTTCACTCTTACCGGTTAAGAACAAGGGTAGAAGTCCTTCTTTTAAGAGGCCTACTTCTCCAGTCCCTGGCACATCGGCTGTGAAACAGTTCCGACGGCCTCCGCGGTCAAATCCAGGGGGCAGAAATCAGGGACAATCACAGGGTAACAAGAAACCCTGGGTCAAGAGAGGTACAAAAACTCCCCCTAAGTCATGAAGGGTTGCCCCCACTCAGTCGGGTGAGGGGAAGACTTCAGTTGTTCACAGAGACCTGGCGGGACACCATCAGAGATGGGTGATCTCCGCAGTAAGTCTGGGATACAGGCTGGAGTTAAAAGACATTCCTCCTGCCCATTTTATAAGGTCAAACGTGCCAAGCGATCCCCAGAAGAGTGGATCCCTCCTTCTGGCACTAGAGCAACTATTGCCCCAAGGGTAATCATGAAGGTTCCCTTGGAAGAAAACGGGTTCGGGTTTTACTCGAACCTTGTCACAGTCCCCAAACCAAATGGGGACATGAGGCCCATATTAAATATAAAAGGGCTAAACAAGTTCCTACATATCAGGACTTTTTCGGATGGAGTCGATCCGATCGGTGGCCACCTCCCTACAAGGGCAGGAATGGTTAGCCTCGATCGACATAAGGGATGCTTATTTGCATATTCCCATCTGTCCGGCCCACCAGAAATTTCTACGCCTTGCAGTAGAAGGGCGCCATTTTCAGTTCAGAGCCTTACCTTTCGGTCTGGCCACAGCACCACGAGTGTTCACAAAAATTCTGGCCCTACGATTGGCCAAACTAGGAACACAAGGTGTAACGATAATGGCATATCTAGATAACTTGTTGCTGATAGACCACTCAGTGAAAAAAACTAGAAGTGGTCGTTCACAAGATAATCAAGTATCTGGAATCTCACGGTTGCATTATCAACCGAGACAAGTCAGCCCTAAAACCAGTCAAAAGCCTGGAATACTTGGGGGCTAAGACTGGATTCAAATCAGAGAAAGATTTTCTTACCTCCAGAGAAGGTGTCGTCTTTGAAAGATTTGACCCACTTAGTGGGTACAAAAAAGAAAAACCATCCATACGCCTGTGTATAAGGCTGCTGGGAAAAATGGTGGCTTCATTCGAAGCGGTACCCTACGGTCAATTCCATTCAAGGAACTTGCAGAGGGCCATACTGTCAGTCTGGAACAAAAAAGTTCAGGCTTTAGACTTACCAACGTCCCTGTCCCCTTCCGTTCGCAAGAGCCTCCATTGGTGGTTGGTGCCCCAGAATCTGGAAAAAGGGAAACCCTTCAGTCCGGTTTCTTGGAAGGTGGTCACTACAGTTGCCAGCCTCATAGGCTGGGGGGCAGTACTGGAGCAATGGTCTCTCCAGGGCAAGTGGTCAGAAGCAGAGAAGGCCCTGCCCACCAATCTCTTAGAGATACGAGCAGCCCGGTATGCCCTAGTAGCATGGACATCCAAACTCCAAGGGTCACCTGTCAGAATTCAATCAGACAATGCCACAGCAGTGGCATATATCAATCACCAGGGTGGCACCAGGAGTCGTGCAGCCCAGAGGGAAGCGAATTGCATCCTGGAATGGGCAGAAAGGTATGTCACAGCCATATCCGCGGTTTTCATCCCAGGAGTGGAAAATTGGAGAGCGGACTTTTTAAGTCGCCAGCAATTATGCCCGGGGAATGGTCTCTTCACCCCAAGGTTTTCCAGGCAATATGCCAGCGGTGGGGAACACCGGATGTAGATCTGCTAGCATCCAGATTCAACGCAAAGGTGGACAGATTTGTGTCTCGCACAAGGGATCCCCTAGCTTGCGGTTCGGATGCCCTAGTGTTCCCTTGGGATCAGTTCAAGCTGATATATGCATTCCCACCGCGATTAATCTGCAGAATCAGGGTAGAAAAGAAACCAGTGATTCTGGTGGCTCCAGCGTGGCCCCGAAGGGCATGGTACGCGGAGATTGTAAAAATGTCAGTGGGAAGTCCTTGGACCCTCCCACATCGTCCGGACCTGCTTTCGCAAGGACCGATATACTACCCTTCCTTACCAGCCCTAGGTTTGACGGCCTGGCTATTGAAGCCCACATTCTAAAAAAGAGAGGGCTCTCTAATCCTGTGGTATCTACCATGATCAATGCCAGGAAGCCGGTATCCAGGCAGATCTATTATAGGATCTAGAAGGCGTACATCACGTGGTGTGAGGCCAGGAAATGGCATCCACGTAAGTACGTAATAGGTAGGATTCTGGACTTCCTACAGTGGGCTGTACATAGGAAGCTTGCCTTGAGTACTATCAAGGGTCAGACGGCCTTGTCAATATTTTTTTCAAAGGCCCTTGGCTTTGCATTCATTAGTCAAAGCTTTCATACAAGGAGTGATGCGTATTAGCCCTCCGGTTAGTATTCCCATATGTCCATGGGACTTAAACCTGGTTCTGTCGGTTCTACAGAAACAACCATTTGAACCATTGCGGCACATTTCCTTGGTTCTTTTCACCAGGAAATTGATTTTCTTAGTAGCCATTTGTTCGGCTAAAAGAGTATCGGAATTAGCCGCCTTGTCCTGTAAGGAGCCATATCTGGTTATCCATAAGGACAGAGTAGTAATACGTCCTCATCCAGCCTTCTTCCTAAGGTGGTATCGAGGTTCCATTTGAACCAAGATGTGGTTCTTCCTTCCTTTTTCCCCAAACCTAGTTCGGTAGAGGAAAAGTTATTGCATTCTTTGGATGTAGTAAGAGCAGTTAAAGCTTATCTTAAAGCCACTGCTCAGATTCGTAGAACGGATACTTTGTTTATTCTGCCGGAAGGCCCCAGAAAGGGTCAGGCAGCATCAAAAATCTACTTTAGCCAAGTGGATTCGACAGGTCATAATACAAGCCTATGGCTTGAAAAGGAGACCGCCTCCGTTCAAAGTTAGGGCACACTCCACGAGAGCAGTTGGAACTTCATGGGCAGTGCATCACCAAGCCTCCCTGGCTCAAGTCTGTAAGGCCACAACATGGTCCTTAGCACACACGTTTACTAGATTCTACCAGGTAGACGTCAGAAGTCAGGAGGATGTCGCCTTTGGGCGCAGTGTGTTGCAGGCCGCAAAAGAGCCTCATGCCTGATGGCGCCCAGCTTATGTATCCCTCCCCTCATTTGGCATTGCTTTGGGACGTCCCATTAGTAATGACTAAGTCGCTCTGTGTCCCGTGATGTACGAAAAAGAAAAAGGGATTTTTATAACAGCTTACCTGTAAAATCCTTTTCTTGGAGTACATCACGGGACACAGAGCTCCCACCCCTCTTTTTGGGACACTTATTGCTTGGCTACAAAACTGAGGTGCTCCCGGATGGGAGGGGCTTATATAGGGGAGGGTACTTCCGGTTTGGAATTGGCCAGTGCCAACACCTGAAGGTAATCTATATAACCCATTAGTAATGACTAAGTCGCTCTGTGTCCCGTGATGTACTCCAAGAAAAGGATTTTACAGGTAAGCTGTTATAAAAATCCCTTTGTTTGAAATAGACGTCAAATAGTTTACAAAACAGAAATAATCATTATATACTATGGTATATTAATAGACACTATAAAAAAAAAAAAAAAGATAATAGGAGTTTTTAATATACATATATCGTTGAATTAGTGTATATTAGAATGAAAAAACAAACAAAAAAAACATGAAGATATATATTTGTTGTATATCTAATAGGTGCGTATTACTTCAATGGAACTCAGTAACTATTGTTTAACCACTTCAATACCAGGCACTTACGTCCCTTCCTGCCCAGGACAATTTTCAGCTTTCAGCGCTGTCGCACTTTGAATGACAATTGCGCGGTCATACAACGCTGTACCCAAACTACATTTTTATCATTTTCTTCCCACAAATAGAGCTTTCTTTTGCTGGTATTTGATCACCTCTGTGGTTTTTATTTTTTGCTAAACAAACTAAAAAAAACAAAAAAAATTTTTTTAAAAACATTTTTTTTAGTTTCTGTCATAAAATTTAGTTTTCCCCTTCACTGATGAGTTGGCACTGATAAAGTGGCACGGATGAGGAGGCACTGATATGTAGAATTGATGGGCACTGATAGGCGGCACTGATATGCAGAACTGATGGGCACTGACAGGCGGCACTGATGGGCACTGACAGGCGGCTGTGATGGGCACTGATTGCCACTGATAGGCAGTATTGATCGGCACTGATGGGTGGCACTGATGGGCAGTGATTGGCACTGTGGTGGGCAGTGATTGGTACTGTGGTGGGCAGTGATTGGCACTGTGGTGGGCAGGGATTGGCACTGTGGTGGGCAAATGCACATTTTATTATTGTGCACTGGTTGGCAGGCTATTTGTACATTGGAGGGGGCGGTGCTGATAATCAATGTGCTGATTATCATCACAGACCCCCCCCCCCCCCTCCTGACAGGGAGAGCCGCTGATCGGCTCTCCCTGTCAGCGTGAACCGAGAAATGCTGTTAACCGGCACTTCCTGGTTCACGCGATGATCAGCTGTGATTGGTCACAGCTGATCACGTGGTAAGAAGCCTCTGACAGAGGCTTCTTATCACGATCGGAGATGCGGGGTGTCAGACTGACACGCCACACTCGCGATCGCCGCGATGCGCGCCCCCGCGCCAGCATGTTATCCTGCTGGACGTCAATAGACGTCCAGTCAGGATAACAAAACCACTTCCCGGACTTCAATTTGCTATTGACCGGGCGGGAAGTGGTTAATAAAAAATAAAAGAGTTATTATTGAAGAACTCCGCTACTAGTTTTATATATAATAATGGATATAAAAAGAAAAGACTGACTAAAAAGAAAAAGTAGAAGAGAGAGAAAGGTAATGGAAAGAAGAATAGAAGTCCCCGAGGGTTCTTATAAAGGTAGTGATACATATGGGTACAGAGCGGCCAGTTTAAATACAAGCTGACACACTCTGCAGCAGACTGAGAGGACGAGCCCACAGTGCTTATAATAATTATTTGTATATTACTTATGGTAATTAACCCCTTGCCACCCAGGCCAATTCTGACACTTCTCTCCTTGTAAAAAAATAAAAATAAATTTTGGCTAGAAAATTACTCAGAACCCTCAAACATTATATATATATTGTTTTCGCAGACACTCTAGGGCACAGGTGTCAAACACAAGGCCCGCAGGCCAAATCCGGCCCTCCAGGCCATTTTATATGGCCCTCAGACCTCTCCTGCAGCTTCCGGAGAGCTGCAGCCCTCCTCTGGTCCTACTCCAGACCCTTACTTTCTGCTTTCAATCAATGCATCCAGCTTCTTCCCAGCAGCAGCATAAAGTAAGTGGGGTGCACTGTGATGCAAGGGAGAGTGGGGGACTCAACTTCTGATGGTGGGGTGTAAGGGGAGACATCTAAACAGATACAACCGGCCCTTTTGAGGACAATCATAATGCTGATGTGGCCCACAATGAAATGGAGTTTGACACCCTTGCTCTAGGGAATAAAATGGTGGTCTTTGCAACTTTTTATGTTACACGGTATTTGTGCAGCAATTTTTCAAATGTGTTTTTTTTTGGAAAGAAACTGTTTCATTCATAAAAAAAAACACTAAAGTTAGCACGATTTTTTTTTGTATACTAAGCAATGCTTTAATTTTTTTTTACAGGTTACATGTTTAGAGTTACAGAGGAGGTCTAATGCTAGAATTATTGCTCTCGCTCTAACAATCGTGGCATATGTAACCTGTGTGTGTCTGGCTCTGATACTAGCCAGTGCCTACCCAGGGACTGACTAATATCTCTCCCCAGCCTGTCCCCACACACCCTCTCACCTGCTGACCTGTGGATGGGGGAATCACTCCTGCAGTGTTATTGTGTTCTGCCTGTGAATACAATGATTAGTGTTGCTAATTGACAGGCTGGTTGTACCCAAGTCGGTTAATAGGTTGACTTGTGTAAAACCAGCTAGCCCATACATAGATCAATTATGGCTGGTCTCTGCTTAATTGGCGTAATTTCAATCCATGTATGGTCTGCTTAACCCCTGCGCAGTTCCTTAACATCCTTCCACAAACCTTTACATTTTTCCTTCCCAGATTCCTTCATCCTCACCTGTACATAGTGCCCACTGTCATACTCTCCACACTCCTCTCCTGTACATACCGCCCACTGTCATACCCTACACAATTCTTTCCTATACATAGCGCCCGCTGTCATACCCTACACACTCCTCCTGTACATAGTGTCCGCTGTCATACAATTCTCTCCTATACATAGTGCCCACCGTCATACCCTCCACACTCCTCTCCTATACATACTGCTCACTGACATACCCTCCACACTCCTCTCCTATACATAGTGCCCACTGTCATACCCTCTACACTTCCCTCCTATACATAGTGCCTACTGTCATAAACTCCTCTCCTGTACATACCGCCCACTGTCATATCCTCCACACTCTTCTGTACATACTGCTCACTGTCTTACCCTCCACACACATCTCATGTACATATACTGCTCAGTATCATACCGTCCACACTCCTCTCCTGTACATATTGCCCACTCACATACCCTCCATGCTCCTCTCCTGTACATACTGCCCCCATCATACCCTCCACACTCCTCTCCTGTGCATACTGCCCACTGTGATACCCTCCACACTCCTCTCCTGTACATACTGCCCACTGTCATACCCCCCAAACTCCTCTCCTGTACATACTGCCAACTAACTTTCTCTCCACATTCCTCTCCTGTAACATACTGCCCCCATCATACCCTCCACACTCCTCTCCTGTACATACTGCCCATTTTCATACCCTCCACACTCCTCTGCTGTGCATACTGCCCATTTTCATACCCTCCGCACTCCTCTGCTGTGCATACTGCCCACTGTCATACCCTCCACATTCCTCTACCTCACCAGCACATACTTCCCACTTTTAAACCATCCATACTCCTACCCTATGCCTCTGACCCACAAAAACAGTTCTTTAAAATTATACTGAATATCCTCAATGTTAGGAAAAGGAACAGGTCCTGGACTGCCACACTCAGTAAAACGGTTTATTGCAAAATATTTTCAAAAAGGTCAAATCCAAAAATTAACTCATAAATGCCAAAAGCAAACCAAAACAGACAGTGGACACGCAGGGGCTAACGGCTGACGCGTTTCACATCATAACTTGATTCTTACTCATAGCTGTGTAATAAATATAAGCATAAATTATACTGAATATCCTCAATGTTACCAGCTCTAGAATGGGCACACTTTTGTTAGTTCAACTAAAGGAAATCTTCTCAGTCCTCATATTTGTTCCGCCCCATTCTTAGTACTCATTTCATTTTGTGATTACTACTGTGATGTATAGGGGATGTCAGCTACTCTAAATATAGCACTTGTAAAAAAAAAGTGTCTCTGAAAATATTTTTTAAATGTTGGCAACTATGCACTTGGGCACTGCCCAACAGCCACCGGGTCAGTAGGGGGCCCCAAGAGAGGCTCCAGGGATCCTGTGATATTGAAGCGGTAGTAAACTTTGCTAACATTACTACTTTTTAGAGGCCCTGAGGTAGGTTATGCCATAATTTACAAGTATGTACAGCATATTAGCACATTAGGGTACACTTAAATTGTCAGACGGATCCCTCCAGTGCTGTACTGTGATCAATCCGGCGGGGCCCGGACGCTTCCATCTTCACTCGGTCTTCCTTCTGGGTTCTGTGCCTTTGGTCCTCTGCCTTGGCTGGGCTGCGTTGATGTCATTCCTATGCATGCTAATGCGCATCCTCTCTCTCTCTCATCCCTCCTTTCTCTCTCATCCTCCCTCTTACCCCTCACCCCTCTCTCATCCCCTTTCTCTCTCTCTCTCTCTCTCTCTCTCACATCCTCCCTCTCTCTCTTTAATTTAATTTGTTATAACAAAAAATTGTTTGCATTTTTATTTATTTATTATTTATAAAAGGCCCCACCAAAATCCTCAGCACCAGGCCCATGGTGTTCTTAATCTGGCCCTGGCCATAGGGTGCTCTTTAGGTCCAGGACTGTGATACTGCCACTGGTGTTACCCTGCCCCTGAAGTCTTCAGAGGGAATATGCCCACCAATGCTGGATAGGGTTGTTTCCTACAACCCTACTTATCTGCAGGGGGGGGGGTGCTAAAAATGCGTAAACAGGACTTTTGCCCTTTCTGGAAGCCTAAATGTACTGTGCCATAGGTGTTAATTTGTGGAGTGCCATTAAAGAGCAGGCTCGCCTTTTGAATTTTGCCAGACTTTTTGTGTTTTCTGCTTGGATTTCGGCCTGAGACGCCACACTTCCTGTTAGGAGTGTTGTGCGCATGCATGTGCCATCTTGCAACATGCATAAACCTGCCTCCACTCCCTGCCTCAGCATACAATACAGTGATCCACTGGGACGTTCTGAGCTGCCTGCAGTGACGGGCCACACGCTTAACCTTTCCTGCTCTGCAGTGCATATTCATGTGCACCCTTAGTAGGACATTACATTCTATGGAAGCTCGTAGGAAGGGGGGTGGCTGGAGTATTTTCCCTAAGAATTTTGACTCTGCGAGCCTGGACTGTGCTGTCCCCAAAGTGATTTGCTACCTTCCTCAGAGACCTATTAACCCCTTCAGGATATCCCCCCTCTTACTTTGAGAGAGGGGCATTTTCTGCTACTAGATCTTATTTCATGGGGAAACTCTGTTAGAGACTTCAGGCCACAGGGGCTGCAGACAAACCCCCCTTCGTCCTCATCCCCCAAAGTCCATCTCGGATCTTTAAGTGGTTTCTGCTTTTCCTCATCAGATTCGGTGGACTCAGTAAATGAGGCCATTCACTCCGCTAAACAGTGCCTTGCAAAAGTATTCACTCCCTTGTCTTTTCACCTATTTTCTTACATTACAGCCTTTAGTTCAATGTTTTCTTAATCTGAATTATATGTGATGGATCAAGACACAATAGTCTAAGTTGGTGAAGTAAAATTAGAAAAATATATACATAAAACTATTTTTCAGAAATAAAAAAACTGATAATTGGCATGTGCGTATGTATTCACCGCCTTTTTATGAAGCCCATAAAAAGCTCTGGTGCAACCAATTACCATCAGAAGTCACATAATTAGTGAAATGATGTCCACCTGTGTGCAATCTAAGTGTCACATGATCTGTCATTACATATACACACCTTTTTGAAAAGCCCCAGAGGCTGCAACACTTAAGAAAGAGGCACCACTAACCAAACACTGCCATGAAGACCAAGGAACTCTCCAAACAAGTAAGGGACAATGTTTTCAGGGTTAGGTTATAAAAAAAATATCCAAATCTGATGATCCCTAGAAGCACTATCAAATCTATCATAACCAAATCGAAAGAACATGGCACAACAGCAAACCTGCCAAGAGACGTCCGCACACCAAAACTCAAGGACCGGGCAAGGAGGGCATTAATCAGAGAGGCAGCACAGAGACCTAAGGTAACCCTGGAGGAGCTGCAGAGTTCCACAGCAGAGACTGGAGTATCTGGATGTAACAGGAGGGCCTGTGGAACCCAGAATCTCTTAGAAAGTATGAGATACCCTTGCTTCAGCTCCCCATGCACCTCTTATGTCTAAATAACCCTATGTCCATTAGGGGCATAGGGTGAATGAGAGAGTATATCTTGGACTACTTTAAAATGGGACAGTAATATTCATTAACCATATCTCTCAAGAAATATGAAGATGTTATCCACTGTGTGCTGTGAGGTCTATGCACAGGAAGTAACTCCTAATAATCCAGGATATAAGTAAAATAACTATTTACTGTTTGTTGATTCTGAACTCAACATGTTAATTGAAAGATGCTAATGTAATCACCTCCAACCACCTGTCTGCCTGTTGTAATGTTAATGAATCCAGACTAACTTCTAAAGATCTTTTCATGGGGGCTTTGGCTAATTTACCCTGTATTGTATGAAAGGATTCCTGTGATAATGTGTATTGAAGTTCAGGAGACAGCCAGGCTACTAAAAGGAATTAGTTAATTGGCTCATGGTAATTAGGTCTGGTCACAGGTGTCTTTTCAGAGTAATGAGCAGAATGATGCACCTCCTCTTTTAACTGTGTATAAAACTTGTGGTTGTTTCAATAAAGATTGTCATTCCTGCTTTAAACCTCAAGACAGAGCTTTTGTCTCGTTATTGAGGGAGAATTCTTCTTATGGGTCTTGTTCGCCTGACTGGAGTGTCGGTAGCTGCCTTGGTGTTCGGGAATGGAATATCGTAAACGACTTTAACCCCTTTCATACTTGGGGTGTCGTTACATTGGTGGCAGCAGTGGGATGATTCCCACAGCCTAGAAGGACAGCTACAAGAGGACACAGGCACAGTATGAACGGCTAAAGCTCTCTTCCCTCAAGGATTTCCTGGAGAACTGGGGCAGACCGGCCAACAACCGTAAGAAGAGGGACATTATTGCAGAACTAGTCGAAATGGATAGAGCCGAAAGACCCAACATAACCGAAAGGCCCAGCGTAACAGACAGGACACCCGAAGAGGCAAGTTTTTATCGGGCTGTTAAAATAAGACTGGCACATTATGGTCCTAACCCTACAGCGGAGATCATAGGCCGAGCTATAGCGGCTGTGGAGGCAAATTTGCTACAGCAAAGAGGTGCTGCGGTAGCAGAAGTCACAGCAGCACCAACTGAAAGGAGGTACATTTTGCTGCTTTAAAAAATGTAATCGAAACAGAAGAGGAGATTGATGGGTACCTTGCCGACTTTGAACGGCAATGTGCCCTACAACGGGTACCCACAGAGGAATGGGTTACCATTTTGTCTGGGAAATTGTCCGGCCGGGCCAGTGAAGCGTTCAGGGCCATCCCAGACGAGGATATTATGAACTATGGACTGGTAAAAGAAGCACTTTTGGCCAGGTATGCCGTCACATACCAGGGGCGGTTCCGAGAGACGAGCAAGCAGACTGGAGACTCATATACTGAGTGGGCATGCCGCCTACACCACACGGCATCCCACTGGGTCGCTGGATGCCAAGCAGTATCCGGGGAAGAGGTGCTGCGGGTGTTCCTGCTGGAGCACTTCTTTGACAAGCTGTCCCTGGAAGTCAGAGAGTGGGTCTGGGACCGAAAACCTTTCACCTTGCCTGAAGCAGCTCGCCTGGCGGACGAATACACAGACGCCCGCAAACTGGATAACCCTGTGGTCAAGACAACAGCTCGGGTGGATTATCAATCAGCAGCACCCCCTCCAGCTATCGCCCACTAACCACAGTCGTACCGCCCTACAGCACCACCTCCAGTGGCCACTTATTCTCAGAAGCCCAGGTTCAACTCCCAGGACTACTCACACCCCATCAGGTGTTTCGGGTGTATACAGCTAGGGCACAAAAAGCCAGACTGTCCGTTGAATCCAGCCAGGCAGTCTCAGTCATGGAGACAGCCAGCAGGGGGAACCCCCGCACATCCATGCCTGCGGCCCACTGCCTTGAGGAGGAAGAACATTGGGGTGTCCTGCACGAGGCTGATCCAGTACAAGCAGCTAACCGGGACAACAGGCAGCAACACAGGCAGACTGTCCGGGTTAATGGAAAGGTAGCCAATGGCCTACGTGATGCTGACGCCACCATGACCATACTACAGAAGAACCTCATCCCAGAAAGCCAACACACTGGAGACACTGTAGCCATGAGGGTGGCGGGAGGCACCGTCTGCCGGTTGCCCATTGTGACAGGGGTCACTTGGGGCACAGGGGGAATGAGAACCCCACCATGATCTGGGATAGTCATATTCAATGCTGTATATACATGGTATATATTGGGTGTGTATTGTGTGTCGGCTGTTGTGTAATATTTGCTGTGATGGGGTGTGATTGCATTCTATTGTCTATTGTGGCTTGTGGTAATTAAGTCTGCTACTGTGGTGATGTGGATTGGAGCTTGGTAGACCATCTGGCTGCCTATTATGGGATGTTTAAGTGTCTTTCTGTGAGGAGGGGGGGGGAATCACCCCTCCTGCTAAGACTGTTTACTGAAAGAGAAGTTTGAACACACCTGACCTGTATGACCATTGTCATTGGACAGTTTAACCCGCCCTGTTCCCCAAGGATGGGAGGGAAGGGTTTTGAAGAGAAATGTGTTACTATGTGCTTGTAATAAATTCATTGCCTGTTTTTGGAACTTCAACATAGAGTGTTTGTCTCGTATGTTTGGAAGGATTAATCCTATGGGAAGCGGTCGCCTGACTGTGGAGGATCGGCAGTGGATGTGTGTCCAGAGAGGGAATATCTTAAACGGCGTTAAACCCTTTCATATTTGGGCAGCCGTTACATTGGTTGGCAGCGGTGGGATTTTCCCTCCAGTTACTGGGACACTCCAAACCACCACAGTGAATGACCAGCTATGCAGCCTGCAGGAAAGCCACGCTGAAAGACCTACTTGAGAGCCGTGGAGGGACCAGTGGGACAAAGAACAAGGCCACCTTGATCAGGGAGCTAGCCGAGATGGATCAGAGGGATAGTAATGCAGGACCCCGGTCAGTTGAAGACTTGTTTCAGCAACGAGTTCGACAGCGGTTGGCATTATATGGTGCTAACCCATCAGAGACCGCCATACAGGAAGCCATTAAAGACATCCAGCTGCAGGATGAGCGACAAGAGAAAGAACTAGAGCGACAAGAGAGAGAACGAGAGCGACAAGAGAGAGAACTAGAGCGGCAACATGAGCGGAGAATGGCGAGAAATACGGCAATCGGAGACAACGCCTAAAGATGCAGCGCCTGTCCGTAAGTTGCCCTTTCGGGCGTTCAAACTATTTAGGGAAGGAGAGGAGGAAATTGAAGCGTTCCTGCAGGACTTTGAGAGACTATGCCAGATACATGAAGTACTGCCCCAAGATTGGGTCGCCTTACTGGCAAGTAATTTAACGGGCAGAGCGGCGGATGCGTATCGGGCCCTGGAGTATGAGGACGCTAAAGACTATGACCGGGTAAAAGAAGCTCTGCTAGCCCGATTTGCCATTACACCCGAAGCCAGCCGGATTAAGTTTCGAGAATCCCGGAAACAAACACACATAACATACGTGGAGTGGGCACATCGTCTGCAGCGAAACCTTAAGGGCTGGTTCCAGGGAAGCCACGCTCATACCATAGAGGACATCACCCAGCTAGTACTCTTAGAACAGTTCTTTAACCACACCCCTCCGGTACTACGAGATTGGGTGTGAGATAAGCGACCACGGACTGTACAGCAAGCGGCTACTTTGGCCGATGAATATCTGGACTCTCGAAGGTCAGGCGGAAGCGAGCGCTATCCACTATCTCGGCCCAGTTTATCAGCCTCTAACCCAACTTCAGCACCAACCCCAGCGGCCACTTATCCTCAGCAGCCCAGGTTCAACTCCCAGGACTACGCACAACCCATCAGGTGTTTCGGATGTAAACAGCTAGGGCACAAAAAGCCAGACTGTCCATTGAATTCAGCCAGGCAGTCCCAGTCGTGGAGACAGCCAGCAGGGGGGAACCCACGCACATCCATGCCTGCGGCCCACTGCCTTGAGGAGGAAGAACATTGGGGCGTCTTGCACGAGGCTGATCCCATACAAGCAGCTAACCGGGACAACCGGCAGCAACACAGGCAGACTGTCTGGGTCAATGGAAAGGTAGCCAATGGCCTACGTGATTCTGGTGCCACCATGACCCTACTACAGAAGAACCTCATCCCAGAGAGCCAACATACCGGAGACACTGTAGCCGTAAGAGTAGCGGGAGGTACCATCTTCCGGCTACCCGTTGCCCGTGTTCACCTGGATTGGGGGGTTGGTTCGGGACACGTGAATGTGGGGGTGATGAAGGACTTGCCCGCGGATGTACTACTGGGGAATGATTTGGCCCCCCTCGTTTCTGCTTACGCCCCGATGGGCCCCGCTGAAGCCAACCCAGTGACTACCTGTGCCCAGACCCATGCTGCTGGAACCGGCCTGATTGCGGCTGAGAACGGGGTAAGATTATCTTCCCCGACATGTACCTTAGATCAGGCACAATATCACAGTCTAAAATTGGAATGTGACAAGTTGGCCAGTGAGAAATCGGAGATGCAACGACACTACGTCATGTATTATGAGATGTCCCATGGCTTGAATATTGAAATGCACATACAGGCTGAAATTGCCAAAAGGTTAAATGAGATTTGCGCCCAGGTTTTGCCTTACCTCTCCCAAGAACATCAGCAAGTCCTGGGAGCCATTGAGAGAGCAAAGCAAGTGACTGCTCCAGAACTGAATTCCATTATGCTGAGCAGTTGGCCCAGATCCCCAACAGCATGACGGAGTGAGCCCAGTCACCCTGTCTTCTCTCCAGCGGCTGAAAGGACTCCAGGGAGAAGGGCCAGTCCAGGCCTCTCCCCAGCGGCGGATATGATCTCTGAGAGAGGCAGAGGTTGGCTGGGTGAGTAATGCTCTGTTTGGAGGAATTTATTTGGGGTACTGTGTGGATACAGGCATTAAAGGAATGGAACTATGGACTAACTTCAGGGTGAACACATCTGGGGTCTCCTCCTGTGTTACATCTCTCCCCTTTCAGCAGGAGACTAACGGGAGGGCCCGTGGAACCAAGAATCTCTTAGAAAGTATGAGATATCCTTGCTTCAGCTCCCCATGCACCTCTTATGTCTAAATCACCCTGAGAGAGTATATCTTGGAATACTTTAAAATGGGACAGTAATATTCATTAAGCATATCTCTCAAGAAATATGAAGATGTTATCCACTGTGTGCTGTGAGGTCTATGCACAGGAAGTAACTCCTAATATGGACATTCCAGGATATAAGTAAAATAACTATTTACTGTTTGTTCTGAACTCAACATGTTAATTGAAAGATGCTAATGTCATCACCTCCGCCCACCTGTCTGCCTGTTGTAATGTTATTGAATCCAGACTAACTTCTAAAGATCTTTTCATGGGGGCTTGGTCTAATTTACCCTGTATTGTATGAAAGGATTCCTGTGATAATATGTATTGAAGTTCAGGAGACAGCCAGGCTACTAAAAGGAATTAGTTAATGGGCTCATGGTAATTAGGTCTGGTCACAGGTGTATTTTCAGAGTAATGAGCAGAATGATGCACCTCCTCTTTTAACTGTGTATAAAACTTGTGGTTGTTTCAATAAAGATTGCCATTCCTGCTTGAAACCTCAAGACAGAGCTTTTGTCTCGTTATTGAGGGAGAATTCTTCTTATGGGTCTTGTTCGCCTGACTAGAGTGTCGGTAGCTGCCTTGGTGTTCGGGAATGGAATATCCTAAACGACTTTAACCCCTTTCATATTTGGGGTGTCGTTACACTGTACATAGGACGACCATAAGTCGTACGCTCCATCGAGTTGGGCTTTATGGCAGAGTGGCCAGAAGAAAGCCATTACTTTCAGCAAAAAACAAAATGGCACGTTTTGAGTTTGCAAAAAGGCATGTGGGAAACTCCCAAAATGTATGGAGGAAGGTGCTCTGGTCTGATGAGACTAAAATTTAACTTTTTGGCCATCAAAGAAAATGCTAACCCAACACATCACATCACCCAAAGAACACCATCCCGTTTTTCAGCAGTCGGGACTGGGAAACTGGTCAGAGTTGAGGGAAAGATGAATGGTGCTAAATACAGGGATATTCTTGAGCAAAACCTGTAGCACTCTGTGTGTGATTTGAGGCTAGGACAGAGGTTCACCTTTCAGCAGGACAATGACCCCCAAACACACTGCTAAAGCAACACTTGAGTGGTTTAAGGGGAAACATGTACATGTGTTCCTTGAAAAATGTGAATATTGTGTAATAGTTCATTTATTTCACTAATGCAACTCAAAAGGTGAAACTAATATATGAGATAGACTCGTTACATGCAAAGCAAGATAGTTCAAGCCGTGATTTGTCATAATTGTGATGATTATGGCTTACAGCTCATGAAAACCCCAAATACACAATCTCAGAAAATTAGAATATTACATGCAATCAATAAAACAAGGATTGTACAAAGAACAATATCGGACCTCTGAAAAGTATAAGCATGCATATGTACTCAGTACTTGGTTTGAGCCCCTTTTGCAGCAATTACTGCCTCAATGCGGTGTGGCATGGAAGCTATCAGCCTGTGGCATTGCTGAGGTGTTATGGAAGACCAGGATGCTTCAATAGCGGCCTTCAGCTCTTCTGCATTGTTCGGTCTCATGTCTCTCATCATTCTCTTGGCAATGCCCCATAGATTCTCTATTGGGGTTCAGGTCAGGCGAGTTTTCTGGCCAATCAAGCACAGTAATCCCACGGTCATTGACCCAGGTTTTGGTGTGTTTGGCAGTGTGGGCAGGTGCCAATTCCTGCTGAAAAATTAAGTCAGCATCCCCATAGAGTTCTTCTGCAGAAGGAAGCATGAAGTGCTCCAAAATCTACTGGTATACAGCTGCGGTGACCCTGGACTTAATGAAGCACAGTGGACCAACACCAGCAGATGACATGGCTCCCCAAATCAACACAGACTGTGGAAACTTCACACTGGACTTGAAGCATCTTGCAGTGTGTGCCTCTCCATTCTTCCTCCATACTCTGGTCCTTGGTTTCCAAATGAGATGCAAAATTTGCCCTTATCAGAAAAGAGGGCTTTGGACCACTGAGCAACAGACCAGGTCTATTTTTCTTTAGCCCTGGTAAGACGCTTCTAACGTTATTTGTTGTTCAGGAGTGGCTTGACAAGAGGAATACGACATTTAAAGGCCATGTCCAGGATCCGTCTGTGTGTGGTGGCTTTTGATTAGTGATGAGCCGAACACCCCCGGGTTCGGTTCGCACCAGAACCCGCGAACGGACCGAAAGTTCGCACGAACATTAGAACCCTATTAAATACAATGGATGCGAACGTTCGGATTCTAAAGTGCTAATTATAACGACTATTATCCATGTTATTGTCCGAAACAGAGTTTGGGAACCCGGGTTCTGCACCAGGGGACATGTATCAATGCAAAAAGAAGTTTTAAAAACGGACGTTTTCTGGGAGCAGTCATTTTAATGATGCATAAAGTGAAAAAAAAAAGTCAAATATTCCTTTAAATATTGTACCTAGGGGGTGTCTAAAGTATGCCTGTGAAGTGCCACGTGTTTCCCGTGTTTAGAACTGTCCCTGCACAAAATAACATTTCTAAAGGAAAAAAAGCCATTTAAAACTGCTTGCGGCTTTAATGCAATGTCTGGTCCCGGTAATATGGATGAAAATCTTTATGAAAAATGGCATAGCTACCCCATCAACCCCCCCCCCCCTTACCCCAGCCCATTACCAGCCCCTTTGGGTCTTGTATGGATATTAAGGGGAACCCCGCACACAAAATAAAAAAGGCCCTATATACTCTGAACAGCCGTATACAGGCGGTGCATACAAGACAGGGACTGTAGGTTTGTTCTTATGTAGAATCTGTTTGTAATTTTGAACAGCTGCATTGTTTAAGTGTAGCTCCATGCCAAATTCCTTTTTTTTTAGCTTTTTGGAAAACATAGGGAACGGTTATCACCCCTGTCACATTTTTTTTGCTGTCTGTGCCCCTGTTCAGAACATTTCACCTCACTTTGCGTCCCAATGACAACTGTTTTTGAAATGTGGTGTTTTTATTGAAACAAGGATTGGTGATAAAGCATCAGTAGAGAGGAGACACCTTTCTCCCATATTAATTCTTACAGGAGAGAATTTTCCTTCCAAGGGGTAGATTTCCTCTCACTTCCTGTTGTCTTCTTCCGTTTGCAAGTTGTAGTAGTTTGTAAGTTGGATGTTTGAAAGTAGGGACCTGCCGTATATACTCTGCAGAAATTGGCCCCTTAGGTGTTGGTGTTGGCACAACACTGAAAACACTCACAGTTATTCTTGGTGGGTGCTGGAACGCCCTGCTGTCAACTATTATATTAGGAATTGTAATAACATATAATTGTTGATCAGTGGTAGTAAAAATTGTGCCTTTGATGGTGGTGCTGGTGCCACAACACTGTAAGGCCTGACAGTTACTCTTGGTGGGCGCAGCAATGGGCCCTGCTGTGAATTATTAGATCAATAATTATAATTGCATGCCCCTGTTGAATAGGGGCTGAAAAATTGGGCCTTTGGTGGTGGTGGTGGTGATGGTGGTGATGGTGGTGCTGGTGCCACAACACTGTAAGGCCTGACAGTTACTCTTGGTGGGCGCAGCAATGGGTCCTGCTGTGAATTATTAGATCAAAATTATAATTGCATGCCCCTGTTGAACAGGCCTTAGGCACTGGTGGCACAACACTGCAACCCCTCACAGATACTGTACTTGGAGCACAGCAATGAGGCCTGTTGCAAAGTATTGCATCAAAAATTTTAATTACACGCCCCTGTTAACCACTTCAATACAGGGCTTTTTGTACCTATTCAATACCGGGCCTATTTTGGCACTTCTCTCCTACATGTACAAATCATCATTCTTTTGCTAGAAAATTACTCAGAACCCCCAAACATTATATATGTTTTTTTAGCAGACACCCTAGGGAATAAAATGACGGTCATTGCAACATTTTTTCTTGCACAATATTTGCGCAATAATTTTTCAAACACCTTTTTTTTTTTTAAAAATGGTTTCATGAATTAAAAAATAACAAAACAGTAAAGTTAGCCCAATTTTTTGGGAACATATGAAAGATAATGTTACGCCGAGTAAATAGATACCTAACATGTCACGCTTTAAAATTGCGCACACTCATGGAATGGCGCCAAACTTCGGTACTTAAAAATCTCCATAGGCGACGCTTAAATTTTTTTTACAGGTTACCAGGTTAGAATTACAGAGGAGGACTAGTGCTAGAATTGTTGCACGCGCTCTAACGCACGCGGTGATACCTCACATGCGTGGTTTGAACGGCGTTTACATATGTGGGCGACTTACGTGTGCATTCGCTTCTGATCACGAGCTACCGGGGACAGGGGCGTTTTAATTTTTTTGTATTATTATTTATTTATTTATTTTACTTATTTATTTATTTTTTTACAATGATTTTACTTTTTTTTATCACTTTTATTCCTATTACAAGGAATGTAAACATCCCTTGTAATAGGAATGTGTGTGACAGGTTCTCTTTATTGAGAGATGCGGGGTCAATAAGACTCCACATCTCTCCTCCAGGCTGGAAAGCATGAGATCAGTGAAAATTTTTTCACTGATTTCATACTTGCAGCCGCAACGGCGGCTTTGTTTACATTTTTGAGACCCGGGCGTGACGTCATCACATCGCGCCCGGGCCTCCAGTCATCTCTATGCTCATCACGTGACTCCACCAACGATGCCGGAAGATTCGCTCCGGGTCCCCGTTCGCACGGGGGAGCCCGGAGAAGCACCGGATGGCGGCGGGAGGGGGGGGTGTCCCCTCCCGCCGCCTATAAGAACGATCAAGCGGCGGAACCGCCGCTATGATCGTTCTTATGGTGCACAGAATCGCTGGCACTTCAAAAGGATATCTGAATGATCCCATCTGTGGACGTCATTTGTCTATGGCTGGGTAGGGAAGTGGTTAAACAGGGGCTGAAAAATTGGGCCTTAGCCACTGGTGGCGGCACCCAGAAACCAAAATGATCTTCCAAGCTATCATCATTAATCGTATCTTTGAGGAGGAGGAGGAGGATAGCCAGTCAACATAACAGCACAGGCACTCAGCATCAGTCTTGAAGGGATGTGACATTTTAAAATCAATTAGTCTGTTATATCAGCATCTGGTGTGTGGTAGCTGGTGGTGATCCAAGACTGGTTCATCTTGATGAAAGTCAGTCGATCAACTGAGTCGGTGGACAGGCGCACCCTGTGATCCGTGACAAATCCTCCAGCAGCACTGAATGTGCGTTCTGAAAGAACGCTGGATGCAGGACAGGCCAGTAGCTCAATTGCATACTGTGCAAGCTCTGGCCAGTGATCCATCCTCAAGACCCAGTAAGCCAGAGGATTTTCGGTGGGGAAGGTGTCCAAGTCTGACCTTGCCCCTAGGTATTCCTGGACCATGTATATCAGACGCTGGCGATGGTTGCTGGAACCGATCATACTTTGGGGCTGCGGACTAAAGAATTGTCTGAACGCATCGGTCAGACGGCCACCTTCCCCACCGCTCCTTCTTTGACTGCACGAAGCCTCAGCAACTCGTTGTCCAGGACCAGGAGTTTGTGACCTCCCAGTCTCTGGGAACGCGTTGCACAGACCTTTCTGCAAGGCCTCCCGGAGTTGTCTCATCCTCTGCTCCCTCTGCGACGGTACGATAAGGTCCGCAACCTTACCCTTGTACCGTGGATCAAGGAGAGTGGCCAGCCAGTAATGGTCCCTCTCCTTGATCCGAAGAATACGAGGATCCTTCCGCAGACTTTGCAGGATCAGGGAGGCCATGCAGCGTAGGTTAGCTGAGGCATTCGGTCCGGAGTCCTCTGGGTCACTAAGGACGACATTATCCGCAGCCACCTCCTCCCAGCCACGTACAAGTCCACTGGTTTCTTGGGACTGTAAATCATCCCTAAAAGACTGCTGCTGATGATGCTGAGTGCCAGCCTCCACCTCCATGCTGACACAATCCTCCTCCTCCTCCTCTTCTTCCTGTGCGATGGGTGGGACAGAAGGAACACTGTCTGGGTAAAGGGGGCCTTGAGAGGCAAGGAAGTCCTCTTCTTTCTGCCTCTGTTCTGCCTCAAGTGCCCTGTCCATTATTCCACGCAGCGTATGTTCCAACAGGTGGACAAGAGGTACAGTGTCACTGATGCATGCACTGTCACTGCTCACCATCCTCGTGGCCTCCTCAAATGGTGCCAGGACAGTGCATGCATCCCTGATCATGCCCCACTGGCGTGGTGAAAAAACCTGAGCTCCCCTGACCCTGTCCTGGTGCCGTAGTCCCACAGGTACTCATTGATGGCCCTCTGCTGCGTGTGCAGCCGCTGCAGCATGGCCAACGTTGAGTTCCACCTGGTGGGCATGTCACATATAAGGCGGTTCTTGGGCAGGTTCAACTCCTTTTGCAGCTCAGCCAGGCGAGCACTGGCATTATAAGATCTGTGGAAATGCACACAGACTTTCCTGACCTGCCTCAGGACATCCTGAAAGCCCGGGTACCTGCCCAAGAACCGCTGCACCACCAGGTTAAGGACGTGAGCCATACAGGGCACATGGGTCAGTTGTCCCTGTCGGAGGGCGGAGAGGAGGTTGGTGCCATTGTCGCAAACCACCATTCCTGGCTTAAGCTGGCGTGGCGTCAACCACCTCTCGGCCTGCCCCTGCAGAGCAGACAGGACCTCTGCCCCAGTGTGGCTCCTGTCCCCCAAACACACCAGCGCAAGCACGGCATGGCATCTTTTTGCCTGCGTACTTGCGTAGCCCCTTGAACGCCTACGGAGCACCGCTGGTTCCGAGGACAAACCACAGGAAGAGGCCATGGAGGAAGAAGAAGAGGAGGGGGTGGAGGAGAGAGGTGTGTCACAACCAGTAGTAGCATTTTGGAGGCGTGGCGGTGGAACAACCTCCAACACTACTGTTTTTGAGAGCTCTTCCTACTGCCATCCAAAAGTGGGTAAGCCATGGAGACCCAGAAACGGCCGGTAAACTTGTGGATCGGGTAGAGAGATACTTGGCTGCAGAGAACCTGACGGCCTCTTCCAGAGACACTCAGACTTTCCACCCTAAGACCAGACCATCCCCAGGGGCGGATAAGAGGATTCCAAGGGGTGAGGGTGGAGAGAGTGAGAGGGTGGGAGCTCTACCCCAAGTTTGGCGAGAACAGCCTGGGAAATCAGCGGCTCAAGAGGCGGCAAGAAGGATCGTTTGCTACCGCTGCCGGCAAGCGGGACATATTGCAGCCAATTGCCCGGTTGTGGAGGAACCCATGCAGTGTGACTTTCTGACGGGCAGACGTCAGTCGCTGTGTGCGACAGTCGCATGCACTGCCATTCGAGGAACTGAGAAACATTTATGCAAAATGTGTGTTAATGGTAGAAATGTTGTGGTATTGCTGGATTCAGGTAGCCTTGTGACCCTGATAAAGGCTGAGTTAGTTAAAACAGAGGTCTTTGGGAATAGCAAGGTAGCTGTTATTTGTGTGCATGGGGACACCCGAGAGTATCCAGTGACTACAGTGTGTTTCGAGACCCCCAAAGGTACCCTCTCTCATCCAGTGGGCTTAGTATCTCAGTTACCGCATGACGCCATTGTGGGAAGGGATTTTCCGAAGTTCTGGGAACTGTGGGATGATCCTGAGCCCCCCACTGGTGCCCCTATGTACCAGGAATGTGATAGCCAGAACTCCCCTGAGAGTGGTGAGGACTCTCCGGAATTTCCCTTATCAGTATTGGCAGGGGAGACTCAAGAAACTGGAGAGGAGCCCACCTCCTCAGACGAAAACCTACCGTCTGTGGAGTTTTCTGATCTTGAGGTTCACAGGGAAAACTTTGCCACAGAACAGTTGAAAGACCCCGCCCTAATAAAGGCACGGGAAAACGTAGTGAAAATAGATGGCGAGTTAGTGAACCCAGATAATACCTGCACTTACCCATACTTCAGCGTAGAGAAGGACCTACTGTATCGGGTGGCAAAAAGGGCAGAAGAAACCGTTGAGCAGCTTGTGGTGCCCAAACCTTACAGGAAGTTGGTGTTGGAGTTGGCCCATGGGCACATTCTTGGAGGTCATCTGGGGACAGAGAAAACCCGAGAGAGGGTATTACAGAGATTCTATTGGCCGGGGGTGATGAAGGACATAGAAATTATTGTTCCTCCTGCCCTGTGTGTCAGAGGTCGGCCCCGATGCCACATTTCCGTAGCCCGCTGGTCCCTCTACCCATCATTGAGGTCCCGTTTGAGAGGATCGCCATGGATTTGGTAGGGCCTATAATCAAGTCCGCTAGGGGGCACCAGTACATATTAGTTATAATGGACTATGCCACCCGTTATCCAGAAGCGATCCCTCTCCGAAATACCTCGGCCAAAACCATAGCCAAAGAGCTATCTCTTGTGTTTAGCCGGGTGGGTATTTGTAAAGAACTGCTTACGGACCAAGGTACACCCTTTATGTCCCGGGTTATGAAGGAGCTGTGTAAATTGTTCAAAGTGACGCAATTACGTACATCTGTGTATCACCCCCAAACCGATGGGCTGGTTGAAAGATTCAACAAAACCCTAAAACAAATGTTGAAGAAAGTGGTGGATAGAGATGGAAAGGATTGGGACTGTCTACTTCCTTATCTGATGTTTGCTATTAGGGAGGTGCCCCAATCCTCTACGGGATTCTCCCCCTTTGAGTTACTGTATGGGAGACACCCAAGAGGGCTGTTGGATATTGCCAAGGAAACTTGGGAAAGTGAGAGTTCTCCCCACAGGAGTGTGATTGAGCATGTCGCCCTGATGCAAGACCGAATTGCACAGGTAATGCCCATCGTGAAGGAACATTTGGCCCAAGCGCAGTTAGCACAGCAGAGAGTGTACAACCGTGGAGCCAAGACCCGTACCTTTTCCCCGGGGGATAGGATACTGGTACTTGTCCCTACGGTTGAAAGTAAATTCCTTGCCAAATGGCAAGGCCCCTATGAGATAATGGAAAAAGTGAGCGAAGTGAATTACAAGGTCAGACAACCAGGAAGGCGAAAGCCCGAACAGATCTATCACGTTAATCTGTTGAAAGCCTGGAGGGATAGAGAGTCCCTAGTCGCAGACACTTGGTCACCAGCTCAAACTGGTTGCGTGATTCCTGAGGTTGGAATAGCAGCCACCTTGTCACAACCCCAACAACAGGAGGTTAAGGAGTTTGTGCTTCGCAACAAGGAGGTATTATCTGAGCTGCCGGGACAAACATCTGGGGTAGAGCATGACATCATTACCCCGCCCGGTGAAAGGGTGAAGTTAAAACCCTATCGGATCCCAGAGGCCCGACGGGAGGCAATACGGGAGGAAGTACAGAAAATGCTGAACTTAGGGGTGATAGAGGAGTCCCAAAGTGATTGGTCTAGTCCCATTGTGTTGGTGCCTAAACCGGATGGGAGCTGGCGATTTTGTAACGATTTTCGTCAGTTGAACAAAGTTACAAAATTTGACACCTACCCCATGCCACGTATAGATGAGTTGATCGACCGGCTGGGAACAGCCCGATACATGACGACTCTTGACCTCACAAAAGGGTATTGGCAAATCCCCCTGGCCAAGTCGGCCAAAGAGAAAACCGCATTTGTAACCCCAGACGGGGCGTTCCAATATAAAAGAATGCTGTTCGGGTTACAGAATGCGCCGGCCACATTCCAGCGGAAAATGGACCAGATGCTGAGGCCCCATCGGGAGTATGCTGCGGCTTACCTGGATGACGTAATTGTCCATAGCACAGATTGGGCCTCACATCTGCCAAAAGTGCAAGCAGTCCTGGACTCTGTTCGGGAAGCGGGGTTTACGGCTAACCCCAAGAAGTGTACCATTGGGCAGGAGGAGGCCAAATATCTTGGGTACACCATTGGGAGGGGAGTAATAAAACCCCAACTCAACAAAGTCGAGGCCATCCAGAGTTGGCCACGTCCCAACAGCAAGAAGCAGGTACGAGCCTTTCTGGGAATCGCTGGGTATTATCGGCGATTCATTCCCCACTTTGCTTCTAAGGCTGTGCCCCTAACCAACCTGACGAAGGGGAAAGGGTCGGTCATGATTAAATGGACCCCCGAGGCTGAGGCAGCATTCCAATTCTTGAAACAAGCCTTATGTAGCCAGCCAGTGTTGTACTCACCCGACTTCTCTAAAGACTTTGTCGTACAAAGTGATGCGTCAGATGTGGGGTTAGGAGCAGTATTGTCCCAGGTCTGGAACGGGGAAGAGCACCCAGTCATTTACCTCAGCAGGAAGTTGAAGTCCCATGAGGTAAATTACGCCACCGTTGAAAAGGAGTGTTTAGCGGTGAAGTGGGCTCTAGATTCCCTTCGGTACTACCTGCTAGGTAGGCACTTTGACATGGTTACGGATCACGCTCCGTTAAAGTGGATGGCTCAAAACAAGGAAACAAATAGAAGAGTGAATAGGTGGTTCCTGGCCCTCCAGGAATTCAACTTCACAGTAAAGCATCGCCCTGGCGTTCAAATGGGGAATGTGGATGCTTTGTCTCGAGTACATGAATGCCTGATTGCTGGTGTTCCAACCCCGAGGTTAAAACAAGAGGGGGGGGTATGTGACAGCAGGAAGGTAAAGTCACCTGGTTGCATCCAGGGGGGTAGATATATTTCGCCCAGATTCAGGCTTTACGCCGACTTATACAACTAGGTGGAGAGTTGTATAAGGCTAGTGGGCTCATGGATGACTCATACCTCTAGGGAGAGTGTGGGGCGTCGTGCAGACAGAGATGAGGAGACCAGCTGAACCTTGTCAGCTCATTTAGGCCTCTATAAGAACTCCCAGCTTCATTAGATGTTAGCTCATGCCTGGAACCAGACCTGTGTGGACTGTCTAGGGAGAGTGAACCCCTGTGCGGTGAGACAAAGCCTGTGTGGCTATTTGCTTGGACATTTAAAACCAGGGACTTAGGGACTAGGACAGCACTAGGCTGATCCCAGTTGTTAGTTAGGAAACCTGTATGTTTAGTCAGAGGTCAAGTTGACCAGGATTTATTTTATTTATGTTTCTTTTGCTTTGCTGTGTTTTGTCACTGTAAATAGAAAATAAACCGCACCTTTTTGATTTTGAAAACCACAACCTCCGTTTGCTGGGCCTGTTTTTGTCTGGGGAGCCCATCCCGGGGGTCACACACACCCGCTGCCGAGCTAACCCCCTCACACCCCTTGAACGCCTACGGAGCACCGCTGGTTCCGAGGACAAAGCACAGGAAGAGGCCATGGAGGAAGAAGAAGAGGAGGGGGTGGAGGACAGAGGTGTGTCACAACCAGTAGTAGCATTTTGTAGGCGTGACGGTGGAACAACCTCCAACACTACTGCACCTTGTCCTGCATCCTTCCCAGCTGCCAAAAGAGTGACCCAATGGGCCGTGAAAGAAAGGTAACGTCCCTGTCCATGCCTGCTGGACCATGAGTCAGCGGTAATATGCACCCTACCGCTGACCGCCCTGTCCAGCGAGGCCAAGACATTGCCTTCCACATGCCGGTAGAGAGCCGGAATCACTTCCGTGAGAAAAAGTGGCGTTTGGGAACCTGCCACTGAGGAACCGCACATTGCACAAACTCACGGGAGGGGGCCGAGTCTACCAACTGAAAAGGCAGCAGTTGAAGCGCTAGCAATTTAGCCAAGCTAGCATTCAACCGCTGGGCATGTGGATGGCTGGGAGTGAACTTCTTTAGACGGTCCAGCAGCTGGGGCAGGGAAATTTGCCTGCTAGAATCGGACGTCGGTGTACTGCTAGCAGAGTGCCTGCAAGTACTTGGCTGTGACACACCTAATTCTACACCTTCATTCCTCTCAGTGCAGGTTTCAGAGAGGACTGAAGGTATAGTGGGGTTGGAGATCCCAGCAGATGCGGTGCAAGAAGAGGTCCGCTTTGTTCTTTGGTGTGGGTCTTTAAGGTAGGCTTGCCAACGAGCTGCATGGCAGGTCAACATATGTCTGGTCAAGCATGTGGTGCCCAAGCGGGTGATGTTTTGGCCACGCGATATACGCTTGAGACATATGTTGCAAACAGCAGCTGTGCGATCTGATGCACTCGATTCAAAAAAGGCCCACATCAAAGAACTTTTTGAATAATGGGCAGAGGCAGCGCCCTGCACAGGCGGAGCTCTGCGGTGTGATTCCGTCGGTGTGCTGCCCTTACGCTGGCCCCCCGAGGGCATCCTGCCTCATTGGAGATGTGCCTCCTCCTCATCCTCCTCCTCCTCCTCCTCCTCCTCCTCCTCCTCCTCTCTCCTATTATATAGGAATATAAAAATAGGAAACATATATATACAACAGATATCAGTTACAGTATACAACAACCAACAATAATATGAAGCATACTCAACACTCCTCTTGCTAAGGTTCTGCTGGCTGAGCTCCTGGATATAATAGAAGGCTAGGCCTCTGTAGGTCACATGTCTTAGGCCCGAACCAACAGGCTGCTATTAAGCCTTCAGAGATGCATGTGATCTCAGCCAGATCCTAGATCAGAGAGCTTGCAGTCAAATAGGCAGAATTCTGTGTAACAACCCTTCTTTTACCAAGCAGTCACCATTCAGACCTCCCCCATTGCCTTCTGGTCCAATGATTGTTCACAGGGCCGTCCCTCTTCCAGCTTGCTTGTAGAGTATCATCATTAAATTCTTTGAAGCTTCCACCATACCAGGGGGCCTCGAGACAAGCCTTTCTTTACTATGCAAACTTTGGGGATGGCAAGTGCCATCTGTTCTTGGTTGTAAAAACAGATGTGTAGAGATTTCAGCTTCCCAACATAGAGGAAGTGTTTAACATACAGAACCCTTCCCGAAATACAGACTTAGAAAGCCTCACTAGAAAACTAGGACACCTTATGGACAAAAAGGTTAGCCTATGGTGGGACGTTAATACATTCGATCAGTACATAAAAGAAAATATAGTCCCAAGGAGATTGAGGTGGGAGTTACCACCCAACGATGGACTAACTGATAAAGAGTCGATGGAAGAGTGGTTTGAATTCTTCAACAATAAAAGTATAGAAGGGGTCAAGTTTCTATTAAAAAGAAAACAAAAGAAGACTCGAATAATACAGCAACAAATAGATGAAATAAAGACTCTACTAGAACCATATAGGGAATCCAATGAGTTTAACAAGCTCGCTGCACAATTAAATAAAGATCTAATAGCCAAAGATTTAGAAGTCCAACAACGAAAAATTAAAAAATTCCAGCGAGATTTATCTGACTATAAAGAAGATCATGTATTTAAATGGCAACAAAAGGTAGAGTTACCGCAACCTACCTCTACCTTCTCCACACCAGTGAGAGAGGTTAAAATATTAGATCCAACTGTCTCACATGAAACAACTACACCTAGATGGGATAATCAACAACAACCCAGACCCCAATATGATCTGAATGATAGTTATCAACAACCACATACTCCAAAAAAACAATGGAAAAAACCTTTCAAAAAATATAAAAAATCCTATTGGCAAAATCATGACCGAATTCAGAGGGATAATAGGGGACCCCCACAAGGGCCAGATTATGGAGGACAGAGAGAATATAGAGGACCTCCTCCAACATATGATCATCAAGGATATTACAATAGGACCCCAGTAGTAACATACAATAGATATGACCCAATTGGGAACTACCAGGACCAATACAGTCAGGAACAACGTTACTATTCGCAACAACCCCAATATGATACTCAACGCCCTTTTGTAGACAGGGAGAGGAGGGATCTCTCTCCCCGGAGACAAGTACAAGATCCCAATCGATCACCCAGAAGACCATCCCGAGAAGATCGAACAAGGCCAAGTCCAACACAAAGAGAGGAAACAGAGCAGGAAAGAGACTTAAAAAGAAAAAGATACGGCTAGGAGAAAATATTGTCAATCTAAGTGGTTCTGCCCTAACAACAGAGGAAGTAGCAGTACTAACGAATGGACTGAAACATGCACCTATAAAAAATTTTAACAAATTCGAAACGTATGTGGGAATACAAAAATAAATAAGAAAAATCAACATCAAAAAATATATTTTAAATAATCCATTCAAGACAACAACTAGTAGTAAAACATCACAAATGACAATAGCACAGAGCTCTTTACGAAATAATTCAACCTTTAACCCTCAGGTATCAAATGGCCAAAATATAGAAGTCTTTAAAAGACTGGTTCTACAAGATCTGGAATCTCTGGAACTAAAGAAAAAATATGATCCACCACATTTGAGAAAAGGAATGAAATCTCTACTAGATCGTAAAGATATAGTAATACGCCCTGCCGATAAGGGGGGGGGGGGCGTAGTGGTCCAAGGAAAGGAGCAATATCTAAGAGAAATAGAAAGACAGGTACAGCAAGAAGAAACATATACCAGACTATTGGGGGACCCCACTTATAAGTATAAAAAGGAATTAAAATGATTAATAGATCTGGGAGTTAAAAAGAGTATTCTTAATGCAAAAGAATTCAGGTATCTAGTACCAGAAACATGCAGAATCCCTATAATATATACTGTCCCCAAAATACATAAAGATAATATCAACCCCCCAGGGAGACCAATCGTTAATGGGATTGAGTCATTAACATCCAGACTAGGACAGTATATAGATTAATTTCTACAGAACACCCGGGCCTATCTCAAAGACACAAAGCACATACTACAACTAACAAAAGATCTACCAGTACTGGAGGGACGTACTCTACTAGCTACCGCGGATGTCACATCCTTATATACTATCGTCCCACACCATGAAGCTTGCCATGCCACCAAATGGCTCCTGAAACAACACAGCAAGTTGGTCTGCAAACATAGGAAATTCTTAGTTAAGAGTTTGGACTATTGTTTGAAATATAACTATTTCTGGCATGACCAATCATACTATAAACAATGTACAGGTATAGCCATGGGGGCAAAATTTGTACCCAGTGTGGCCAATGCATTCATGGCCCAGTGGGAAGAACAAGCGGTATATGTCAATACTTCCCCAGAATTGACTTTATACAAACGCTACATAGATGATCTTATCATCGTTTGGAATGGCAGTAAAGACAAGCTAGTAGACTTTTTAGAAACATTAAATAAGAATGACAAAAATATTAAACTGTTATGGAGTATAGATGCGAAAGAGGTCAATTTTTTGGATCTCACATTACAACTTAAGGGAAGTGCAATAACCACAAAAACCTATTTCAAAATGGTGGATACCAATAGCTATTTATCAATAGCTAGTTGCCACCACAAAGCGTGGCTATACAATATCCCCAAAGGCCAGCTGGTACGCATTAAAAGGAACTGCACTAACGAAGACGACTTCAAACAACAAGCCGATATGATAGGCAAGAGATTTGTAGAAAATGGCTACAAAGATAACTGGATCAATAAACAAATACAAGCTGTAAGCCAAATGGATAGAGGAATGATGCTACAAAATAAAGAGAAAGCACCCCCATTCCAAGATGCTCCATGTTTAATCCTGGACCACAATCTGCAACACAAAGAAGTATCTAGGCTCATCGAGCGACATTGGCAGATACTAAAAAAAGATAAAGATCTAAAACACATCCTACCTGAAAGACCGAAAATTATTTACAGAAGAGCTCCAATTTTAAAAAACTTGATTACCAAATCCGTAATAGTCTCCCCTCCCAAACCGAGTTTCACATTCTTTGATGGTAAAGGTTTCTTCCCATGCAGGAATTGTTATGCCTGTCGCCATGCAAAAAAATTCCAGGGTAAACGGATGGAATTTTTGGGAACCAATACAGGACAAACATATAAAATCAGAGACTTCATAAGCTGTCATACAGAAGGTGCAGTATACGTACTACAATGCAACTGTAACTTACAATATGTGGGCAGAACAAAAAGGGCCTTAAAAGTCAGAATAAAGGAACATGTGCAAAACATAATCAGTGGATTCCCCAAACACAATGTCTTGAGACACATTGCTCAATTCCATAACCAAGATCCGTCCCAACTACAATTTTGGGGTATAGAAAAATATAAAGCGAATTGGAGAGGAAGCCACAAAATTAAGACTATCAGTCAGAAGGAGTCGAAATGGATCCACACTTTAAGAACTTTAGTCCCTGGGGAAATGAATGTGGAGTTCGACTTGAACAGTTTTTTGAGTAATTTCTAGTCAGAACCCACAGTTAACATACTTACCATTCCAAACACATATTATTTTTAGTGGCTTCCCACTAACATCAACAATTAGTTGTGAAAATACACACAAATTATCAACTGTAGAAGTCCTAATGATCATACCCCTATTACTAGTATAAGGTATTCATATATACATGTAGTCATATACAGTATATATATATATATTTTTTTTTTATATACTCCTTATACATCTGTATAGATTCTATTTTTTTTTATAAATTTTTATTATAATTATTGCAAAGTGATACATATATTGTATAATTTGTTGCATATCCAGGTATTTTCGATTTGCGGAGGCCTTGAGATCAATTTATTCGATAGCCCCATTCATCTTACTGGAATTATTACAACATCCATATATATACTAATATTTCTCACTTTGCACTAGGTAGGGAGGATTTCCATTACCACCTTCCTTTTTACATTCTTTTTACATTTATATATATATATATATAATTTATATATATATTTTTAATATTTTTCATCTTATATTTTTTATCTTTTTATAGATGTAATAAATCATAATACTGTTTTTTAATATTTCAGTGGTTTAGAGAGTGACATCTGCCCTCTTAGGATAACATGTATTTGATTGTCCCATGATACTCTTTACACGCAGTCGGCCAACTGTGGGTGCTGGTACATGGCATAACCCATACTGTTTTTCATGGTGGAATAGATTTCTCCCATGATAGTATGACTCCCCACTATCAGCAATATGGGAAACAAATAGTCAGCCAGATATAACATCATTATCGCTGTAATCGCCTTTTCACGGCTCTGGCAATATGGCGGCGTCCATATACACAAACCAGGCTACAAGAAAATGGCCGCAAAACAACTTCCGGTATACCCATACATAAACAGTGCCTCAACAACCAATCAGGTTCCCCTGAAGAAGTCACGAGGTGCGTGACGTAACGCCGTAGGGAGATTGAGAGGTACCGCAGACCGGAAGTACCCGGACTAAGAGTAAGACGGCGAATGTGCCGCTCTATATCTATACGCCTAATATTCTTTATTTAATGTAAGAGCATTACCATTCAATAAACTCCTGTTACTAATACATGCTTCACTATTGGAGATTCTCTTTTCTCCTCTCCCCGGAGCCATTTTTTGGAGCCGTTTCCCCTCCCCTTCCCCTGTGTCTTTCCCATCCCCACAGGATTACAGCGCTAGTTACGCTAGTGGAGGAAAGAGGGAGAACGTTCCTACATACACACACACACGCTGGAGAGGACAAGTCGAAGAAGAAAGATTACACAGACTCTGTTCATATTCATCCATCTGGAGGTAAGAGTCCAGTGAGACTGCAATTTTGGGAAACACTTTAATAAGGAATCTGAATATTTACAGAACCGTTCACCACAGCTCAGCAAGAAAAGACTCATTATTATCACTATTTTGCATGGAATTTTACAATTTTTATTATTACTCCATTTAATTTTCTATTATTCAATTTATCAATACCAACACTGTCCAACACTCTTTCACTGGATTACTAATATATCTGAGTTTTGGATCCTTTTGGTATAGGAATCGACACTTTACCTATTTTTATTGCCACCACTTCACTTCCTTTTGGTTTTTGCATATACTGCACAGTCACTAGATATGGACTTATAGATATGCAAGATATTTTGATTTATTGATATGCACCATTGATATTCATTTGCATATATACTTGATCGAATTTATTCATGCATGTTACTTCTTTCTACTTACTCATATTGGTCTGTACATCACTGTTTGTGTGTTAGCATCTAGCGCGAGAACACATTTTTTATTTATTCTATTCAAACCTGTTCATCATCCCCAATGCACAAGGAGGCACCCTGATAAATATTTTGGACTCTGAGCTTAAGGCAATTCGGTTGTCTCTTCAATGCTGGACATTTTGACTTCCTCAACTAGGATTTGTTGCCACAGCTGTGGCTTATATCGGCCATCAGAGAGGCACCAAAAGTTGAGCAGGTCCAAAGAGAAGTGGACTTTATTGTAGCTTGGGCAGAACTTTATATTCTGGCCCTAACCACCATGCAGATCCCAGGTGTGGGAAGTTGGAGGTATAGAATGGTGTCTGCACCTGGCTGTGTTTCAAACTCTTTGATGCAGATGAGGGACACCAGACATGGACATCCTGGTGCCAGGATCAACCACAAACTGGACAGTTTTGTTGCCCAGACTGGGGCTTCTTGGACCTTTTGTGGTAAATGCTTTGACTTTATGCGATCAGTTCAACCTTCCCCTCTAAAGCTCCTTCTTAACCTACTCTGTAGGATCGAGATGGTGGGCATTCCGGTGCTTTTCATTGCATAGAACTGGTCAGGGAGGACTTGGCATTTGGATGTAGTCAAACTCCTGGCAGATTCCATGTGGGTCCTCCTGGATCTTTTGTCACAGACGCCGGTCTAACATCCTGCTTCTCAGTTGCTGGCTTTTAATGTTCTGGCTGTTTGACGCTCAGGTCCTGAGGGAAAGGGGCTTTTAGGATTTGGCCATTTGCTCTTAAGAGCTAAAAAGTCATATTCTGACAGGGTTTATGATTGCAGTTGGAAGGTGTATGTTGCTTGGTGCGAGATAAGGAAATTCCATTTCCCGGAGTACTCCATGGACAAATCCTGCCTTTTCTCCAATTTGGTCTTGATCATAATTTGGCCTTGTGTACCATTTAAGGATCAAATCTCAGCCTTAGTGGTCCTTTTGCCGTTTACGCCTTACTGAAGGCCTTTGTACAGTGTCGCTCACATTGTTCCTGATGCATGTTCCATTGTGATGCTATAGGATCTCAACTTGGTCCTGTCGGTCATTTCATGGATAGCCCTTTGGGCCAGTTAGGTATACTCCTCTGTTTGCCCTTACAAGCAAGGTTTCCTATTGTGAACAAAAAATGCATTTTATGAGATTTTCAAATCATTGCATTTTGTTTTTTCGCATTTGTGATTTGCACCACATTTCTGTGCAAATTGCATGCGATTCTGTACGGTGCGATTTGAGCCCATTTTGTATGGCTCAAATTGCAATTCATATAGCTCTTCTTTAACAATGAACTTCTCTTATTTGCTTCCTTTTGGTCCGTTAACTGAACATAAAAACAGAACTACAGGGGGTTGATGTGAAGGGGACAGAGGACACTGCATTGGGGGGTACAGAACACTACTGTGGGGGGAGGAGGGGGGCAGAGGACACTCTAATGGGGGGGTGATGTGGAGGGGGCAGAGGACACTGCATTGGGGGGTTGCATAACACTAATGTGAGGGGGCAGATGACACTTTAATGGGGGGGATGTGGAGGGGGCATTAGGGGGTACAGGACAATACTGTGGGGGTGGATGTCTATGTAGATCTCAACCTCCAAAAGTTTGCCTACCCTTGGTTTAGATACTTTATCTGTTAGTAAAAAAAAAAAGCTCTATGGAGCGCAAAATTACTTTAACAGATCCTATTGATCGTTAACCCTCGGGCAATTATGTCAAGAACCAAGGGTTAAAGCTGTCGCACATTACTCATCTTGTCTACTCCCGCTGTGCTCTATATTGCAAACTTTCCCCAGTATTGAACGGGTCTGCGCTCACGTAACTAATACCAGGGGTTGAAACACCTTTGCCTGGAGCACGCCTCGGAGGTGTGTGACTTCTGTCTGAACTTGCATTTCACTATGTATGCGTTCAGAAACAAAATCTGTGTAAACAAGTTGAGTTCACTACATACAACAAGGAGAACTTAAAAGCTTATGTCATGCTAAAACTTTTTTACTCTTTCGTCCATGGACCGACACAGCTTCTCTATTGACAAAGTGGGTATTATCCGTTAATTAGGAGTGACTAGGCAGAAAAACTTGTAAAAAGTGTTGCATCACACCTTCTACAGTACCGCCCAGGGGGCGGACCCTCTGGGTATAACCTCTCAGTCTGCATCTTCGCAGATCAGTTTTTTCTGTCTAGCAAGGAGTAGGACATGGCTCCCTTCGGGCCCATTGGTCCGGGGGAAAAAGATATATATTTTTTTGCTACATTTTTGTTTCCTGCGATCTTTGATCAACTGCCGACTGGGTGACAGGCTGGATCCTCGATCCTTGTAGTCTCCCCAGTTTCGGCCATCGAGCGTGTGCCGACCCTAGCTACGCGCTGGGTTTTCCACGACATGCCCGTCGCTCCACGGGTGGCCGGTGAGCCTATGCTCCAGGGCCTGCATCGGACCGCTCGGCTTCGGCTGACCTTACGGCCGAGTCACAGCAGCCTGGCCGGTGAGCTTACGCTCCAAGGCTTGCATCGGACCGCTCAGCTTCGGCTGACCTTACGGCCGAGTCGCAGCAGCCTGTCCGGTGAGCGTCACGCTCCAGGGCATACATATGATCGTCCCTTTTGGGTCCAATCACAGCATGCCTGGCCAACAGTCACCTTCCGTGCACGGACGATGACCTGTTTGGAATGTCTTCCAGCATAATACATGCAGGATAGGTAAGTAAAACTCCCCTGCCTCGGCTGGGTGATTTAGCTGGACATTCCTGGAGAGATCAAGTAAGTGGTTGTGGCCCCTTTCTTCCCTCTCTCCCTGCCTTTCCCTCCTCCCTGGGCTTCTAGCTAAAGGTTGCTGGGTGCTGGGGGTCACCTAGGGGGTTCCACTGGAGCGGGGCTGGCTGTAACTAACATTTAAAAGAAATGTCATTTCTGCTTACCTGTGTTTGTGTGCTTCCTCCTCCATGCTGTCGGCGGCCATTTTGAGGTGGTCCATGCCGAGTTCAGCCTCTAGTGACTGCCCGGCGGCAACTTCCTGTGGTTCGGCCACACCCACTGGCCCCTATCAGCTGATCGGCGGCCATGTTTGTCCACCCTGTATGCATATATTGTCGTTCGGCGGCCATCTTTTTGTGGGCTATGGCTGCTTGACCTCTATCTTCGGTTGGTGGCCATTTTCTTAGAGCCCACATTATCTTCCATACAGACGTTTTTGGCAACCATTTTGCGAGAGCCTCCGGCCTCTAGGGTGCATTACACTGGTGCGAAAATTCACACAGGAAATGCTGATAAAAGAAGCAGACTGACACAGCAGCAGTGGGACAGCATCACAGGCGCAGCACATGGCAGCATAGCAGTACCGGTCCAGGGTGGTGAGTCCTCTGGGTGACCCAGCATCTCTGCAGCGCAGGAGGGTGGCCTATTGATATCTTGCCTGGAGCCCTGTGAGTGTCAGCGCGTGGTCAGCATGGCATCTGAGCCAGATGTCTTCTCCCCTGAAACACCAGATTTAGCAGCTGGTGCCCCTGAGGTGTCTATGAACGCTATGACGGCAATCCTAGAGGCGTTTGCTGCCAGGGTGGAAGCAGCACACGGGAATACAGGGGGTAGTAAACGCCCCCGTCCCCTGCAAGCTTCTGGGAATAAGTCTGGTGCAGAACCAGGTCCAGCTACGGCTCGGGGCCCAGATTCTGACGCATCAGAGACTGCAGACCGTGACCGGACAGTGAGGATGACTCAAAGTCCAGGTCAGTACGCGAGACGGCTTTGGTATCCGACCTTATTACTGCTGTGCGGGATATGCTAAAATTGGAAAATACTGCAGAAGCAGCAGAGACTCCGGTCCACTTGGGTTTCATAGACCTGCCCGCACTGCTAAGGTGTTCCCTTGTGTGTCTTTTGATAAACTCTTATACAAGGAAGGGGAGAACCCACTGAGGGTCTTTACAGCCCCAAAGAGGTTTGCGGTACGGTACCCCTTTGAGGAGAGTTTTCTGAAGAAATGGACCTCTCCCCCCTATAGTGGACCCTCCGGTGTCCAGACTTAATAGAGCCACCACAATTCCTGTAGAAGGGGCTCCTGTTTTTAAGGAGCCTGTGGATAAGAAGGCTGAAGCACTCGCTTGCTACCTATACTCAGTGGTAGGCTCGGCAGTACGCCCGGCATTGGCGGGGGCCCTAGTGTCTCACACACTTACTGAATAAGCAAGATTGCTACTCCAGGGGTTAAGGAGCGAGATGCTCCTCCTGATGAGATAACATTGGCCGACCAGTTGGTCCAGGGCCTTAGGTTTGTCTGCGAGTCAGACATGAATACTATTCCCTTGCTGTCTAAAACTTTGGTTTATGCAGTAGCAATACTCCGCCTGATCTGGCTAAAAGGCTGGTCTGCGGACCAGACTTCCAAGAAAGCCCTGTTGGATCTGCCTTTTAAGGGCGACAGACTTTTTGGGGCTCTCTGGATGACATCATCAAGGATGCCACAGGAGGTAAAGGCACTTTGCTTCCCCAAATTAGCAAGGGTAAGGGGCCATGCCAAGGGCAAGGGCCCTCCTTTACTGCACGCAAGCGGTTTTTTCGTCCCCCTAGGGTGACAGGGAAAAGACCCCAGGCCGATAAAGCGCCTGCCCAAGGACAAAAGCGTCCTTGGTCCCGCAGACCCAACAAGCCTGCGGACAAATCTGCGTCCACATGAAGGTCCGCCCCCACCCAGCTCTCGGGTGGGGGGACGTCTTCGCAAATTCGCGACTCAGTGGACTGCTCTAGTCTCCGACAGGTGGGTTTGCGAAGTAATCTCCTCAGGCTACAAGATAGAATTTCTCTCTTGTCCACGGGACAGATTCATCACCTCCAATCTCCAGCTACTACCGACCCGTCAGGAGGCCCTGTATGGGGCGGTCCAGGGTCTACTGGAACGCGGGGTAGTTATTCCAGTTCCAGAACAGGAACGGGGTCAGGGTTTTTACTCAAATCTGTTCATTGTGCCGAAGAAGGAGGGGGTTCGGCCAATCTTGGATCTCAGAGCCCTCAATTGCTTTGTGAAAGTACAAAGATTTCGGATGGAGTCGGTTCGATCTGTAGTCACGGCTCTCCATCCGGGGGACTTTCTGGCCTCCTTGGACTTCAAGGACACATACCTGCATGTCCCCATATACTCCAGACACCAGAGGTTTCTGCGATTTGCTATCGGGAAGGACCACTACCAGTTTGTGGCCCTCCCGTTGGGCCTTGCCTCAGCACCCAGGACGTTCACCAAGGTGCTCGCTCTGATTCTGGCACTTCTAAGACAGCGGGGTATCGCTATCACAGGCTACTTATACGACCTTCTGCTGAAGGCCCCTTCAAGCTCAGAATTAGAGGTAAGCGTGTCCATTACCTGTCAGACTCTTCAAGACTGTGGTTGGATACTAAACACGCAAAAGTCAGTATTGGTGCCCACTCAACACCTAGTGTACCTGGGGTTGATTCTGGATTCTTCAGAGGCAAAGGTATTCCTCCCTGTGGAGAAGTTGCAGACCCTCCGGGCTGCGGTACGGCAGCTGACTTCCAGGAATTGGTCGTCACTCCATTTTTTGCATGCGAGTGTTGGGCCTCATGGTAGCCTCCTTCGAGGCGGTCCCATATACTCAATACCACACTCGAGTGTTACAGAAGGAAGTTCTGTCCAGATGGAACAGATGTCCATCATCTCTGGATTATCAAATCCGAGTGAGCCACCTAGGCAGGAGATCCCTGGTATGGTGGCTGACAGCACCGGCTCTAATGGCCAGGAAGTCATTTCTTCCGGTTTAATGGATAGTGATCACGACGGACGCCAGCCTTACAGGTTGGGGGGAGTCTGGGGTGTTCAGTCGGCGCAAGGTCGCTGGACCCCAGAGGAAGCCCTCCTGCCGATCAATGCCCTGGTAATCCGGGCGATCAGGCTGTGCCTCTTCAAATGGTCTCAGAGGCTGCAAGGGCGTCCAGTCAGGATCCAGTCAGACAACACCACAGCAGTGGCATATGTCAATCATCAAGGAGGAACAAGAAGCTCAGCTGCAGCATCGGAGATCGCTCGCATCCTGAAGTGGGCAGAGAGGAGCGTACCGGCACTGTCGGCCGTGTACATTCCGGGTGTGGAAAACTGGCAGCCGGACTACCTGAGCCGCCAGATGCTGGACCCGGAGGTGTTCCAACTCCTCTGCCAAAGATGGGGCACACCAGACGTAGCTCTTCTGGCTTCCCGACTCAATCGGAAGGTATTGAGGTTTGTGGCCCGGTCAAGAGACCCATGGGCAGACGCAACGGACGCGTTGGTAGCATCGTGGGGTCAGTATCGGCTAATCTATGCCTTCCCTCCCTTAAGGCTTCTTCCTCTTCTGCTCCGCAGAGTGGAGGCAGAGGGAATTCCAATGATCCTAATCACTCCAGATTGGCCTCAGCGTCCTTGGTACGCCGATCTAGTACGTCTGGTAGCAGACCTCCCCTGGCGCCTACCACTACGGAGAGACCTGCTATCGCAAGGTCCCATACTCCATCCTGCTTTACGGTCACTGGCTTTAACGGCATGGCTGTTGAGAACCAGGTACTGAGAGACCGGGGCCTGTCAGACTCAGTAATCTCTACGATGAGAAGTGCTCGAAAACCGTCCTCTAGGAAGGTTTATCACCGCACTTGGAAGGCCTACATCTCCATGTGTGAGGAAATGAAATGGCATCCGCGTACCTATTTGGTTTCCCAAATCCTGCTGTTTTTACAGCATGGGGTGGACCAAAGGCTTGCCCTAAGTACGATTTAAGGGACAGATATCTGCCCTGGCTGTCTTTTTTCAGCGACCCCTGGCGGCTCACTCTCTCGTGAGTACATTTGTGCAGGGGGTTCGACATGTGGCCCCTCCGGTCCGTCCCCCGTTACTTCCGTGGGACTTGAACCTGGTCCTCCCGGGTCTTCAGAAGGCACCGTTTGAGAATATTAGAGATATTCCCCTGTTGACACTTTCTCAGAAAGTGGTCTTTTTGGTGGCTGTTACGTCAGTTAGACGAGTCTCTGAGCTGGCAGCCTTGTCCTGCAAGGCTCCCTATTTGATTTTCCACAAGGATAAGGTGGTGCTGCGGCCGCAGCCTTCCTTTCAAAAGTCGTTTCGGCTTTTTATCTCAATGAAGACATTGTACTTCCATCCTTGTGTCCCTCAGCCATCGAATCCTAAGGAGTCGGCGTTGCATTCCTTGGACGTTGTCCGAGCTTTGAGAGTATACCTATCTGCTACTTCCCTGTTCCGGAAGTCAGACTCACTGTTTGTTTCGGTGGCTGGTCCCAAGAAGGGCCAAGCAGTCTCATCGGCCACCATCTCTAGGTGGATCCGACAGATAGTAATCCAGGCTTACGCCTTAAAGGGTCAAGCGCCCCCCTTCCCGGTGACGGCGCATTCGACCAGGGCAATAGGTGCCTCTTGGGCTTTCCGACATCAAGCGTCTGTTTCCCAATTATGTAAAGCGGCGACTTGGTCGTCCGCTCACACTTTCACAAAATTCTACAAAATTGATATAGGTGCATCTTCGGATGCCTCTTTCGGCCGCAAGGTTTTGCAAGTGGCTGTTTAGAGTTGCAGCTCCTCCGTTGGAGGAGTGCTGTTTTGTGTTTGGGGTGAAGTTTATTTTTATGCTGTTACCACCCCTCGTTTTTCTCTGACACTGCTTTGGGACGTCCCACTTTGTCAATAGAGAAGCTGTGTCGGTCCATGGACGAAAGAGTAAATAGGATTTTTTACTCACCGTAAAATCCTTTTCTCTGAGTCCATGGACCGACACAGCACCCACCCCTCCTTTTTAAGTTTGTACTGCTTTTTGACGAACTGATCTGCGAAGATGCAGACTGAGAGGTTATACCCAGAGGGTCCGCCCCTGGGCGGTACTGTAGAAGGTGTGATGCAACACTTTTTACAAGTTTTTTTGCCTAGTCACTCCTAATTAACGGATAATACCCACTTTGTCAATAGAGAAGCTGTGTCGGTCCATGGACTCAGAGAAAAGGATTTTACGGTGAGTAAAAAATCCTATTTTTTAAGGTTTTTATTCTTGGCTTTGTTGAATCATTGTTAAGCTGACCATGGGTGGATTGTCCTTTGATCAGCCCGGTGGATAAGGGAATCCTCCCCGCTGTGTTGTATTCTGACAGTGGGAAGCAAAATTTTCCAACAAGCCCATTCAAGAGCAGTCGATCCTAAAGCCGATCGGAAAATCGTATGAAAAATACTGCTTTCGAAGCGATCGTACGATAATCTGATCATTAGTACCAGATAATCCAAATGCTGAGTCAATCCTAGAGAAGATTTCTGAAAGTTCAGGACCAATCCAAATCGCTGTAATGGCTGGATGCTCATTGTCATGTTGCCCGACAGAGCCTGTGCCGACTGTTTCCTCAACAGGAGTTTGTTTAACCACTTGCCTACTGTCGTTTTGTAAAATGACGGCGACAGGAACCCTTCCTCCCTCCGGGCGGACGTCATATGACATGTTTGTCTTCCTGGCATTGTGGAGAGCGCACGCGCTCGCCGCATGACTGGGGACCCGACTGCATGACTGGGGACCCGATGCGCGTGCCCGGCGGCCGCAATGGCCGCCGGGCACTTGCGATTGATCATCACAGAGAAGGGACGTGGATCTGTGTGTGTAAACACACAGATCCACGTCCTGTCAGGGGAGAGAAGAACTGATCGTATGTTCCTTGTATATAGGAACACCGATCGGTCTCCTCCTCTCATCAGTCCCCTCCCCCCACAGTTAGAATCACTCCCTAGGACACACGTTTAACCCCTTCAGCGGCCCCTAGTGTTAACCCCTTCCCTGCCAGTGACATTTATACAGTAATCAATGCATTTTTTTAGCACTGATCGCTTGTCAATGGTCCCAAAATAGTGTCAAAAGTTTCCGATCTGTCCGCCGCAATGTCACAGTCATGATAAAAAAAAATCGCAGATTGCAGCCATTAGTAGTAAAAAAAAATAATAATAATAAAAATGACATAAATCTATCCCCTATATTGTAGACGCTATAACTTTTGCGCAAACCAATCAATATACGCTTATTGCGTTTTTTTATACCAAAAATATGTAGAAGAAAACATATTTATTATAGCAAAAAGTAATAAATATTGTGTTTTTTTCAAAATTGTCAGTCTTTTTTTGTTTATAGCGCAAAAAATAAAAAATGCAGATGTAGCGGGGTCTCCTTTAAGGCTCCGGGACTACAGTACCCAGAGCCCCATTCGGCCTCAGGGCGGAGGTTCCGCCGCAGAGACTCATGGGAGAGGTTACTTAAGAGAGGGGCGGGGAGAAGCTCGCTCTCTTGGGACAACGCGCTTCAAGCAACAAGTAATCCTGCGCGGATCTGCTGTGGGGTAAGGCCTAAAGCCTAAGGCCTTACCCGAAGTCCGAAGAGCCTTTCACCGTCCTGCGGAACCTGGGTGGATCCTGGATCGTCAGTGTAGGACTCCAGTTGGATCGGGGACCCGATCGGTTGCAGACGCTGTGTGCGACAGACACACGCGGTGGAAGACCCAGGCTGGGATCGCGCCTGGAGCGGTGAGCGGGCACCTGCCCATATCCATAGACTGAGTTATATTCAGGCCTATAGACTGCCTAGGCCCACTGTTCGCTCACCAGTGTTCTTTGGGGGTCCGGTAGTTGGGACATAGTTGAAGTGCCTACCCCCCCCCCTGTTTGCATACTGTTGTTACAAGTTACCACCCTTTTTGGATTACAATTGGTTCATTTCTGCAAGTGCACCAACGAAAGCTGGCCGGTGAAGAAAATATTACTCCCGCAGGGAAAGGGGACTATTTCATACACTGTCAGGCCTGACATAGGTGGGGAAAGTTATAAAGTTTGTGTTGCTGTGTCTTAGGGCGCGCACGCCATAATAGCTCCGCGTGGTGGATACTGTGCGGCGCCATTTTATAGTGCTGCCTCTGTAGCATTGGTTGGTACAGGGTTTCTGCAGACCCATGTAAGTGTTGCATGTCATGTTTTTATGCCACCATTTTATAGTAAAGCTATTGCTTATTCATATTCCTGCCTCAGAGTGTTGTTTGTCTATTTAGGAACTGTTAAGTATCATACACCTGAGAATGATAGGAAGCTATCCCTAGACTAACTGTGCCAGAGTGGGTCGAGTCAGATTGCCGGGGGTTGGTGGTGCTGTATACAGGGCCCGAGAAAACAAACCAGCGGCTCTCTTAACTGGGGGTAGCGCTACACGTGGGGGCTCTCGAGTCCGGAATCCTGTTGCAGCAAATAACAGCCAAGAGACACCAGCATGGACCCACTAGAAGTAGTAAAGTGGTGCGCAGCAGTAAAAACAGATCCACATGAAGTAGTGATCATAGAACTGTCAGGGATCTGGCAAGAAGATGCAGTGAAACAGTTAGTGATGTCGCTGTCCCCGCAAAAAAAAAGCATATATAGTGGATGTCAGAACAGAACCTCCCTTGACATATGTACTGTTAAAATGGAAAGATGGAATCCCAGAAGACTTCAAGAAGCCGAGCATAGAAACGGCGGATAAACAGATCTTTAAGTTAATACGCGCTCCACCCGACTTAAAAGATGTCAAGAAAGAGATGAACCCTGGGTCGCCACAAGGCGCTCTCAGCACAGAATTATGCGCGGTTCTAGGGGAAATCATAGCGCAATGCAAGAAAGAACCTGCAGATTACCAAATGTCGGGATACCGGAAACTCAGGATGTTTTAAGGAAGGAAGCCTGTGCCCTCGGATGAAGAGGGGTTTGAGGAATGGTTAGACTGCGCTACTCAAGCCTTAGAGGAGTGGGAAGTCCCAGACCACAGAAAGAAGCAGAGGATTGCTGAGAGCTTAAAGGGGCCTGCCTTAGAGGCCATACGTAACCTTAAGATGAGCAAGAAAGACTGTGTTGCGCAGGACTATCTGGACATTCTGCAGAATGTGTTTGGAGGAACAGAAAAGATCACTGAGCTTACCTACCAACTGGAGCACTGCTACCAGAAGGCAGGGGAGAAGCTATCAGAGTTTATGATGCGCCTAGATAAAATACTGCACAAGATGATCTTAAAGAAGGGGATTGACCCGAAAAAGGTGGATGAGGCCTGGGTCCAGCAGGTCATGAGAGGATCTCAACCCCTGGATCCCATCGCACTGGCGCTACGCACAAGACAAGACGGGAAGAGCCTGGAGTACCCTGACTTGATCTGAGTAGTCAGAGAGGAAGAAGCTATGCTGGAGGAGAAGAAAAGGAGCCAACCAGTTGAGCTGGTGCAGCCCCCTCCAGTGATGGTCAGGGCCGCTACGACCTTAGAAAGAGACGCAGAGGTGGATACCTTAAAGTCACAGATGTCTCAAGTGTTGGGAATGTTGACCTCCCTGATGGAAAAGGAGTCAAGGGCACCTGAGAGGAACAGCCCAAGGAAGGAGTTGTTTCCAAATACTTCAGCACCCGCATCCCTGGAAGATAGGGGGGATATGATCTGTTTCAACTGTGGAGGAGTTGGTCATGCGGCCAGAGTGTGTTCCAGTCCCAAAAAGAGGAAGATGAACAACTGCAAGCCACCGGAAAACTTCAGCGGGCCCCGTGAAGGAGTCAACCGGGTGCCCATCATTCTTACGGAACTCCATACTGAATAAGAAGCATATGAGAGAAGGGGCCAGGACCCCACATAAGAAACCAAGGGTTCCTCAGAAGGAACGCACTCCAAAACCAAGGGTTCCTCAGAAGGAACGCACTCCAAAGAAGCATAGTAATGTCCCTCAGCGGGTAGCTACACCCAGACAGAGGAGGGAGATCAGTACATACCAGGCCCAGGAGAGACTTAGGTCTTGGGACAAACGGAAGAAGGAAAGTCAGAAAGGGAAATGCAAAAATCAGAAGAAGGAGACCCCTTCAAAGCAGTACCCAGAGAAGCTGGTAGGCCCCTCTCCAATCGTATCCATTCAAGTGGAGGGAGTCTACACAAGAGCCCTGTTGGATACTGGAGCACAGGTGACCCTGTTGTACCGAGACTTCTACGACAGACACCTGAGTCACTTGCCCATCCGAAAGCTTGAAGACTTGGAGATATGGGGAATCGGAACGGAAAAGTTTCCTTATGACGGATATTTGCCCATCAAATTGACTTTTGACCCATCCATAGCAGGGAAGGGGGAAGTGTTTGACACCTTGGCTGTGGTGTGCCCCCGACCACCTGGAGCCAACAGGAGCTCCTTGATAATAGGGACCAATACGGATCTGGTCAGGAGACTTTTGGTCCCACTAACAAAAAGGGAGAATCCCACAGTCACTGAGATCCACCCAATGTTGAAGACTGCCTACCAACGGTTGATCTTAGAACAAAAGGCCCCGGAAGAGGGGGTAGGGAAGGTCTGGAGACTGGGAAGGAAAGGGATAGTACTGCAACCCGGTGAAGTAACCTGTTTGAAGGCCACAGTGAAACTCACTTGGGAGCAGCCGGGCCCCTTTGTAATGTTGGAACCCGATCCAAGGGAAGAACCCTCGGGCCTGGAAGTAATCCCGGAAGTGGTCCCGGTGAGGGTCCTGAAGAAGGCCCATTGCAGGGTGCCAGTGAGTGTCAGAAATACCACGGATGGTCCAATGGAAATCCCAGCCAGACTGTTGCTGGGTCGAGTGAGCTCAGCCACACCAGTTGCCTCCTCAGATGTAGAGAAGACAGATGGAGAAGGTACTGTGTGGGGAAAACTCTCTATTGAGAATCCAAACCTGCCCAGGGCTTGGAGAGAGAGAGCCCGGAACCAGTTGACTCGGTGGAAGAGGATCTTTTCCCATGATGAGTTTGATGTGGGGTGTGCTAGGAGTGCCACCCATCGAATCCGCCTCCATGAAGACAAGCCCTTCAGGGAGAGGGTGAGGCGGGTTCCATTGGCAGACCTTGAGGATTTGAGGGAACAGCTTGCCGAGCTCAAGCTAACAGGGGTATTCCAAGAATCCAGAAGTCCGTATGCTTCCCCCATAGTGGTGGTACGAAAGAAGAACGGGTCACTAAGGTTGTGTATCGACTATAGAACCCTCAACAGGAGAACCACTCCGGATCAGTATACCACTCCAAGGATAGAAGACGCTTTGCAGAGCTTGTCCGGAGCCAAATGGTTCAGTGTTATGGACCTGAAGAGCGGGTATTATCAGATCCCGATGCACCCAGAGGACAAAGAGAAGACGGCTTTCATAACCCCAGTGGGATTCTTTGAATTCAACCGGATGCCTCAAGGTCTGTCTGGAGCCCCAGCCACATTCCAAAGACTTATGGAGAAGACTGTGGGAGACATGAACCTCATCAAGGTCCTTGTATACTTGGATGACATCATAGTCTTCGGAAGAAGTTTGGAGAAACATGAAGAGAGGCTGGAGAAGGTCTTGAAGAGACTGAGTGAGGAAGGACTCAAGCTCTCCCCTGAAAAATTTCAATTTTACCAATCCTCAGTCAACTATCTGGGACACATAGTATCTGAAGATGGGGTGTCTATGGACCCTGAAAAACTGGAGGCTGTCACCTCCTGGCCAAGACCCACCACCGTAACAGAACTTAGGTCCTTCTTGGGTTTCTTATTACAGAAGGTTCGTGGAGGGGTTTGCTCGAATAGCAAGACCCCTGAATGAGTTGCTGAAGACGGAGGGGGAAGAGGATGACTCGGGCCCCAGGAGGCCGGGAGAGTCAGTTAAGGACCAGTGGAACGAGAAATGTGAAGATGCCTTCCAGATGCTGAAAAAGAGCTTGACCACTGCTCCTGTCCTGGCCTATGCGGACCCGAAGTAGCCTTACGAACTTCATGTGGATGCCAGCCATGATGGACTGGGAGGGGTGCTCTATCAGGAACATGAAGGACAGCAGAGACCTGTCGCATATGTGAGCAGAAGCCTGACCCCCTCCGAAAAGAACTATCCCACCCATAAGCTGGAGTTCCTGGCTCTCAAGTGGGCCGTAGTCGACAAACTTAGAGATTACTTGTATGGGGCAGACTTCACGGTCAAGACGGATAACAATCCTCTCACCCATCTGTTCACCACAGCCAAGCTGGACGCCACCGGACATAGATGGTTGGCGGCACTGTCTGCTTTCAATTTCAGCTTGAAATACAGACCTGGGGTGGGAAACCGAGATGCGGACGCCCTGTCCAGAAGGTCTCATGTCCCTACATACAGTGTCGAAGAATGGACCTAAGTAGCACCTGACGGGGTACGGGCCCTCTATCAAGGGGCTGAACTCCAGGCCAGGGGAGGCTCAAGAGCGGAAGAGATAGGGGTCACTATCGTAGGAGTCCCCAAGCAGTACTGCGAAGTAGCCCAACTGGGAGAAGACAACTTACCCAGACTAACAAAGAAGGAGTTAAGATCCGACCAATTGGAAGACCCTGTGGGGAGGTTGGTCCTAGAAGCATTGGAGAAACAGGATCCAAATGTACTCCTACGTCATCCCTCAAAGGAAGCTCACCTACTTAAGAAAGAGTGGGACAGACTGCTGGTGCGTCAGGGGGTGGTCTACCGAAGGGGCCCCTCTGATGACCAAGAAGACAAGTGGCAGTTGTTCCTGCCGGAGAAACACAGAGAAACTGTCATGATCGCTCTGCACGACAACCATGGACACCTAGGAGTGGAAAGGACTTTCCAACTTGTTAGAGACCGTTGCTATTGGCCCTGCATGAGGGCTGAAGTTGAAGAATATTGCCATTCCTGTGCACGGTGCATACAGAGAAAGACACTACCCCATCAAGCGGCCCCAATGGGCCATTTACAAAGTGAAGGTCCGCTTGACCTGGTATGTATTAATTTCCTCTGCCTCGAACCCGACCTGAGCGGACAGGGAAATGTTCTAGTGGTAACCGACCATTTCACCCGATATGCACAAGCCTTTCCTACCAAAGACCAGAAGGCCTCCACTGTGGCCAAAACACTCGTGGAGAAATACTTTATCCATTACGGATTGCCAAAAAGGCTTCATTCAGACCAGGGCAGGGACTTTGAGAGTAAACTCATACGGAAGCTCCTGGATGCCTTGGGAATAAAGAAAACCAGGACTACCCCTTATCATCCACAAGGTGATGCTCAACCGGAGAGGTTCAACCGAACCCTGCTCAACATGCTGGGAACTTTGAGTAGCGAAAGGAAGCAACATTGGAATAATCATATAGCGGCCCTGGTGCATGCTTACAACAGCACTGTCAGCGACGCTACAGGGTATTCCCCTTACAGACTCATGTTCGGGAGGGAAGCTAGATTGCCAGTGGATCTGGCCTTCGGCACTTCCATAGACCATTGTTCTGCTGCTTCCCACAAGGGATATGTGGATAGACTTAGGCACAATCTGAAGATGGCCTATGAGCAAGCCCAGACAGCCTCGGATCAACAAGGGGCTCGCAATAAGAGAAATTTTGATCTAAAGGTTAGGATCCAAGACTTGCAACCAGGAGACAGAGTGTTACTGCGGAACCTGGGAGTCCCTGGAAAGCATAAACTTGCGGATAGATGGAGACCCGAACCTTATGTCGTTTGCAAAAAACTACCGGGCCTACCCGTTTACAGACTTAAACCTGAAGGAAAGTTGGGGCCATTGAAGACTTGGCATCGGAACCACCTACTTCCTCTGGCTGAAGCGGTTCGGTTACCTCATAGTATGGATTCCCCTGAACCCATGTCTGTCAGGAAAGACGTTCTCTCACTCATCCCAGCAATCGGGGTCTCAGAATCTCTATGCACAGGCAGACCCGTTCGGCGCATGCGCGATAGCGGCAAACGAGCGTGCGCGGGCACGCGATAGTGGCGAGCGGGCGCGCGCGGATGCGCGGTAGCGCGTGCGCGCCTATGACGCAGTTTGGCGCCAAAGACTGCCTATTTAAAGAGAGCTGTCACTCTGCATCCTTGCTGTCCGGTCTACAGCGTTTCCTGAAGACCCTTGTTACCTGAACCTCTGATCTAATTGCTCTGGTACCTGACCCGGCTTCCCCTGGCTTCTCCTGTCTGCTGCCCGCCTCTGACCACGGCTCGTCCCGACTTCTCTTCTGCCTTCTCCTCTAACCAGTTTGCTGCCCGCCTGATACACTGACCCGGCCTGGACTTTGACTATTCTTGGATCCTGCTTTGTACTCATCTGCCCGCTTGTGTCTGACCCGGCCTGTCTTCACCAAGTCTGCTTCCTGATCCTCTAGTGCCTGCTGCGGACCGCTGCACGTCTCCCATCAGTTATCCACCGCTGCAGTCTGCTGTTTCTACTTCCACCTGCCTCAGTTCCTGCCAGGCACTTGTGCTCCTTTGCCCTCCTGAGCCCCTGTCTGCTCTATCAGGGGTTCTCGAGCCAGAGGTCTACGAGAGGCCACTCCCTGCACGTCGGGCTCACCTACCAGGTACGTGACAGTACCGGACAGCCATGTCTGAGCCCACGCAGGGAGCCTCTCCCATGGAGGAACTCTGCCGTCACCTAGATGGACTTACTACGGCAGTCAGGAACTTACAGGAAGGCTATACCCGCCTAGAGGAGCGTGTCCAGACCCTGTCTAACACGACACCTGCCGCATCTGGAGCTTCTCCCGCACCCTCGGTTGTCATGTTACCACCTGAACCCCGGGTTCCTCCTCCCGAGAGGTTTTCTGGAGATCGTAGTAAATACAGAGCTTTTCGTAACGCCTGTGAGCTCTTTTTCGCTCTTCAACCCAGGACCTTTTCCCTTGAAACCACCAAGGTGGGCTTCGTCATCGCCCTACTATCAGGCGAACCTCAGTCTTGGGCCCACCGCCTTCTGGAGCATAAAGACACCTGCCTCAACCTTCTGCGCATGTTCTTTGAAGGCATGGATCTTCTCTACGAGGATCCCCAACAAGCAGCCACCACGGAAGCAGCATTATGTTCCCTGCAGCAGGGTCGCAGGCCCGTGGAGGACTACGTGTCCGAATTCAGACGTTGGAGTTCGGACACAAATTGGAACGATGCCGCCCTGCGCCACCAGTTCCGTATGGGCCTCTCCGAGCCCCTTAAGGATGAACTGGCTCGAGTTGGCATCCCAGCAACACTGGACGCTCTAATTCTTCAGTCTACCTTAATTGACAGGCGGTTAAGGGAACGAAGAGCTGAACGTACCGCTGGTCCCTCTCGTCCTGTATGGATGCTACCTCGTGTGTTCAACCCTGCTCACTCCGCCCCCCTGGCTCCCGCTCACCCGTCCGCTGATACTTCGGAACCCATGCAACTTGGCCTGCTTCGCCCCTCGCTCACCCCCGAAGAGCGCCACTGGCAGCGATTCAACAATCTATGCCTCTACTGTGGGGAACCAGGTCATTTCGTGAGGACCTGTCCTGCTAAGACCCGTAAGTGTTCCTCTATCTTTTCTACCTACTCACCTACTTCGTTTGACAACTCAACTTACAGCTTCCAGGAAGGAATATACTAACTACCGCAATAATTGATTCCGGAGCATGCAGCGGTTTTATGGACGCTTCCTTTGCCAACAGATTCCAGGTCCCCTTGCAACCCCGAGCTAAGGGACTTTCTGTACACCTGGCCGATGGATCAGCTATTAAGTCAGGGCCAGTCATACTGGAAACCGTCCCTTTAAGTGCAACCATCTCCGGTAATCACCGGGAGTTACTTCGCCTGGACATCATTGAATCCCCCCTGTTTCCCATCATACTGGGTATGCCCTGGCTGAGGGCACACAACCCACAAATTGACTGGACCACGAGTAAGATCAGCTTCCCTTCTCCTTACTGTCGTCAGCACTGTGTGCCAGAAGTCGCTGACGCTCCCTCCTCACTGCTCTGCTTAGACGCTGACTCTGAAACCCGCCAGTCCGTTCCCGAAGTTTACCATCATTTTTTGGATGTATTCAGCAAAAAGGGTGCAGAAACACTTCCCCCGCACCGATCCTATGACTGTCCGATTGAGCTCCTCCCCGGGGCAGAGGTGCCATTCGGAAGGATCTTCCCTCTAACCGAACTAGAGCTCGGGACCCTCAAGACCTATATCGACGACAACCTGGAGAAGGGGTTCATCCGCCCTTCTACTTCACCAGCAGGAGCAGGAATCTTTTTCGTCGAAAAAAAAGACCATTCCCTACGCCCTTGCGTAGACTACCGTGCGCTAAATAAGATTACAATTAAAAACCGGTACCCTCTCCCTTTGGTGCCAGAACTATTCCAGAGACTCGGGGCTGCAGCCATATTCACTAAATTGGATCTTCGTGGGGCCTACGATCTGGTCCGGATTCGTAATGGGGACGAATGGAAGACTGCCTTCCGTACCCGATTCGGGCATTTTGAATATCTCGTGATGCCCTTCGGTTTGTGTAACGCTCCTGCCACATTCCAACACTTTGTGAATGACATTTTCAGAGACTACCTAGACTTGTTTGTGATAATTTACCTGGACGATATCCTGATTTTCTCCTCGTCCTTGTCCATTCACCGAGAGCATGTCAGGAAAGTGTTAACCCGACTCCGTCAGCATGGCCTTTACGCGAAACCCGAGAAATGCGAGTTTGAACAACAGAGCATTCAGTTTTTGGGACTAATTATCTCCATAGAAGGTGTCAAAATGGACCCACAAAAAGTTTCCGTCATCTTGGATTGGCCAATTCCAACAGACAAGAAAGGGATCCAACGCTTTGTAGGATTTATTTGCAAACTTTTATCGCAAGTTTATCCGGGGATTTTCTACCATCATCTCGCCCATCACCAGTTTGACGAAGCAAGGCATACGATTCCATTGGACCCCGGAAGCCCAAGTTGCCTTCTCCACCTTAAAGGATCAGTTTGTCTCGGCCGCGGTCCTGAAACATCCAGACCCCGCTCTGCCTTACATTTTGGAAGTAGATGCCTCTGAGATCGCAGTGGGGGCGGTGCTCTCCCAGAGACAGGGTCCCAAGTCGCAGTTGCATCCAGTCGCATTCTTCTCTCGGAAGTTGTCCCAAGCTGAGAGGAACTATGATGTGGGGGACAGAGAGCTACTCGCAATTAAGGCCGCGTTGGAAGAGTGGCGCTACTTACTAGAGGGGGCAGCACATCCTATTTTGATCTACACAGACCACAAAAATCTGGAGTACTTGAAAGTAGCCAAAAGATTGAAACCACGTCAAGCCCGATGGGCACTTTTTTTCACCAGATTTTCATTCCATATAACCTACAGGCCCGGGTCCAAGAACACTAAGCCAGATGCGCTTTCACGGATGTTTAGCGGAGCTGAAGCTCTCTCACCCCCAGACACCATCCTGACTCCCGGAAATTTCCTTCTGCTGCAAGGAGACCTACTTTCTCAGATTAAGCAGGCTTCTACCAATGAGGCCTACCCACCGGATGTTACCCTACAGTTGAAAGACGACCTGCTGTGGTTCAAGGACAAGATCTTCGTGCCTCCACAATTACGGATTAACGTTCTCAAATCTTGTCACGATCATGAACTGGCTGGCCACTTTGGGGTGCACAAAACATCTGAACTTCTCCAGCGCACGTTTTGGTGGCCTCAACTGTCTAAGGACTGCAAGGACTATGTGGAATCATGCATTACGTGCATTCAGAACAAGGGCAGCAAGACCAGAGCTTGGGGTCTGTTGAGGCCTTTACCCATTCCAGACAGACCTTGGAGAATGATTTCGATGGACTTTATTGTGGAACTACCATCATCAGAAAATTGCACTACCATTTTCGTGGTAGTGGACAGACTTTCCAAGATGGCCCACTTTCTGCCCATGAGGTGTACAACTTCTGCCCCCGAGACCGCAAAACTATTCATCAAAGAAATCGTAAGACTGCACGGCATTCCTGTGAACATTGTATCTGATCGGGGGGTGCAGTTTACATCCAGATTCTGGAGGGCGCTCTGCGAATCTTTAAAGATTGACCTTTCCTTCTCTTCAGCTTATCATCCCCAGACCAATGGTCAGACGGAACGCACAAATCAGACCCTGGAGCAATATTTGCGCTGTTTCTCTTCCTTCTCTCAAGACGACTGGGTACCACTATTACCCCTCGCCGAGTTCGCCTACAACAATTCCGTTCATTCAGCGACCAAGCAGTCACCGTTCTTTGCGAACTACGGCTTCCACCCTCTGTTCCTGTCTAATAATATTCCAGAGTGTGTGGTCCCAGCCGCCCAGGATACCCTGAACTTCCTCAGTACCAACAGTAAGTTGCTTCAGGAGACAATGGCAAGGACTCAGGCGCATAATAAGGAGGTGTTCGACAAAAAGAGGAGGGGGGAACTTAACCTTACACCCGGAGATCTAGTCTGGCTGTCCACAGTGAATCTAAAGATGACATGCCCCTCTAAGAAACTGGGCCCCAAATTTGTGGGTCCCTTCCCTGTAACAAGGAAAATTAATGACGTGGCATACGAGCTGAAATTACCGGAATCTTTTCGGATACACCCGATATTCCATGTGTCGCTACTCAAATCTGCAGTCCCAGATCCCTTTCCCAATCGAGGTATTGGCCCTCCTGAGCCCGTGCTCATCAATGGTGAGGAAGAGTTCGAAATCGAGTCTATCCTGGACTGCAGGAAGAGACGCAACCAAACCCAATATCTGGTTAAATGGAAGGGCTATGGCCCCGAGGAAAATTCCTGGGAACCGGAAACCAACATTCAAGCCAAAAGATTGATCACGGCCTTCAAAAGGTCTCACCCAGGTAGGCTGGCTCAGTTGGGCATCCGGAGGCTGCCCGTAGGAGGGGGGCAATGTCAGGAAAGACGTTCTCTCACTCATCCCAGCAATCGGGGTCTCAGAATCTCTATGCACAGGCAGACCCGTTCGGCGCATGCGCGATAGCGGAAAACGAGCGTGTGCGGGCACGCGATAGTGGCGAGCGGGCGCGCGCGGATGCGCGGTAGCGCGCGCGCGCCTATGACGCAGTTTGGCGCCAAAGACTGCCTATTTAAAGAGAGCTGTCACTCTGCATCCTTGCTGTCCGGTCTACAGCGTTTCCTGAAGACCCTTGTTACCTGAACCTCTGATCTAATTGCTCTGGTACCTGACCCGGCTTCCCCTGGCTTCTCCTGTCTGCTGCCCGCCTCTGACCACGGCTCGTCCCGACTTCTCTTCTGCCTTCTCCTCTAACCAGTTTGCTGCCCGCCTGATACACTGACCCGGCCTGGACTTTGACTATTCTTCGATCCTGCTTTGTACTCATCTGCCCGCTTGTGTCTGACCCGGCCTGTCTTCACCAAGTCTGCTTCCTGATCCTCTAGTGCCTGCTGCGGACCGCTGCACGTCTCCCATCAGTTATCCACCGCTGCAGTCTGCTGCTTCTACTTCCACCTGCCTCAGTTCCTGCCAGGCACTTGTGCTCCTTTGCCCTCCTGAGCCCCTGTCTGCTCTATCAGGGGTTCTCGAGCCAGAGGTCTACGAGAGGCCACTCCCTGCACGTCGGGCTCACCTACCAGGTACGTGACAATGTCTATTCTAGACACCACTAGACCCAACACTCGGTCTCAGACCCCCCGGAAGGGGGATACAGAGGATTCGGAAATAAGTGAAGATGAGGGAGAGGAAATTGGCTGGCTTTGGCCTTCCCAGGAACCAACGACTTCTGCTATTGATCTTCCGCCTGACGAAGACACAGAGGATCACACACTGAATGCAGAAGCAACAGAGTTTATCCCTTCCTGTCCTTGGTTGGATGCTTGGGAAAGTACCAGTGAACCATCTGAAAAGGAAGATCCAAGAGAAGCCATGTACCTTCCTGCTCCGGAACTGGATGTTCCCGAGGAAGGGGGAAGTCCCGAGTTAGCAACAGAAGAAGAGTCTGCTCCAACAGAAAGCCCAAGAGGACAGAGGAAGCGGAGGGCAATTAAACCTCCCAGGAGACTAACTTACCCACAGATGGGTGAAAGTGCGGAAGACACTGTAGTCACTGCTAGAAGGAGTATGGAAGACCATGACCCTCCCGCTGTTCATTTGGTGGGAGGCAGCCCCAGCTCACTCTCTGGCACAGTTAGACAGGATACTAATATTAGTGTGTCCTGTGGGCAGGGGAGTTCACTACCTCGTTTCTGGTGGGAATTTCCTCTGCCGACATCATATGAAGGATTGATGGATGTTATGAGATCTGTGGTTGGAGATTATGTTATCTTTGGGGACCAAAGAGTTCAAGTGGGGGGAGAGTGTAGCGGGGTCTCCTTTAAGGCTCCGGGACTACAGTACCCAGAGCCCCATTCGGCCTCAGGGCGGAGGTTCCGCCACAGAGACTCATGGGAGAGGTTACTTAAGAGAGGGGCGGGGAGAAGTTAGCTCTCTTGGGACAACGCGCTTCAAGCAACAAGTCATCCTGCGCGGATCTGCTGTGGGGTAAGGCCTAAAGCCTAAGGCCTTACCCGAAGTCTGAAGAGCCTTTCACCATCCTGCGGAACCTGGGTGGATCCTGGATCGTCAGTGTAGGACTCCAGTTGGATCGGGGACCCGATCGGTTGCAGACGCTGTGTGCAACGGACACACGCAGTGGAAGACCCAGGCTGGGATCGCGCCTGGAGCGGTGAGCGGGCACCTGCCCATATCCATAGACTGAGTTATATTCAGGCCTATAGACTGCCTAGGCCCACTGTTCGCTCACCAGTGTTCTTTGGGGGTCCGGTAGTTGGGACATAGTTGAAGTGCCTACCCCCACCCCCCCCCCCTGTTTGCATACTGTTGTTACAAGTTACCACCCTTTTTGGATTACAATTGGTTCATTTCTGCAAGTGCACCAACGAAAGCTGGCCTGTGAAAAAAATATTACTCCCGCAGGGAAAGGGGACTATTTCATACACTGTCAGGCCTGACATAGGTGGGGAAAGTTATAAAGTTTGTGTTGCTGTGTCTTAGGGCGCGCACGCCATAATAGCTCCGCGTGGTGGATACTGCGTGGCGCCATTTTATAGTGCTGCCTCTATAGCATTGGTTGGTACAGGGTTTCTGCAGACCCATGTAAGTGTTGCATGTCATGTTTTTATGCCACCATTTTATAGTAAAGCTATTACTTATTCATATTCCTGCCTCAGAGTGTTGTTTGTCTATTTAGGAACTGTTAAGTATCATACACCTGAGAATGATAGGAAGCTATCCCTAGACTAACTGTGCCAGAGTGGGTCGAGTCAGATTGCCGGGGGTTGGTGGTGCTGTATACAGGGCCCGAGAAAACAAACCAGTGGCTCTCTTAACTGGGGGTAGCGCTACACAGAGGTGGTCAATTACCACCAAAATAAAGCTCTATTTGTGGGGGGAAAAAAATTATCAAAATTTAATTTGGGTACAACGTCGCATGACCGTGCAATTGTCATTCAAAGTGTGACAGTGCTGAAAGCTGAAAATTGGCCTGGGCAGGTAGGGGGTGAAAATGCCCTGTAATGAAGTGGGTAAGTATGCCACAGCCACAAGAACACATCACGGTAAGTACTGGGGCCAGCACCTTGAACAACACCCAATGTGCAGGGCTACGAATTAGTAGTGCAGTGGCCCTACAGCAAACTGCTGGAATTGTTCATGCAATGGAAATATAGGGACATGAAAGTACGCACCTCTGAAATCCACAGGAGTCAGATATTCTCACTTGGTGATAGGAAGGCAAAGTGAGAACTGTAGTGATTTTGCATTTCTGCTGTAGGCAGCAGTATAACCCGGAAGTGTAAGTATTCCAGTATCCTGCTACGAATAAAGTTACTTTGCGTTCAAAAAACATTTGTGATTGGTGAATAGTTGCAAGTCACTGCCACTGGCCTGGTGTGCGTAGAGTCACTGCCACTGTGACATAAAGAACCCACACTTCCTTCCTTGAGTAACTTAGCCCTTTTTTTAGGATAAGAACATCCCTCCGGAGAGTTACCAGAGGCCCCCTCTGTCACCACGACTCTGCGCTGGGTCTTCAGAAAGGGTCACCCCCCTGGCCTCCTCGTCCTGGATACGGGTCCCCTCGCAAGGCAGATCCCTGGGAGCCGCGATCCTTAGCGGACCCCAGCCGAAGGGTGCTGGGTTCCGGGCCCTCACCAAAGTACCTCACCCCAGACTGAAGGTGTCTGGGATGGAACAGCAGCTCCGTCTCCGGGCCTAAGGCACCAGAAGACAACACAAACACACACCCAGGCCTAAGGTGCCTGAGCGGGGAACCGACCAGGACTCCGGGCCTAGGGCACCCGGAGGCGACACACACGCACACCCAGGCCTAAGGTGCCTGGGCGTGGAACCCAACTCGAAGATGGCCGCCCCCTTTTATACACTCTCCCGACAGGCACAGCAGGTTCCCCTCCCCGCCCCGCCGTACTGCTGCCGAGAGGGGACAAAAAAAGGCACAACCTTGTACTGCGGTTTAACCCGGGCCCATGGCAACAGCGCCACCTATAGGCCCCAGGGAACTGCACACCAGTACTATCTCCCAGGGACAGAAATGGTCCATTAAAACCTAACAATTGGTACATCTGAGCCTAGTTACCACTCTGATGCTCCCCCTAAATATGACATCCCGCTACATAATATTTAAAAAAAAAAAAAATTCTGCTTACCTGCGTGTGTGCTTCTTCCCCCTCCATGCTGTCGGCAGCCATTTTGCAGTGGTCCATGCCGGTTTCAGCTTCTAGTGACTGCCCAGCAGCCATCTTCCTGTGGTTTCGGCGCCATTTTCTTGTAGTTCCACACCCACTGGCCTCTATCGACTGATCGGCGGCCATGTTTGTAATGATCCACGCTGTATGTATATATTGCCGTTCGGCGGCCATCTTTTTGTGGTCTACGGCTGCTTTGGCCTCTATCTTCGGCTCGGCGGCCATTTTCTTAGAGCCCACATTATCTTCCATACAGACGTTTGGCGGCCATTTTGCGAGCGTCTCCAGCCTCTAGGGTGCATTACACTGGTGCGAAAAATTCACACAGGAAGTGCTGATAAAAGAAGCAGACTGACACAGCAGCGGTGGGACAGCATCACAGGCGCAGCACGGCAGCATAGCGGTACCGATCCAAGGGTGGTGAGTCCTCTGGGTGACCCAGCATCTCTGCAGAACAAGAGGGTGGCCTATTGATATCTTGCCTGGAGCCCTGTGGGTGTCAGCGCGTGGTCAGCATGGCATCTGAGACAGATGTCTTCTCCCCTGAAACACCAGATTTAGCAGCTGGTGCCCCTGAGGTGTCTATGGATGCTATATCGGCAATCCTAGAGGCGTTTGCTGCCAGGGTGGAAGCAGCACACGGGAATACAGGGGGTAGTAAACGCCCCCATCCCCTGCAATCTTCTGGGGATATTTCTGAGACAGAACCAGGTCCAGCTCCGGCTCATGGCCCAGATTCTGACGCATCAGAGACTGCAGACCGTGACTGTTCGGACAGTGAGGATGACTCCAAGTCCAGGACAGTACGCGAGACGGCTTTGGTATCTGACCTTATTACTGCAGTGCGGGATACGCTAAAATTGGAAAATACTGCAGAAGCAGCAGAGACTCCGGTCCCCTTTGGGTTTCATAAACCTGCCCGCACTGCTAAGGTGTTCCCTTGTGTGTCTTATTTTAATAAACTCTTATACAAGGAATGGGAGAACCCACTGAGGGTCTTTACAGCCCCAAAGAGGTTTGCGGTACGGTACCCCTTTGAGGAGAGTTTTCTGAAGAAATGGACCTCTCCCCCTATAGTGGACCCTCCGGTGTCCAGACTTAATAGAGCTACCACAATTCCAGTAGAAGGGGCTCCTGTTTTCAAGGACCCTGTGGATAAGAAGGCTGAAGCACTCGCTCGCTACCTATACTCAGTGGTAGGCTCGGCAGTACGCCCGGCATTGGCGGGGGCCCTAGTGTCTCAGACACTTACTGAATGGGCAAAATTGCTACTCCAGGGGTTAAAGGAGCGAGATGCTCCCCCTGATGAGATAACTTTGGCCGACCAGTTGGTCCAGGGCCTTAAGTTTGTCTGCGAGTCAGACATGGATACATGGATACTGTCAAAAGCTTTGGTTTATGCAGTAGCAATACGCCGCCTGATCTGGCTAAAGGGCTGGTCTGCGGACCAGACTTCCAAGAAAGCCCTGTTGGATCTGCCTTTTAAGGGCGACAGTCTTTTTGGGGCTTCTCTGGATGACATCATCAAGGATGCCACAGGAGGTAAAAGCACTTTGCTTCCTCAAACTAGCAAGGGTAAGGGGCCACGCCAAGGGCAAGGGCCCTCCTTTACTGCACGCAAGCATTTTTTTCGTCCCCCTAGGGTGATAGGGAAAAGACCCCAGGCCGACAAGGCGCCTGCCCAAGGACAAAAGCGTCCTTGGTCCCGCAGAACCAACAAGCCTGCGGACAAATCTGCGTCCGCATGAAGGTCTGCCCCCACCCAGCTCTCGGGTGGGGGGACGTCTTCGCAAATTTGCGACTCAGTGGACAGCTCTAGTCTCCGACAGGTGGGTTTGCGAAGTAATCCTTTCAGGCTACAAGATAGAATTTCTCTGTTGTCCACCGGACAGATTCGTCACCTCCAATCTCCAGCTACTACCGACCCGTCGGGAGGCCCTGTATGGGGCAGTCCAGGGTCTGTTGGAACGCGGGGTAGTTATTCCAGTTCCAGAACAGGAACGGGGTCAGGGTTTTTACTCAAATCTGTTCATTGTGCGGAAGAAGGATGGGGTTCGTCCAATCTTGGATCTCAGGGCCCTCAATTGCTTTGTGAAAGTACAAAGATTTCGGATGGAGTCGGTTCGATCTGTAGTCACGGCTCTCCATCCGGGGGACTTTCTGGCCTCCTTGGACATCAAGGACGCATACCTGCATGTCCCTTTATACTCCAGACACCAGAGGTTTCTGCGATTTGCAATCGGGAAGAACCACTATCAGTTTGTGGCCCTCCCGTTTGGCCTTGCCTCAGCACCCAGGACGTTCACCAAGGTGCTCGCTCTGATTCTGGCACTTCTAAGACAGCGGGGTATCGCTATCATGGGCTACTTGGACGACCTTCTTCTGAAGGCCCCTTCAAGCTCAGAATTAGAGGTAAGCGTGTCCATTACCTTTCAGACTCTTCGAGACTGTGGTTGGATACTAAACACGCAAAAGTCAGTATTGGTACCCACTTAACGCCTAGTGTACCTGGGGTTGATTCTGGATTCCCCAGAGACAAAGGTATTCCTCCGTGTGGAGAAGTTGCAGATCCTTCGGGCTGCAGTACGGCAGCTGACTTCCAGGAATTGGTCGTCACTCCGTTTTTGCATGCGAGTGTTAGGCCTCATGGCAGCCTCCTTCGAGGCGGTCCCATATGCTCAATACCACACTCGAGTGTTATAGAAGGAAGTTCTGTCCAGATGGAACAGATGTCCATCTTCTCTGGATTATCAAATCCGAGTAAGCCACCTAGTCAGGAGATCCCTGGTATGGTGGCTGACAGCACCGGCTCTGTTGGCCGGGAAGTAATTTCTTTCGGTTTACTGGATAGTGATCACGACGGACGCCAGCCTTACAGGTTGGGGGGAGTCTGGGGTGTTCAGTCGGCGCAAGGTCGCTGGACCACAGAGTAATCCCGCCTGCCGATCAATGTCCTGGAAATCCGGGCGATCAGGCTGTGCCTCTTCAAATGGTCTCAGAGGCTGCAAGGGCGTCCAGTCAGGATCCAGTCAGACAACGCCACAGCAGTGGCATATGTCAATCATCAAGGAGGAACAATAAGCTCAGCTGCAGCATCGGAGGTCGCTCGCATCCTGAAGTGGGCAGAGAGGAGCGTACCGGCACTATCAGCCGTGTACATTCCGGGTGTTGAAAACTGGCAGGCGGACTACCTGAGTCGCCAAATGCTGGACCAGGGAGAATGGTCCTTACACCCGGAGGTGTTCCAGCTCCTCTGCCAAAGATGGGGCACGACAGACGTAGATCTTCTGGCTTCCCGACTCAATCGGAAGGTATTGGGGTTTGTGGATTGTGGAGTGAGTACTCCGCCAAGGCTTCCTATTGTCCTGGGGGGGGGGGGGACATCAACCCAGATTCAAGATGGTAAAGGCTAATAAATCTCCGGTAAAGCGGGCACCCATGGAGCAGCACACAAGGGCATCAGGGAAGCTGGAGGCGCGGAAAACCCACCACGGAAGCCCAGGAAGAGCAAAGTCATGAAGAAGCAGGTGAAGGAGGACGATGTGCTGAAGCTGGGCGCCGGATCAACTTTATCTGACAGCAGAGTGTCAACCCCCGAGGAGACTGCCAAACTTCTGCTGGACTCCTAGTGAGTATCTACAGAACTTGATGAGAGTGTGCTGTGATGTCTGGGGGGTGAACATGGGACACATCAGAAATCATTGGGCTGTGTCATGATGAGGAGCAGTGGTCTGATTACAGCTATGTATTATGACAATCCTCCAAGCACCATATAAAAATAGGATTTTTTACTCACCGTAAAATCCTTTTCTTTGAGTCCATGGACCGACACAGCTTCTCTATTGACATAGTGGGTATTATCCGTTATTTAGGAGTGACTAGGCAGAAAACTTGTAAAAAGTGTTGCATCACACCTTCTACAGTACCGCCCCGGGGGCGGACCCTCTGGGTATATCCCCTGTGAGGGGGTTAACTCGGTAGCGGGTGTGTGTGACCCCCTGGTTGGGCTCCCCACACAAAAACAGGGCCAGCAGACGGAGGTTGTGGTTTTCAAAATCAAAAGGTGCGGTTTATTTCTCTATGTACAGTGACAAAAACACAGCAAAGCCAAAAAGAAACAAACAAAATAAATCCTGGTCAGTTTGACCTCTGACTAAACATGCAGGTTTCCTAAACTAACAACTGGGATCAGCCTGGTGCTGTCCTAGTCCCTAAGTCCCTGGTTTAGTAAAAGTCCAAACAAATAGCCACACAGGCTTTGCCTCACCGCACAGGGGTTCACTCTCCCTAGACAGTCCACACAGGTCTGGTTCCAGGCATGAGCTAACATCTAATGAAGCTGGGAGTTCTTATAGAGGCCTAAATGAGCTGACAAGGTTCAGCTGGTCTCCTCATCTCTGTCTGCACGACGCCCCACACTCTCCCTAGAGGTATGAGTCATCCATGAGCCCACTAGCCTTATACAACTCTCCACCTAGTTGTATAAGTCGGCATAAAGCCTGAATCTGGGAGAAATATATCTACCCCCCTGGATGCAACCAGGTGACTTTACCTTCCTGCTGTCACATACCCCCCCTCTTGTTTTAACCTTGGGGTTGGAACACCAGCAATCAGGCATTCATGTACTCGAGACAAAGCATCCACATTCCCCATTTGAACGCCAGGGCGATGCTTTACTGTGAAGTTGAATTCCTGTAGGGCCAGGAACCACCTATTCACTCTTCTATTTGTCTCCTTGTTTTGAGCCATCCACTTTAGCGGAGCGTGATCCGTAACCATGTCAAAGTGCCTACCTAGCAGATAGTACCGAAGGGAATCTAGAGCCCACTTCACCGCTAAACACTCCTTTTCAACCGTGGCGTAATTTACCTCATGGGACTTCAACTTCCTGCTGAGGTAAATGACTGGGTGCTCTTCCCCGTTCCAGACCTGGGACAATACTGCTCCTAACCCCACATCTGACGCATCACTTTGCACGACAAAGTCTTTCGAGAAGTCGGGTGAGTACAACACTGGCTGGCTACATAAGGCTTGTTTCAAGAATTGGAATGCTGCCTCAGCCTCGGGGGTCCATTTAATCATGACCGACCCTTTCCCTTTCGTCAGGTTGGTTAGGGGCACAGCCTTAGAAGCAAAGTGGGGAATGAAGCGCCGATAATAACCCGCGATTCCCAGAAAGGCTCGTACCTGCTTCTTGCTGTTGGGACGTGGCCAACTCTGGATGGCCTCGACTTTGTTGAGTTGGGGTTTTATTACTCCCCTGCCAATGGTGTACCCAAGATATTTGGCCTCCTCCTGCCCAATGGTACACTTCTTGGGGTTAGCCGTAAACCCCGCTTCCCGAACAGAGTCCAGGACTGCTTGCACTTTTGGCAGATGTGAGGCCCAATCTGTGCTATGGACAATTACGTCATCCAGGTAAGCCGCAGCATACTTCCGATGGGGCCTCAGCATCTGGTCCATTTTCCGCTGGAATGTGGCCGGCGCATTCTGTAACCCGAACGGCATTCTCTTATATTGGAACGCCCCGTCTGGGGTTACAAATGCGGTTTTCTCTTTGGCCGACTTGGCCAGGGGAATTTGCCAATACCCTTTTGTGAGGTCAAGAGTCGTCATGTATCGGGCTGTTCCCAGCCGGTCGATCAACTCATCTATACGTGGCATGGGGTAGGTGTCAAATTTTGTAACTTTGTTCAACTGACGAAAATCGTTACAAAATCGCCAGCTCCCATCCGGTTTAGGCACCAACACAATGGGACTAGACCAATCACTTTGGGACTCCTCTATCACCCCTAAGTTCAGCATTTTCTGTACTTCCTCCCGTATTGCCTCCCGTCGGGCCTCTGGGATCCGATAGGGTTTTAACTTCACCCTTTCACCGGGCGGGGTAATAATATCATGCTCTACCCCAGATGTTTGTCCCGGCAGCTCAGAGAACACCTCCTTGTTGCGAAGCACAAACTCCTTAACCTCCTGTTGTTGGGGTTGTGACAAGGTGGCTGCTATTCCAACCTCCGGAATCACGCAACCAGTTTGAGCTGGTGACCAAGTTTCTGCGACTAGGGACTCTCTATCCCTCCAGGCTTTCAACAGATTAACGTGATATATCTGTTCGGGCTTTCGCCTTCCTGGTTGTCTGACCTTGTAATTCACTTCGCTCACTTTTTCCATTATCTCGTAGGGGCCTTGCCATTTGGCAAGGAATTTACTTTCAACCGTAGGGACAAGTACCAATATCCTATCCCCCGGGGAAAAGGTACGGGTCTTTGCTCCACGGTTGTACACTCTCTGCTGTGCCAACTGCGCTTGGGCCAAATGTTCCTTCACGATGGGCATTACCTGTGCAATTCGATCTTGCATCAGGGCGACATGCTCAATCACACTCCTGTGGGGAGAACTCTCACTTTCCCAAGTTTCCTTGGCAATATCCAACAGCCCTCTTGGGTGTCTCCCATACAGTAACTCAAAGGGGGAGAATCCCGTAGAGGATTGGGGCACCTCCCTAATAGCAAACATCAAATAAGGAAGTAGACAGTCCCAATCCTTTCCATCTCTATCCACCACTTTCTTCAACATTTGTTTTAGGGTTTTGTTGAATCTTTCAACCAGCCCATCGGTTTGGGGGTGATACACAGATGTACGCAATTGCGTCACTTTGAACAATTTACACAGCTCTTTCATAACCCGGGACATAAAGGGTGTACCTTGGTCCGTAAGCAGTTCTTTACAAATACCCACCCGGCTAAAAACAAGAGATAGCTCTTTGGCTATGGTTTTGGCCGAGGTATTTCTGAGAGGGATCGCTTCTGGATAACGGGTGGCATAGTCCATTATAACCAATATGTACTGGTGCCCCCTAGCGGACTTGATTATAGGACCTACCAAATCCATTGCGATTCTCTCAAACGGGACCTCAATGATGGGTAGAGGGACCAGCGGGCTACGGAAATGTGGCATCGGGGCCGACCTCTGACACACAGGGCAGGAGGAACAATAATTTTCTATGTCCTTCATCACCCCAGGCCAATAGAATCTCTGTAATACCCTCTCTCGGGTTTTCTCTGTCCCCAGATGACCTCCAAGAATGTGCCCATGGGCCAACTCCAACACCAACTTCCTGTAAGGTTTGGGCACCACCAGCTGCTCAACGGTTTCTTCTGCCCTTTTTGCCACCCGATACAGTAGGTCCTTCTCTACGCTGAAGTATGGGTAAGTGCAGGTATTATCTGGGTTCACTAACTCGCCATCTATTTCCACTACGTTTTCCCGTGCCTTTATTAGGGCGGGGTCTTTTAACTGTTCTGTGGCAAAATTTTCCCTGTGAACCTCCAGATCAGAAAACTCCACAGACGGTAGGTTTTCGTCTGAGGAGGTGGGCTCCTCTCCAGTTTCTTGAGTCTCCCCTGCCAATACTGACAAGGGAAATTCTGGAGAGTCCTCACCACTCTCAGAGGAGTTCTGGCTATCACATTCCTGGTACATAGGGGCACCAGTGGGGGGCTCAGGATCATCCCACAGTTCCCAGAACTTCGGAAAATCCCTTCCCACAATGGCATCATGCGGTAATTGAGATACTAACCCCACTGGATGAGAGAGGGTACCTTTGGGGGTCTCGAAACACACTGTAGTCACTGGATACTCTCGGGTGTCCCCATGCACACAAATAACAGCTACCTTGCTATTCCCAGAGACCTCTGTTTTAACTAATTCAGCCTTTATCAGGGTCACAAGGCTACCTGAATCCAGTAATACCACAACATTTCTACCATTAATACACATTTTGCATAAATGTTTCTCAGTTCCCCGAATGGCAGTGCATGCGACTGTCGCACACAGCGACTGACGTCTGTCCATCAGAAAGTCACATTGCATGGGTTCCTCCACAACCGGGCAATTTGCTGCAATATGTCCCGCTTGCCGGCAGCGGTAGCAAACGATCCTTCTTGCGGCCTCTTGAGCCGCTGATTTCCCAGGCTGTTCTCGCCAAACTTGGGGTAGAGCTCCCACCCTCTCACTCTCTCCACCCTCACCCCTTGGAATCCTCTTATCCGCCCCTGGGGATGGTCTGGTCTTAGGGTGGAAAGTCCGAGAGTCTCTGGAAGAGGCCGTCAGGTTCTCTGTAGCCAAGTATCTCTCTACACGATCCACAAGTTTACCGGCCGTTTCTGGGTCTCCATGGCTTACCCACTTTTGAATGGCGGTAGGAAGAGCTCTCAAGAAACGATCCATCACAACACGTTCCACAATCTCCGGTGCGGACAAAGTCTCTGGCTGTAGCCACTTCCTGCTCAGGTGAATGAGATCATACATTTGAGACCTGGGGGGTTTTCCAAGCTGGAAAGTCCAGTTATGCACACGCTGAGCCCGGACAGCCAGGGTGACACCCAGCCTTGCCAATATTTCAGCTTTTAGCATCACATAGTCTTTTGCTTGGTCAGGCTCTAGGTCATAGTAAGCCTTCTGCGATTCACCAGTTAACAGAGGAGCCACCAGTCCAGCCCACTGCTCCTCAGGCCACTTTTCTCTTTCAGCAGTCCTTTCAAATGTGGTCAAAAATACCTCTGGATCATCCTCTCCAGTCATTTTTGTCAATAAACGACTCACCCCAAAGGACGCGGTATTAGTGGGACGGCTTTCCTCACTGGTCTGCGGACGTTGCTGCATTACTGCTTCCATTTGTTGTAGTCTCTGCTCTTGCTTCTGTAACAGGTCTATGAAGCGGGCCTCAGATTGCTGCTGGGCTTGTTGATGAGCTTGCTGCTGGGCTGCAAGGCTCCTTTGCAAACCTGCATTTGTCTGCTGTTGATTGGCATTTGCTAGAGCCAGCTGTTTCAGTATCTCCTCCATGCTGGCTTAAAAAAAACTGCCACTGGTTCTCCACCAACTGTGAGGGGGTTAACTCGGTAGCGGGTGTGTGTGACCCCCTGGTTGGGCTCCCCACACAAAAACAGGGCCAGCAGACGGAGGTTGTGGTTTTCAAAATCAAAAGGTGTGGTTTATTTCTCTATGTACAGTGACAAAAACACAGCAAAGCCAAAAAGAAACAAACTAAATAAATCCTGGTCAGTTTGACCTCTGACTAAACATGCAGGTTTCCTAAACTAACAACTGGGATCAGCCTGGTGCTGTCCTAGTCCCTAAGTCCCTGGTTTAGTAAAAGTCCAAACAAATAGCCACACAGGCTTTGCCTCACCGCACAGGGGTTCACTCTCCCTAGACAGTCCACACAGGTCTGGTTCCAGGCATGAGCTAACATCTAATGAAGCTGGGAGTTCTTATAGAGGCCTAAATGAGCTGACAAGGTTCAGCTGGTCTCCTCATCTCTGTCTGCACGACGCCCCACACTCTCCCTAGAGGTATGAGTCATCCATGAGCCCACTAGCCTTATACAACTCTCCACCTAGTTGTATAAGTCGGCATAAAGCCTGAATCTGGGAGAAATATATCTACCCCCCTGGATGCAACCAGGTGACTTTACCTTCCTGCTGTCACACCCCTCAGTCTGCATCTCGCAGATCAGTTTGTCAAAAAGCAGTACGAACTTAAAAGGAGGGGTGGGTGCTGTGTCGGTCCATGGACTCAGAGAAAAGGATTTTATGGTGAGTAAAAAATCCTATTTACTCTTTCGTCCATGGACTGACACAGCTTCTCTATTGACAAAGTGGGACGTCCCAAAGCAGTGTCAGAGAAAAAACAAGGGGTGGTAACAGCATAAAAATAAACTTCACCCCAAACACAAAACAGCACTCCTCCAACGGAGGAGTTGCAACTCTAAACGGCCGCCTGCAAAACTTTGCGGCCGAAAGAGGCATCTGAAGATGCACCTACATCAACTTTGTAGAATTTTGTGAAAGTGTGAGCGGACGACCAAGTCGCCGCTTTACATAATTGGGAAACAGACGCTTGATGTCGGAAAGCCCAAGAGGCACCTTTTGCCCTGGTCGAATGCGCCGTGACTGGGAAGGGGGGCGCTTGACCCTTTAAGGCGTAAGCCTGGATTACTATCTGTCGGATCCACCTAGATATGGTGGCCGACGAGACTGCTTGGCCCTTCTTGGGACCAGCCACCAAAACAAACAGTGAGTCTGACTTCCGGAACAGGGAAGTAGCAGATAGGTATACTCTCAAAGTTCGGACAACGTCCAAGGAATGCAACGCCGACTCCTTAGGATTCGACGGATGAGGACACAAGGATGGAAGTACAATGTCTTCGTTGAGATGAAAAGCCGAAACGACTTTCGGAAGAAAGGAAGGCTGCGGCCGCAGCACCACCTTATCCTTGTGGAAAATCAAATAGGGAGCCTTGCAGGACAAGGCTGCCAGCTCAGAGACTTGTCTAACTGACGTAACAGCCACCAAAAAGACCACTTTCTGAGAAAGTGTCAACAGGGGAAAATCTCTATTATTCTCAAACGGTGCCTTCTGAAGCACAGAGAGGACCAAGTTCAAGTCCCACGGAGGTAGCGGGGGACGGACCGGAGGGGCCACATTTCGAACCCCCTGCACAAATGTACTCACGAGACAGTGAGTCACCAGGGGTCACTGAAAAAAGACAGCCAGAGCAGATATCTGTCCCTTAATCGTACTTAGGGCAAGCCTTTGGTCCACCCCATGCTGTAAAAACAGCAGGATTCTGGAAACCAAATAAGTACGCGGATGCCATTTAATTTCCTCACACATGGAGATGTAGGCCTTCCAAGTGCGGTGATAAACCTTCCTAGAGGACGGTTTCCGAGCACTTCTCATAGTAGAGATTACTGAATCTGACAGGCCCCGGTCTCTCAGTACCTGGTTCTCAACAGCCATGCCGTTAAAGCCAGTGATCGTAAAGCAGGATGGAGTATGGGACCTTGCGATAGCAGGTCCTTCCGTAGTGGTAGGGGCCAGGGGACGTCTGCTACCAGACGTACTAGATCAGCGTACCAAGGACGCTAAAGCCAATCTGGAGCGATTAGGATCATTGGAATTCCCTCTGCCTCCACTCTGTGGAGCAGAAGAGGAAGAAGCCTTAAGGGAGGGAAGGCATAGATTAGCCGATGCTGATCCCACAATGCCACCAACGCGTCCGTTGCGTCTGCCCATGGGTCTCTTGACCGGGCCACAAACCTCAATACCTTCCGATTGAGTCGGGAAGCCAGAAGATCTACGTCTGGTGTGCCCCATCTTTGGCAGAGGAGTTGGAACACCTCCGGGTGTAAGGACCATTCTCCCTGGTCCAGCATCTGGCGGCTCAGGTAGTCCGCCTGCCAGTTATCCACACCCGGAATGTACACGGCCGACAGTGCCGGTACGCTCCTCTCTGCCTATTTCAGGATGCGAGCGACCTCCAATGCTGCAGCTGAGCTTCTTGTTCCTCCTTGATGATTGACATATGCCACTGCTGTGGCGTTGTCTGACTGGATCCTGACTGGACGCCCTTGCAGCCTCTGAGACCATTTGAAGAGGCACAGCCTGATCGCCTGGATTTCCAGGACATTGATCGGCAGGAGGGCTTCCTCTGGGGTCCAGCGACCTTGCGCCGACTGAACACCCCAGACTCCCCCCCCCCAACCTGTAAGGCTGATGTCCGTCGTGATCACTATCCAGTAAACCGGAAGAAATTACTTCCCGGCCATTAGAGCCGGTGCTGTCAGCCACCATACCAGGGATCTCCTGACTAGGTGGCTCACTCGGATTTGATAATCCAGAGATGATAGGCAGCTGTTCCATCTGGACAGAACTTCCTTCTGTAACACTCGAGTGTGGTATTGAGCATATGGGACCGCCTCGAAGGAGGCTACCATGAGGCCTAACACTCGCATGCAAAAAACGGAGTGACGACCAAATCCTGGAAGCCAGCTGTCGTACTGCAGCCCGGAAGGTCTGCAACTTCTCCACACGGAGGAATACCTTTGCCTCTGAGGAATCCAGAATCAACCCCAGGTACACTAGGTGTTGAGTGGGCACCAATACTGACTTTTGCGTGTTTAGTATCCAACCACAGTCTCGAAGAGTCTGACAGGTAATGGACACGCTTACCTCTAATTCTGAGCTTGAAGGGGCCTTCAGTAGAAGGTCGTCCAAGTAGCCCATGATAGCGATACCCCGCTGTCTTAGAAGTACCAGAATCGGAGCGAGCACCTTGGTGAACGTCCTGGGTGCTGAGGCAAGGCCAAACGGGAGGGCCACAAACTGGTAGTGGTTCTTCCCGATAGCAAATCGCAGAAACCTCTGGGGACATGCAGGTATGTGTCCTTGATGTCAAAGGAGGCCAGAAAGTCCCGCGGATGGAGAGCCGTGACTACAGATCGAACCGACTCCATCCGAAATCTTTGTACCTTCACAAAGCAATTGAGGGCTCTGAGATCCAAGATTGGATGAACCCCATCCTTCTTCGGCACAATGAACAGATTTGAGTAAAAACCCTGACCCCGTTCCTGTTCTGGAACTGGAATAACTACCCCGCGTTCCAGTAGACCCTGGACCGCCCCATACAGGGCCTCCCGACGGGTCGGTAGTAGCTGGAGATTGGAGGTGATGAATCTGTTTGGTGGACAAGAGAGAAATTCTATCTTGTAGCCTGAGGAGATTACTTTGCAAACCCACCTGTCGGAGACTAGAGCTGTCCACTCAGTCGCGAATTTGCGAAGACGTCCCCCCACCCGAGAGCTGGGTGGGGGCGGACCTTCATGCGGATGCAGATTTGTCCACAGGCCTGTTGGGTTTGCGGGACCAAGGACGCTTTTGTCCTTGGGCAGGCGCCTTGTCGGCCTGGGGTCTTTTCCCTGTCGCCCTAGGGGGACGAAAAAAACGCTTGCGTGCAGTAAAGGAGGGCCCTTGCCCTTGGCGTGGCCCCCTACCCTTGCTAGTTTGAGGAAGCAAAGTGCTTTTACCTCCTGTGGCATCCTTGATGATGTCATCCATAGAGGCCCAAAAAAGTCTGTCGCCCTTAAAAGGCAGATCCAACAGGGCTTTCTTGGAGGTCTGGTCCGCAGACCAGCCCTTTAGCCAGATCAGGCGGCGTATTGCTACTGCATAAACCGAAGCTTTTGACAGCAGGGGAATAGTATCCATGTCTGACTCGCAGACAAACCTAAGGCCCTGGACCAACTGGTCGGCCAATGTTATCTCATCAGGAGGAGCATCTTGCTCCTTAACCCCTGGAGTAGCAATCTTGCCCATTCAGTAGGTGTCTGGGACACTAGGGCCCCCGCCAATGCCGGGCGTACTGCCGAACCTACCACTGAGTATAGGTAGCGAGCGAGTGCTTCAGCCTTCTTATCCACAGGGTCCTTGAAAACAGGAGCCCCTTCTACTGGAATTGTGGTGGCTCTATTAAGTCTGGACACCGGAGGGTCCACTATAGGGGGAGAGGTCCATTTCTTCAGAAAACTCTCCTCAAAGGGGTACCGTACCGCAAACCTCTTTGGGGCTGTAAAGACCCTCAGTGGGTTCTCCCATTCCTTGTATAAGAGTTTATTAAAATAAGACACACAAGGGAACACCTTAGCAGTGCGGGCAGGTTTATGAAACCCAAAGTGGACCGGAGTCTCTGCTGCTTCTGCAGTATTTTCCAACTTTAGCGTATCCCACACTGCAGTAATAAGGTCAGATACCAAAGCCGTCTTGCGTACTGACCTGGACTTGGAATCATCCTCACTGTCCGAACGGTCAAGGTCTGCAGTCTCTGATGCGTCAGAATCTGGGCCCTGAGCCGTAGCTGGACTTGGTTCTGCATCAGAATTATCCCCAGAAGCTTGCAGGGGATGGGGGTGTTTACTACCCCCTGTATTCCCGTGTGCTGCTTCCACCCTGGCAGCAAACGCCTCTAGGATTGCCGTCATAGCGTTCATAGACACCTCAGGGGCACCAGCTGCTAAATCTGGTGTTTCAGGGGAGAAGACATCTGACTCAGATGCCATGCTGACCACGCGCTGACACCCACAGGGCTCCAGGCAAGATATCAATGGGCCACCCTCCTGTGCTGCAGAGATGCTGGGTCACCCAGAGGACTCACCACCCTTGGATCGGTACCGCTATGCTGCCGTGCTGCGCCTGTGATGCTGTCCCACCGCTGCTGTGTCAGTCTGCTTCTTTTATCAGTGCTTCCTGTGTAAATTTCTCGCGTCAGTGTAATGTACCCTAGAGGCCGGAGACTCTCGCAAAATGGCCGCCAAACGTCTGTATGGAAGATAATGTGGGCTCTAAGAAAATGGCCGCCGAGCCGAAGATAGAGGCCAAAGCAGCCGTAGACCACAAAAAGATGGCTGCCGAACGGCAATATATAAATACATACAGCGTGGATCATTACAAACATGGCCACCGATCAGTCGATAGAGGGCAGAGGGTGTGGAACTACAAGAAAATGGCGCCGAAACCACAGGAAGATGGCCGCTGGGCAGTCACTAGAGGCCGAACCCGGCATGGACCACCGCAAAATGGCCGCCGACAGCATGGAGGGGGAAGAAGCACATACAGGTAAGCAGAAATTACATTTCTTTTAAATGTTAGTTACAGCCAGCCCCGCTCCAGTGGAAACCCTTAGGTGACCCCCAGCACCCAGCAACCTTTAGCTAGAAGCCCAGGGAGGAGGAAAGGGCAGGGAGAGAGGGAGGGAAGAAAGGGGCCACAACCACTTACTTGATCTCTCCAGGAATGTCCAGCAAAATCACCCAGCCGAGGCAGGGGAGTTTACTTACCTATCCTGCATGTATCATGCTGGAAGACATTCCAAACAGATCATCGTCCGCGCGTGGAAGGTGACTGTCGGCCAGGCATGCTGTGATTGGACCCAAGGGGACGATCATATGTATGCCCTGGAGCGCGACGCTCACCAGACAGGCTGCTGCGACTCGGCCGTAAGGTCAGCCAAGGCTGAGCAGTCCGATGCAGGCCCTGGAGCTTAGGCTCACCGGCCACCCGTGGAGCGACGGGCATGTCGTGGAAAACCCAGCACGTAGCTAGGGTCGGCACACGCTCGATGGCCGAAACTGAAAGGGGGGGGGAGTTTGGGACTTTGAATGAGGCGCATATGTGGTGCACCTCCATCCCTAATTCGAAAAAAAGTAAATGGAAGTTTGGGACTTTGAGTGAGACTGTAGACATGGTGTAGGTAAAAAAGGTACAAAAAGGCCGAAACTGGGGATACTACAAGGATTGAGGATCCAGCCTGTCACCCAGTCGGCAATAGATCGCAGGACACAAAAAAAAAATGTAGCAAAAAAATATATTTTTCCCCCGGACCAATGGGCCCGAAGGGAGCCATGTCCTACTCCTCGCTAGACAGAAAAAAACTGATCTGCGAGATGCAGACTGAGGGGATATACCCAGAGGGTCCGCCCCCTGGGCGGTACTGTAGAAGGTGTGATGCAACACTTTTTACAAGTTTTCTGCCTAGTCACTCCTAATTAACGGATAATACCCACTTTGTCAATAGAGAAGCTGTGTCGGTCCATGGACGAAAGAGTAAGTAGTCACGTCAACCAGGACACTGGTTACTTCCAACAATGGCCTTGGGGGAGGTCAATGGATTTCAAGTGCACCTGTCATTTTGTAACAGATAATGGCAGTGAAGGAGGTACAAGGGATGAAAGGCAGGCATTAACTTTAGGGCTACAAATGAGGATGGGTTTGGAAAAGATTTTTTTTAGAGGTGGCATCATCCTTATCCTTCCCTTCTTCATGGAGCACTGACTTGGAACAAGCAAGCCAGGTATCCAAACCACGAATACTTGTGCCAGGTTGGGGGAGCAAGGATGAAACGGACAGCTCCCACATGCCTACATTTAGAATGCAGTTGAACCCATAGGCGTGCACACAGGGTGTGCCGGGTGTGCCCAAGCACATCCTAATCATCCCATGTGCATTAGCATTATCCAGGAGCAGCACCAGGTGGGTGGTTGAGGTTGCCAGTGGCCATTGTAAATGCCCCCATTATATTAAAATCTAGGTTAAACTTTAGGAACACGTTACACCCGTATTTAGGGCATATCGTAATATGCTCCCAATCAATTGGCTCCCACCACCAGAGCCTCCTTCCTGTGACAGCAGGTGGCGTTCATATGTGTTTGAGCTTTGGGGTGCACACTAATACAATAGGCTGCGCACACCTATGGTTGAACCCCTAGCTCTAGAAAGTTATCACTATGGCAGCCATATGCAATTGGGTGTAGAGTAATTAGATGCGACAGGCACCGCCACTTTTCTAGGCAGAGAACCAGTTGAGACTACATTTTTTCCCTTTCTTTCGGCATTTCCATTCTTTTCACATCTAGCATGTTCACACAGCACCAAACTCAATCACAACCTAACCTCCTAGCACATCTATGATAGATGGCTACATATAGAGATTTAAAACATAGTGGGACGATTAATGAAGAGCAACTTCACATCCAAAAACTAAATTCCTTTGGTTGTAGTAAGGAACAATGTGTTCCACTTTTAGCATTACAGCCAAATTCCATTGACACAGACGTAAACTCAACATACCTATGGAGAATGTGCGACACAAGAAAGCTGTGTTGGCTCCTTCTAGTGAACATAAGGGAAAACTGCAGCAGGTGGCCCAGGAAGCTCAGCTGAGAAGCCATGATAGGGCAGGCATAACATGTGCAACAGTTATAAAGCTGCAATGGCTGAACCCTTGCCAGAAAACAAAAAAGTCTACCATCATCAGGAATGATGAACTTTCATAGCAGATGGGGATTGCTCTACGTTTGCTGCAACTACGACCACACAAGTGCTTGCTAGGACTGAGGGATGCTGACAAGGACTTGCTGGGGCACTCAGAAAGCCTGCTGATTTCTTTGTTTTGGAAAAGAAACAGAACTTTTAACGCGTGGGCACAGCTTCTCCTGTTGTGCTGGGGAAGAACACAGGAAGCCCATTTGAATCAGTGATGCTGGGAAATGGGTAGAAGTCTCAGCGTCCCTCTACGCTAAGGTGACCAGATTGTTAAAATGAAATCTGGGGACATTTTTTATTACTAGTAATGGTGGCAATCAGCGACTCTCTGCCCGTCGCCGCCCGCCTCACAGTCTGTCAAGTTTTACTCTCCAGGCCCCGGCTACTACTGGGTGGGGAGCGGAGGAAGATCACTCTGCCAGGGAAGGCAAGGAGATAAGCAGGCAGGCGACTGACCGGGACTTGAGCCAAGGCAGAACATGCGAGCAGGGCTGAATTGGGCATGCACCCGAACCAGCACATGATCATCAGAAAGGGGCAGATAATGGAAAAAAAATACACACCCTAAACTAGTAGGCGCGGCGGAGCGGGTGTGTGTAATTCATAATTTTTTTTTTTAATTCTGCACTGACTGTCTTTGAAATTGCCCCAGCCCCTGTTCAAATCCAATCCAGGGACAAAACCAGGGACAGACTTGGTCCGGGGACAGTGTCCTCAATCCGGGGACTGTCCCCTGAAACCGGGGATGTCTGGTCACCCTACTCTATGCCCAGCAGTGCCAACAAAATGCAGAAAGCTGAATCGTAACCACTTCAGTACCGGGCACTTTCCCCCTTCCTGCCCAGGACAATTTTCAGCTTTCGACGCTATTGCGCTTTGAATGACAATTGCGCGGTCATGTAACACTGTACCCAAACTAAATTTTTATAATTTTCTACCCACAAATGGAGCTTTCTTTTGGTGGTATTTGATCACCTCTGGGGTTTTTACATTTTGCTAAACAAACTAAAAAAGACCAACATATATTAATAGTAAAAAGGTGAAGTCTGAGCATGTAGGCCCTTTACAAAATAATCTAGAGTGGTTGACTGGGGACAAGGAGAAGGCCAATTTATTAAATACTTTCTTCAGCTCTGTGTATACAATGGAGCATGGGGGAGCTCATGTCCATAATGGGGGTGGTAGTAACACAGCCCCAAATGCACAATGGCTCAAAAGTGATATGGTCCAGAAATATTTAGACAGAATAAAGGTGGATAAAGCACCTGGACCAGATGGCATCCACCCATGGATCCTAAAAGAATTGAGCTCTGTAATTTCAAAGCCATTGTATCAAATTTTTAGGGACTCATTAATGACAGGAATAGTACCACTGGATTGGCGCAGGGCGAACGTGGCGCCTATATTTAAAAAGGGAACAAAGTCTTTATGCAATTACTATAGACCTGTTAGTTTAACTTCCATAGTTGGGAAGATACTGGAGAGATTAATAAAAGACCACATAGATGAGTTCTTGCTGGAAAAAAACTATTTAAGCAACAGACAGCATGGATTCATGAAAGACAGAAGTTGTCAGACAAACCTGATTTCTTTTTATGAAGAGGTAAGTAAAACCTTGGACAGAGGGGTGGCTGTGGACGTGGTATACTTGGATTTTGCAAAAGCGTTCGATACAGTTCCCCACACACGGCTCATGTGTAAGGTAAAGTCTACAGGATTGGAAATATCAGTTTGTAGATGGATAGAAAACTGGCTAAAAGACAGAATTCTGAGAGTCGTGGTTAATGAGTAGTGGTTAAACACCATTCCCTTGGCCTCCAAGATTCTGCTCTATCCTGGTTCTCTGCCTATCTATTACAGCGCTCCTTCAGTGTTACCTACAACTCTGTCTCCTCCTCTCCATTGCCCCTTTCTGTGGGGGTCCCCCAAGGCTCTGTTCTTGGACCACATCTCTTCTCTATCTACACCTCCTCCCTTGGTCACTTGATAACCGCCCACGGCTTTCAATACCACCTATACGCCGATGACACCCAAATCTATGTCTACTCCTCACCTCACTCCTTCAGTCTCCTCTCGCATTACTAACTTACTAACTGACATCGCATGGATGTCGCACCACTTCCTTAAACTAAATCTCTCTAAAACTGAGTTACTAATATTCCCCCCCCGCCCGTGCCCCCCTCCATGACTTTTCCATCAAAATCAACAATGCAACCATCAGTCCCTCCCCTCACGCCAGGGTACTAGGTGTAAACCTAGACTCTGACTTGTCATTTCAGCCTCAAGTCCAATCGTTGTCAAAAGTTTGTAGAATTCACCTCCGTAACATCTCTAAAATTCGCCCCTTTATAACAAATGAAACCACCAAACTCCTCATTCACTCCATTGTTATCTCTCGCCTTGACTATTGCAACTCCCTTCTCATTGGCCTGCCTCTCCATAAGCTCCTCCCCTCTTCAGTCTATCATGAATGCTGCTGCCAGACTTATCCACCTTACCAACCACTCAGTGTCTGCCAAACCTCTCCAATCCCTACACTGGCTCCCGATCACCAAGCGAATTAAATTCAAAATACTAACCACAACCTACAAAGCCATCCACAACTCTGCTCCGAGCTACATCACCAATCTTGTCTCCAAACATATCCCAAACCGTCCTCTCTGCTCTTCTCAAGACCTCCTACTGTCAAGCTCTCTCGTCTCCTCCTCCCATGCTCATCTCCAGGATTTCTCCAAAGCCTCTCCCTGTCATGCCGTGTCTGGGATTTGATCCCAGGGCCTGGTGTTCATAGACTGTTTTCCTATGTCCTGAACCACCAGTGAACTGGTTTTATGTTAGCATCGTAGTTATGTTCTTTTTCACTAGTGGGGATGTTTGCTCCACCCTGGGACCAGCTGTCAGCAGTCTTCTCATTAGTGTCCCTATATATTCCCACTTCCCCTTCCTGTCCGTGCCTTAGGATAGGTTCCTGTTTATGGATGCTCTTGCTTTTTGGTTACCTACTTGGCTCGTCTTGACTACGATTCCTGGATTATCCCTTGAACCTGGTTAACCTTGCTGCCGACCCTCCCTGGCTTGTTCTGACTACGTTACCTGGATTGTCCTTTTCCCTCCTGGGATCCTGTCTTCTGCCTACTAACCGTGAGTTGTTGCTGGGGGTTGTGGTTAGGCTATCTGCACCTTCCTTTGTGGTTCCTTATTTCCTGTCTGTGGGAGATCTCAGCCGTCCCTCCACCTGACACCGGGATAACAAGACTACCGGTCAGGAAAGCGGAGGGACGGTTGTAGTTTCCTGGCAGACCTGACACTCCCATCCTCTGGAACTCATTATCTCAACCTGTCTGGCTATTGCCTACTCTTGCTACCTTCAGGCGATCCCTGAAATCTCGCCAGCGGTTACTATAGCATTCAGCTAGAAAGGACTTCGAATCTGAGAGTCTCTACCAGCGACTCAAGAGAATGTAGATAGGAGTACCTTCGCTGCGCTGCGGCTCCTATCAGGGGAAGATGTCCCTCCAAGGGAGTTACCAGAGGCCCATCCATCACTGGGTTGATGCTGCTCCACACTCTCCGGACGGGTAACCTCCCCGGCCTCCTCACCTCAGACATGGGCCCCATCTACCTCAGGGACCCTCGGACGTCTCCACCCTCGCGGGATCCAGTCGAAGTCACTGGACCCCAGGCCTCCTAGTACAGTACCTCACCCCAGGCTGAAGGTGCCTGGGATGGACTCCGACTCCATTCCGGTCAGGCCTAGAGCACCTGAGCCGAAATCCAGAACCGCCCGCACCCAGGCCTAAGGTGCCTGGGCGCATGGAGAAGATCCTCCGGAAGAACCTCGTGGTTAGGGCGTCTTCCCCTTTTATCTCTTCCCATCGACCACGGCGGGTTCCCCGCCCTCGCCGTACCATCTCTGGAAAGGGACAAAAAGGCTAGCACTGTAATGGCAAATCTACCTTGAGCCTCCAGGTACCCCGCCACCCAGAGGCCAAGGAGATTATTACACCATCCAATCCTCCACGAACACAAGTGGTCCACTATCCCTATACTTCCACACCTGGGTGTCCCACATAAATTTAAAGACCCCGCTACATACTCCCCCCTGTGATTTGACGCTGGTCCCCAGCGTCTGGTGCAAACCCATGTCTCCCATGGAGTGAGGACACAAGCTTAGCCCCATAGGCTATCCCTAAAATTTTGAACCTCAACCATACCAAGACCTGCTCAAGGGGAAAGGGAATATAAAACAATAAAACTTCTCCCAAAAAAACATCTATCATGTACACATATACAATCCCTCCCATCACTGTCTAAGAACCACCCCACACTCAGCAGTCTTGACGGACGAATCTCCTGCAGAGGGAAAAAAACACACAAGGAAATCCACATCCTGACACTTTTTCTATGTTAATTTGGAATGAATGGGTCCATCAACCAATAGACCCATTCGCTCCAATGAGTAAAGTGATGCGCGTGTTAAAAAAACAAACAGCCGTTGCACAACACTGCCACCTGGTGACAGTGCCGCGGTAATGACACTTGGTGCAATCTTCATTCTTCCTGCGTCCCTACACTAATTCTACCCCAAAGTCTGTCTTTGAACTGTGAGGAAGAGAGAACAACAAAAAAAAACTTCTCTCATTCCTCCTTAAGAGTGGAAAACAAAAGCCCAAAAAAAAAAAAAAAAACTAGGGCACAGTTCGGATGCTCCAGCAGGAACACTTCTGGAAGATTGTTGGAAAGAACAAGTAAATCTCTTCTCACAAGTAAAACTTCGGGTCAGGCAAGAACAAGGGCTTCAGATGTTTATCAAAAACCTCAATTGAATAGTCAGCATCATCCCCATCTTTCCTGCAGATGCGCACCTTATCTGCGTGGATATGGCGGCCCCACATCCAGTCTGCTCTGCAGTCCCGAAACTTTTTCGACACGGGTGGCGAACAGGACAAATATCTTCGTGCATGGGGTACTTTGAGCTTTTCCCAAACAAATTCGTCATACCATCTCTGGCGTATGACCTCAACTTCGAAAAGTAAGTCCCGAGGCAAGTAGGGATATTCCCACCCATACTCACGGGCGACTCTCTGTGAGAAAAGTCGTTGCAATCTGGCCAAAGGAGGCATGGCTTCCCGCTCACCTTCTCCGGGTTGAACGATGGCCTCCGGATGCCGAGGTACTTTCACTACCTCTAATGGCTTTTCTCTCGGTGCTCGTAGTGAGGCTCACTGCATCCCCGCCACCAAGACGGGCGTTGTTGTAGATTGTGGGAAGGCACTCTGAGGACTAGACTTCCTCGTAGACTCCGGGGCTTGTACCCGGGGCATGCTGTCTCCTATAGACATAGGGGAATCCTGCGGTACACGTAACACAGGCAATGGGCGTTTGTCCCAGCCCTTCCGATGAACAGTTCATCAATCTCCCCGTCATCTCCACAATCTGACAGCGACTCTAGGTCGGAAGTGTCATACATCTCGGCGGGAAGGTAGTCTCTGGTAGACGTGGTACTACCCTCCCTTGCGGGCTCCACCGGCTGTGGACCCCCGACACCTCCAACCACCACCACAGTCCCAGCCCCTGGCTCACCTTGACCTTTTGTAGAACTGGGATGTCCAGGACTCTTCCAACCGGATCCATCCAGGCCAGGCAAGCGACGGGGTGAAGCTCGACCATGACCACAGGAGGCCTGCACCAGACCAACTTTCCTCTTCGGAGGTGGGAGCAGAGAATCTGTGGTGACCGAAGCAGCATCCTCCAGATTTTTTTTCTCTCAGTCTCTGATTGGGCAGTCACATCGCCCTGGTCAGTGCGTACGGGAACCTCCGCAAAGGCCTGGATCTCTCCTTCTAGAGTAGCGGTACCTGTGAGGCTGTTGAGGCGAAGGGCCCGGGGCCTTACTGTAGATGGCTCCACCTCGAACAAGAACTCTTTGCATGCCTCGCAACGCCCGAATGGCTTCAGGTGGACCACTAGTCCCGAGCACCCGGGACAGATCACGCCGAGGGCCTCCGTGTCTCTGCATGAGTACAAAGCCAACTGCCCTCGGGGCCTGAGTCTTATCCCCGTGTCTGTAAGGGGAGCAGCGAACGTAGTCATCTTTGTGGGGTAGGGAACCGGAATCCACGGGGAGCTTGAGGCCATTCCGACTATCTGCTGCTCCATCACGCACTGACCACGCGCCGAAGTCTCCACGTGAGTTCCTCCACATGGCCAGACTCCTCCCATGACTTGCATGTTTTCGCAGGCTTCCTTCAAGCTCCGCCCACGAACTGTACAGTCACGAGGTGCCTCGTGGCGCAGTGCAATAAAAGCCCCCACATGTAGTACTTCACACGGCTGGACTCCTCCCTTTTCTCGCTCCTCTGCATGGGCCTTTCCCGTCCTAGGGTCATTTCCATGACTTTGAGCAGGGATGCACTTTGGACAATCACATGGCCAACCTGCTCGGAACTCCTCCAGGCAGCAAAGTCCAGACACAGCCATTCCTTCTTCCAAAGTTAAAACACATATCATCCCGGACTGACGAGCCCCCACGTGTAGCGGCCTCACCCCATCTCCTTTGTCTAGGGGTATGTCACACGACAGGGTGAGATGCGCTACGGCCCATGTCCTCCCCATAGCTGTGGGTGAGGTGAAGGCCAGTACCAGATATTTCCTCGGGCCTATGTGTTTTGTTCTGGAATACAGTCCTGCCATGTTCACACTTCCCTTTGCTCCCATTAACCAGAGTTCCACACACCGATCACAGTCCAACTCTTGCTTTATTGAACATCTCCCAATAAACAGTGCTTCAGTAGCCAACTGGTTGCGACTTGATAACATTTTGATACGGGGGTGAGCAGGTCGAGGCACTATCCTGGTTATCAACTAAACCACTGCGATCTCGCCAGCGGTTACTATAGCATTCAGCTGGAAAGGACTTAGAATCTGAGAGTCTCTACCAGCGACTCAAGAGAACGTAGATAGGAGCCGCAGCGCAGCGAAGGTACTCCTATCAGGGGAAGATGTCCCTCCAAGGGAGTTACCAGAGGCCCATCCGTCACTGGGTTGATGCTGCTCCAGACTCTCCGGACGGGTAACCTCCCCGGCCTCCTCACCTCAGACATGGGCCCCATCCACCTCAGGGACCCTCGGACGTCTCCACCCTCGCGGGACCCAGAAGTCACTGGACCCCAGGCCTCCTAGTACAGTACCTCACCCCAGGCTGAAGGTGCCTGGGATGGACTCCGACTCCATTCCGGTCAGGCCTAGGGCACCTGAGCCGAAATCCAGAACCGCCCGCACCCAGGCCTAAGGTGCCTGGGCGCGTGGAGAAGATCCTCCGGAAGAACCTCGTGGTTAGGGCGTCTCCCCCTTTTATCTCTTCCCATCGACACCATGGCGGGTTCCCCGCCCTAACCGTACCATCTCCGGAAAGGGACAAAAAGGCTAGCACTGTAATGGCAAATCTACCTTGAGCCTCCAGGTACCCCGCCACCCAGAGGCCAAGGAGATTATTACACCATCCAATCCTCCACGAACACAAGTGGTCCACTATCCCTATACTTCCACACCTGGGTGTCCCACATAAATTTAAAGACCCCGCTACACAACCTTTTGTACCACCTGCCCCACCCTATTAGATTGTAAGCTCCTCTGAGCAGGGCCCTCTTAATCCTCTTTTATTTTATCTGTATTGTCTCCCTTTTATATTGTAAAGCCATGCGTAAACTGTTGGCGCTATATAAATCCTGTATAATAATAATAATAATAATAATAATAATAATAATGATTCTTACTCTGAATGGTCTATGGTTATCAGTGGTGTACCCCAAGGTTCAGTGCTGGGACCCTTACTTTTTAATATCTTTATAAATGATATTGGGTCTGAGATCAAAAGTAACATTTCTGTCTTTGCAGATGACACTAAGCTATGCAGTGGAATAACGTCCTTACAGGATGTCCCCAATTTACAAGCCGACCTCAATGCTCTGTCTAATTGGGCGACTATGTGGAAATTAGGTTTAATGTTGATAAATGTAAAGTTATGCACATGGGGGCTAAGAATATGAATGCATCATACATACTAGGGGGAGTACAACTGGGGGGATCCATAGTGGAGAAGGGTCTGGGGGTTTTGGTAGATCATAAGCTCAATAATAACATGCAATGCCAGGCTGCGGTTTCCAAAGCGAGCAAAGTCCTTTCTGGTATTAAGAGAGGTATGGACTCCAGAGAGAGAGATATCATTTTGCCCCTGTTCAAATCATTAGTAAGACCTCATCTGGAATATGCAGTTCAGTTTTGGGCCCCAGTTCTCAAAAAGGATATCGGGGAACTGGAGAAAGTGCAGAGAAGGGCAACCAGACTGATAAGAGGCATGGAGGAGCTCAGCTATGAGGAAAGATTAGAGGAACTGAATTAATTTGCTCTTGAGAAGAGGAGATTAAGGGGGGATATGATCAACATGTACAAATATATAAGGGGTCCATATAGTGAACTTGGTTTTGAGTTATTCACTTTACGGTCAACACAAAAGACAAGGGGCACTCTTTACGTCTAGAGGAAAAAAGATTTAATCTCCAAATACGGAAAGGTTTCTTCACAGGAAGAGCTGTGAAAATGTGGAATAGACTCCCTCCAGAGGTGGTTCTGGCTAGACTTGTGCACAACGGAAAAATTTGTTTAGTTTTGTTTAGTTTCTTTTCGGTCCTGTTGATTCGTAATCGTTCGTAATTTTGCTAGACGGGATTTTTCGTGTTCGGACTAATTTGTATTTTTGCAAGCGACATTTTTCGTTGAATCGGAATGATTCGTATTAATGTAAGCCTTATTTTTAGTTGATTTATAATTCGCACTTTCGGTAGAGTACATTGTTTTTTGTTGATTCTGGACACATATATAGTGCCGTCGTACGTGTTGTACGTCACCACGCTTTGCTCGAGCATTTTTTTTCACGATAGTGTGTAGGCAAGGCAGGCTTGAGAAGAATCACGTCGAAAAACGCAAGTTTTTTTCAATGACATTAAAAGTGGTCGTGTGTACGCGGCATTATTGTGCTTCAAATGGATTCGTACATTCGTAACCTTTTTCATAACGAATTATGCCAAAGACATTCGGGCATTCGCTATTTGCGATATCATTTATTTCGGATTCGGTTTTATTTGTAATTGCTTTGTTCGGAAATTCGAATGCTTCCGAATGTCCGAAAGTTGCTAAATTCTGACGAATTTCGATTCGTTACAAAACGAATTGCACAAGCTTAGTTCTGGCCAGCTCAGTAGATTGCTTTAACCACTTAAGCCCCGGACCATTTGGTAGCTAAAGGACCAGAGCTGTTTTCAGAATTTTGCACTGCGCTGCTTTAACTGTAAATTGTGCAGACATGCAATGTTGTACCCAAACGAAATTTGCGTCCTTTTCTTACCACAAATAGAGCTTTCTTTTAATGGTATTTGATTGCCTCTGCGATTTTTATTTTTTGCAATATAAACGGAAAAATAACGAATATTTTGAAAAAAAATGATATTTTCTACTTTTTGTTATAAGAAAAATCGAATAAACTCAATTTTAGTCATACATTTAGGCCAAAATGTATTCAGCCACATGTCTTTATTGACATTTTTTTTACTAAGCGTATATTTATTGGTTTGCGCAAAAGTTATAGCGTCTACAAACTAGGGTACATTTTCTGGAATTTACACAGCTTTTAATTTATGACTGCCTATCTCATTTCTTGAGGTGCTAAAATGGCAGGGCAGTACAAAACCCCCCCAAATGACCCCATTTTGGAAAGTAGACATCCCAAGGAAATTGCTGAGAGGCATGTTGAGCCCATTGAATATTTTTTTTTTTTTTTTTTTTTTGTCTCAAGTGATTGAATAATGACAAAAAAAAAAAAAAAAAAAATTACAAAAAGTTGTCACTAAATGATATATTGCTCACACATGCCATGGTTATATGTGGAATTACACCCCAAAATACATTTTGCTGCTTCTCCCGAGTATGGGGATACCACATGTGGGGGACTTTTTGGGAGCCTAGCCGCGTACGGGCCCCCGGAAACCAAGCACCGCCTTCAGGATTTCTAAGGGCACAAATTTTTGATTTCACTCCTCACTACCTATCAGTTTCGAAGGCCATAAAATGCCAAAATGGCTCAAAACCCCCCCAAATTACCCCATTTTGGAAAGTAGACACCCCAAGCTATTTGCTGAGAGGCATGGTGAGTATTTTACAGCTCTCATTTGTTTTTGAAAATGAAGAAAGAAAATTATATATTTTTTTTTTCAATTTTCAAAACTTTGTGACAAAAAGCTAGATCTGCAAAATACTCACCATACCTCTCAGCAAATAGCTTGGGGTGTCTACTTTCCAAAATGGGGTCATTTGGGGGGGTTTTGTGCCATCTGGGCATTCCATGGCCTCAAACTGTGATAGGCAGTGAGAAGTGAAATCAAAAATTTACACCCTTAGAAAGCCTGAAGGCGGTGCTTGGTTTTGGGGTCCCGTACGCGGCTAGGCTCTCAAAAAGTCTCACACATGTGGTATCCCCGTACTCAGGAGAAGCAACAGAATGTATTTTGGGGTGTAATTCCACATATGCCCATGGCATGTTTGAGCAATATATCATTTAGTGACAACTTTGTGCAAAAAAAAATAAAATAAAAAATAAATTGTCTTTTTTCCGCAACTTGTGTCAACATATAAAATATTCCATGGACTCGACATGCCTCTCAGTATATAGCTTGGGGTGTCTACTTTCCAAAATGGGGTCATTTGGGGGTGTTTTGAACTGTTCTGGCATTTTATACACAACATTAAACAAGTAATAAAGGCGCATTGTACAAGTACCTCAGTTTATGATGTAGAGTACCAATAGTCCGTGGTCAATATATTGAGAGATAACTCTCAGGTGTATACATAAAGAAAGGACAGTCAGGGCAGCCACCAGCAGGACCAGAAGCTACTTTCCAGTGAGCTAAAACAGAAAAAACAAGGAGAGGGGCGCCTCTGAGATAGATATCAAAACAACATTTATTGGTAGCAATATTCACTCACATTGAAGATGAACCAGTTGCATTCAGCTGGGCAGAGGAGTAGATGAACTACATGTCACAGAGGGTCCATGGAGCTGTCATCGCAGAGAATCCTGTCAGGGAAGCTGGTGATGGTAAGCAAGCAGGAGGATTTCCTTCTGGACAGATCTTTATATTGCCACAGCAAAAACAGAGTCTACTCCTCTGCCCAGCTGAATGCAACTGGTTTATCTTCAATGTGAGTGAATATTGCTACCAATAAATGTTGTTTTAATATCTATCTCAGAGGCGCCCCTCTCCTTGTTTATACACAACATTAGGAAGCTTACATCCACTCTTCTAACCACTTGAAGACAAAGCCCTTTTTGACACTTTTTGTTTACATGAAAACATTTTTTTTTTTTGCAAGAAAATTATGTTGAACCCCCAAACATTATATATATTTTTAAAGCAAAGACCCTACAGATTAAAATGGTGGGTGTTGCATTTTTTTTTCTACACAGTATTTGCGCAGTGATTTTTCAAACACATTTTTTGGGGAAAAAATACACTTTTTTTAAATTTTAATGCACTAAAACACACTATATTGCCCAAATGTTTGATGAAATAAAAAAGATGATCTTAGGCCGAGTATATAGATACCAAACACGACATGCTTTAAAATTTCGCACAAACGCGCATTGGCGACAAACTACATACATTTTTAAAAGCCTTTAAAAGCCTTTACAGGTTACCCCGTTAGATTTACAGAGGTCTACTGCTAAAATTACTGCCCTCGATCTGACCTTCGCGGTGATACCTCACATGCATGGTGCAATTGCTGTTTACATATGACGCCAGACCGACGCTTGCGTTCGCCATTGGGCAAGAGCAGGGCAGGACAGGGGTGCTTTTTTATTTATTTATTTTTTTTTATTATTAATTTTGCTTTTTTATTTTATTTTTAAACTGTTCCTTCCATATTTTTTAATCATTTTTATTGTTATCTCAGGGAATGTAAATATCCCCTATGATAGCAATAGGTAGTGACAGGTACTCTTTTTTTGAAAAAACTGGGGTCTTCTAGACCCTAGATCTTTCCTCTGCCCTCAAAGCATCTGACCACACCAAGATCGGTGTGATAAAATGCTTTCCCAATTTCCCAATGGCGCTTTTTATATCCGGGGGGGGGGGACATTCCCTCCCACTGCTTGTAAAAGCAGTCCAGAGGCTAATTAGCCACTAGGATTGCTTTTACATGAAAGCCGACCGCTGGCTGAAAAGAATGATACCAAGATGATACCTAAACCCGCAGGCATCAATCTGGTATAACCATTCAAAGTCCAGCAACATACCAGTACGTTGCTGGTCCTTGTTGGACATGTATTGTAATCTTTTTTTTTTTTCATGCAGCCTGTTGGCTGAACGAAAAAAAGAGATTGATCGGTGGGTATGCCCACCATTAGAATACCGCCCTTCATCCACCCACTTCTAATGATGGGCATACACGCACCATTTATATTTGCCGAAACATGGGGGCATCCTCCCGCAAAAGTTATGCCGCGTACACATGGTCAGACTTTTCCACGGGCAAGCCTCCGTCGGAATTTCGACCGTATGTACGCGGCATTAGGAGCAAAATCGCTCCTCCGCCCCTGCTGCCCCCATGCTTCGGCATATATGCTTTTTTTTTTTTTTTTAACACTGGTGGTGAAATCACCTCCTACAGCACTGGAGTCGCAGGGATCAGGCCTGTCTCTGCGAACGCTGCAGTTATGTGTGTTGTGTTTTGCAGGTGGCCTGGGCTGAACGGAAGGGCAAAACGCAGGTGCTAGCAGGTATCTGGGCTGATCCCGCTAACACTGCGTTTTTGGGAACCCTAAACTGCTGGGGACGCTAGTATAGATCTGATCAGATATTGATCTGTTCAGATACTATACCACTAAGGGAGGTGTATGCTTCACGCGTGGGTGTTGGCGTTACTGGCACTAACCTGATGCTGCCTGGGGTGTGACGCAGACCCTCTCTGACGCTAAAACCTAATTGATATCACCCGCCGGGCGATCAGGGGGTTAAACCCTTATTGGGTTATATACGGCGGGTGCCCTGACACTATAAAAAGCAAACTAACTAACCAGTGTCACCCGTAACACTTATATGGTGATCACTGGTGAAAGGGTTAACTAGGGGCAATTAGGGGGTTAAAACCTTTATTAGGTAATATATGGGGGTACCTGACGCTATATAAAAACCTGACGGGGAACGTAAAAAAAATTACTGGCTACCAATCGGCATCACCGACACTAAGACAGCGATCAGAAAAACGATCGCTTAGCGACAGTGGTGATAGGGGGTGAAAGGGTTACCTGGGGGGCGATCAAGGGGGTTAAACCTTTATTAGATAATATATGGGGGTACCTGACGCTATAAAAACCTGCGGCGAACCTAAAAAAAATAACTGGCTACCGATCGGCATCACCGACAATAAAACAGCGATCAGAAAAACGATCGCTTAGCGACAGTGGTGATAGGGGGTGAAAGGGTTACCTGGGGGGCGATCAAGGGGGTTAAACCTTTATTAGATAATATATGGGGGTACCTGACGCTATAAAAACCTGCGGCGAACCTAAAAAAAAGTTACTGGCTACCGATCAGCATCACCGACGCTAAGACAGCGATCAGAAAAATGATCGCTTAGTGACGGCGGTGCTAGGGGGTGAAAGGGTGATCAGGGGGTTAAACCTTTATTAGGGGGGGGGTTAGGGTGCTACACTGGGCCTAAAACTAACTTTAGTGACACTTTTACAGTCACAAATGTCACTGATTGCAGTGATCAGTAAATAAATGGTCACTGCAATCAGTGACACTGTGACTGGGGGCTGGGGGGTTATCTGGGGGTGTCTGGGGGGGGGGCGATTTATGTGCCTATGTGTCCTGGTGTCAGTGTAGTGTTTTGTGCACTAACCTGGCATCTTCTCTTGTGCGGCGCTCGGTATATGTGAGCGCCGCAGGAGAGATGACATCACTTCCTCTGCCTGTGTTTACATTACACAGGCAGAGGAAGCTTTCTCATTCGCCGGGAGCGATCGCGAGGGTGTGGCCGGAATCGAACGGCCGTCCCCTCATCCCGGATCGCTCCCGAACAATTAACCACCGCTCACTGTAAAGAAGGGGGGTCCGATGGGACCCCCCAACTATACAAAGGCGATCACGTAGATATACGTGATTCTGCCTGTCGGTGCCATTCTGCCGACGTATATTTACAGTGGGCGGTCGTTAAGTGGTTAAAGGTCTGGATACTTTCCTAAAAGTACATAATATAACCGGATACTAACAATTATACGTAAAGTTGATCCGGGGTAAATCCGATTGCCTCTCGGTGGATCAGGAAGGAATTTTTTTTTTCCCCCTGCTGTAGCAAATTGGATCATGCTCTGCTGTGGTTTTTTTGCCTTCCTCCGGATCAACTGTGGGTATAGAATTGGGTATATGGGATTGTACGATATTTTTTTTTTATGGTTGAACTGGATGGACTTGTGTCTTTTTTCAACCTGACTAACTATGTAACTATGTAACATTTTTGAAAAAAAACATTTTTTTTGTTTGTTTTCTCCTTCATGGGCGGGCACTAATGAGGCAGCACTAATATGTAGAACTGATGGGCACTGATAGGCAGCACCGATAGGTGGCACTGATGATGAGGTACTGACAGGTTTTATTGGTGGGCAATGATTGGCACCATGGTGGGCACTGACAGGCGTTTCTGATGGGGCACTGATTGGCATGGTTTGTGGCACATCTGATAGAGCCGCTTCCTGGTTCACGCTGTGAACACCTGTGATTGGTCACAGCTGATGACGTGATAAAGAAGCCTCCATCAGAGGCTCCTTACTACGATCGGAGATGCAGTGTGTCAGAATGACACACAGCACCACTGATCGCCGCAGGTGAGCAACGGCATGTTATCCTGCTGGACTTCATATGACGCCCAGTCAGGATAACAAAACCACCGCCCGGCCTTCATTCTGCTATAGACCGGGCGAGAAGTGGTTAAAGTAGTATAGGGAAAGCTTGTTTGGCTGTACGTCTCCTATGGATCACAGGAGTGCAATTCGTTTTGCGCTCTCTGCTGACGTCGCCGATTTCAGTCCAGGCACCGCGCCATTGCGACAATAAAGTCTGGATCCGCCAGATCCCTGGACCAACACCCATCTGTGCCTCTCAGTGAGCCGCTGAGAGCCTGAGATGGCTGCTCCGTCCCTCCACAGCTCAGCGCTCCAATGCGCGAGGAGGGAGAAGAGCACAGAGAGTGGCCATAAATGCGATCTGAGCATACACGGCTGAGATCGCTTTACCGCTGACAGATGGGGAGGGGTAATTTATGACAAGAGAGAGCTATATATAAGGAATAAATAGGAGAGCGTTGCAATTTTTTATGTTACACAGTATTTGCACACTAAATCTTTTGGTAAAAAAACTTTCATGAATTAAAATAAATATATATACACACACACACACACACACACCTCGATTTTTTTTTTTTCGTATAATGTGAAAGATGATGTTACGCCATGCTTTAAAATTGCGTACACTCACAGAAGGACGCCAAATTTTGGTACTTAAAAACCACCATAGGCAACGATTTAAATTTGTTTTACAGGATTACCAGTTTAAAGTTAGAGGAGGTCTTGTGCTGGAATTATTGCTCTCACTCTGACGTTCACAGCAATACCTCACCTGTGGTTTAAACGCCGTTTACATATGCGAACGCGACCTACGTAAGCGGTTGCTTCCGCATTCAAGCACGAGGGTATGGGGTTTAAACTTTTTTTTTTTATAGTTTATTTGATTATTTTACACATTTTCACTTTAATTAAAATGTTTTGATCACTTTTATTCCTATTACAAGGAATGTAAACATCCCTTGTTATAGGAATAGGGCATGACAGGTCCTCTTTATGAAGAGATCTGGGGGTCTATAAGTCCCCACATCTCTCCATTATGCTGGTGGGAAAAAAAAAAATCGATCTAGCTTTCCAGCTAACAAAAAAAAAACAGTGTTTACATCTGACAGCGCCGGAAGTAACGTCATCACGTCGCTTTCGGCCTCCGAGGGTCATAGAGATGGCCGGGGACCATCTGCCATCCCCTCCTGCCGCCTGTATAAGCAATCAAGCAGCTAAACAGCTGCTATGATGGCTTTTACATGCGAGGGAATCGCCAGCTGAAAAAAAAAAAGATTTTGATGATGCCTGTAGCTGCAGGTGTTTCGTCAGATTAGGCGACCCGTCAGAATGTGTAACGGAAGTGATGTTTCGGCGCCGCCATCTTGCTACACCCTGCAACTCGTCCATAGTAAGGATACACGGAGAAGGGGGGAAAGCGGACATGTTGTTACACCCACCAGAGTTTTGTATTTTACACTTATTTTTAACAGTAAAGTGACTTTATATTGTGAAATACAGTACTTAGAAGTCCGTGTGACTGATTAGATGTTGAGTTTTAAAAGCAGCGAACTTCTGTCAGATTAGCAAACCTGTGAGATGAGCAGGCTTGGCGCTGCTTTTAAAATTAAACATCTAACCAGTCAGGCGGAGTTCTAAGTACAGGATTTCTCTATAAAAAGTCATTTTACAGTTAAAAATAAGTGTAAAATTAAAAACTCCGCTTTCCCCCTTCTCAGTGTATCCTTACTTTGAAGGAGTGCGGGGTGTAGCAAGATGGCAGCGACGGAACGTCACTTCCGTTACACATTCTGACGGCTCGCCTAATCTGATGAAACACCGGCATCATTCAGATATCACGGACGTCGTATGATGTCCTGGAGTTTAGGTGGTTAACCATTTGGCGACCAGCCACCGCAGCTATACTGCGGCAGGTTGGCTTGGCTGCGCAAATCGCCGTAGGTGTACGTCGGGCTCGTACGCGGCGATCTGTGGGCGCGTGCTCCCATTGGCCAGCGAGGGAGCCAATCAGCAGGCTCGATGTCCGCCGGGCACTCGCGATCATTCCCCGCAGTGACAGAGCGGGAATCTGCCTGTGAAAACAAGGCAGATCTCCGTTCTAACAGGGGAGATCACACAGATCCTGTCTTTAGTGGTATGTCTGTGTTGTCCCAGTGAGCCCATCCCCCATATAGTTGTAGCGGGGTCTCTAAATTTATATGGGACACCCAGGTGTGGAAGTATAGGGATAGTGGACCACTTGTGTTCGTGGAGGATTGGATGGTGTAATAATCTCCTTGGCCTCTGGGTGGCGGGGTACCTGGAGGCTCAAGGTAGATTTGCCATTACAGTGCTAGCCTTTTTGTCCCTTTCCAGAGATGGTACGGCGAGGGCGGGGAACCCGCCGTGGTGTCGATGGGAAGAGATAAAAGGGGGGAGACGCCCTAACCACGAGGTTCTTCCGGAGGATCTTCTTCACGCGCCCAGGCACCTTAGGCCTGGGTGCGGGCGGTTCTGGATTCCGGCTCAGGTGCCCTAGGCCTGACCGGAATGGAGTCGGAGTCCATCCCAGGCACCTTCAGCCTGGGGTGAGGTACTGAACTAGGAGGCCTGGGGTCCAGTGACTTCGACTGGATCCCGCGAGGGTGGAGACGTCCGAGGGTCCCTGAGGTGGATGGGGCCCATGTCTGAGGTGAGGAGGCTGGGAAGGTTACCCGTCCGGAGGGTCTGGAGCAGCATCAACCCAGTGACGGATGGGCCTCTGGTAACTCCCTTGGAGGGACATCTTCCCCTGATAGGGGCCGCAACGCAGCGAAGGTACTCCTATCTACGTTCTCTTGAGTCGCTGGTAGAGACTCTCAGATTCAAAGTCCTTTCTAGCTGAATGCTATAGTAACCGCTGGTGAGATCGCAGTGGTTTAGTTGATAACCAGGATAATGCCTCGACCTGCTCAATCCCGTATCAAAATGTTATCAAGTCGCAACCAGTTGGCTACTGAAGCACTGTTTATTGTGAGATGTACAATAAAGCAAGAGTTGGACTGTGATCGGTGTGTGGAACTCTGGTTAATGGGAGCAAAGGGAAGTGTGAACACGGCAGGAATGTATTCCAGAACAAAACACATAGGCCAGAGGAAATATCTGGTACTGGCCTTCACCTCACCCACAGCTATGGGGAGGACATGGGCCGTAGCGCATCTCACCCTGTCGTGTGACATACCCCTAGACAAAGGAGATGGGGTGAGGCCGCTACACGTGGGGGCTCGTGAGTCCGGGATGATATGTGTTTTAACTTTGGAAGAAGGAATGGCTGCGTCTGGACTTTGCTGCCCGGAGGAGTTCCGAGCAGGTCAGCCATGTGATTGGCCAAAGTGCATCCCTGCTCAAAGTCGTGGAAATGACCCTAGGACGGGAAAGGCCCATGCAGAGGAGCAAGAAGAGGGAGGAGTCCAGCCGTGTGAAGTACTACATGTGGGGGCTTTTATTGCACTGCGCCACGAGGCACCCCGTGACTGTACAGTTCGTGGGCGGAGCTTGAAGGAAGCCCGCGAAAACGTGCAAGTCATGGGAGGAGTCTGGCCATGTGGAGGAACTCACGTGGAGTCTTCGGCGCGTGGTCAGTGCGTGATGGAGCAGCAGATAGTCGGGATGGCCTCAAGCTCCCCGTGGATTCCGGTTCCCTACCCCACGAAGATGACTACGTTCGCTGCTCCTCTTACAGACACGGGGATAAGACTCAGGCCCCGAGGGCAGTTGGCTTTGTACTCATGCAGAGACATGGAGGCCCTCGGCGTGATCTGTCCCGGGTGATCGGGACTGGTGGTCCACCTGAAGCCATTCGGGCGTTGCGAGGCATGCAAAGAGTTCTTGTTCGAGGTGGAGCCATCCACAGTAAGGCCCCGGGCTTTTCGCCTCAACAGTCTCACAGGTACCGCTACTCTAGAAGGAGAGATCCAGGCCTTTGCGGAGGTTCCCGTACGCACTGACCAGGGCGATGTGACTGCCCAATCAGAGACTGAGAGAGAAAAATCAGAGCATGCTGCTTCGGTCACCACAGATTCTCTGCTCCCACCTCCGAAGAGGAAAGTTGGTCTGGTGCAGGCCTCCTGTGGTCGTGGTCGAGCTTCACCCCGTCGCTTGCCTGGCCTGGATGGATCCGGTTGGAAGAGTCCTGGACATCCCAGTTCTACAAAAGGTCAAGATGAGCCAGGGGCTGGGACTGTGGTGGTGGTTGGAGGTGTCGGGGGTCTACAGCCGGTGGAGCCCGCAAGGGAGGGTAGTACCACATCTACCAGAGACTACCTTCCCGCCGAGATGTATGACACTTCCGACCTAGAGTCGCTGTCAGATTGTGGAGATGACGGGGAGATTGACGAACTGTTTCATCGGAAGGGCTGGGACAAACGCCCATTGCCTGTGTTACGTGTACCGCAGGATTCCCCTATGTCAATAGGAGACAGCACGCCCCGGGTACAAGCCCCGGAGTCTACAAGGAAGTCTAGTCCTCAGAGTGCCTTCCCACAATCTACAACATCGCCCGTCTTGGTGGCGGGGATGCAGCGAGCCTCACTACGAGCACCGAGAGAAAAGCCATTAGAGGTAGTGAAAGTACCTCGGCATCCGGAGGCCATCGTTCAACCCGGAGAAGGTGAGCGGGAAGCCATGCCTCCTTTGGCCAGATTGCTACGACTTTTCTCACAGAGAGTCGTCCGTGAGTATGGGTGGGAATATCCCTACTTGCCTCGGGACTTACTTTTCGAAGTTGAGGTCATACGCCAGAGATGGTATGACGAATTTGTTTGGGGAAAAGCTCAAAGTACCCCATGCACGAAGATATTTGTCCTGTTCGCCACCTGTGTCAAAAAAGTTTCGGGACTGCAGAGCAGACTGGATGTGGGGCCTCCATATCCATGCAGATAAGGTGCGCATCTGCAGGAAAGATGGAGATGATGCTGACTATTCAATTGAGGTTTTTGATAAACATCTGAAGCCCTTGTTCTTGCCTGACCCAAAGTTTTACTTGTGAGAAGAGACTCACTTGTTGTTCTTTTCCTACAATCTTCCAGAAGTGTTCCTGCTGGAGCATCCGAACTGTGCCCTAGTTTTTTATTTGGGCTTTTGTTTTCCACTCTTAAGGAGGAATGAGAGAAGTTTTTATGTTGTTCTCTCTTCCTCACAGTTCAAAGACAGACTTTGGGGTAGAATTAGTGTAGGGACGCAGGAAGAATGAAGATTGCACCAAGTGTCATTACCGCGGCACTGTCACCAGGTGGCAGTGTTGTGCAACGGCTGTTTTTTTTTTTTTACACGCGCATCACTTTACTCATTGGAGCGAATGGGTCTATTGCAGGGATATGCAATTAGCGGACCTCCAGCTGTTGTGAAACTAAGTCCCATCATGCCTCCGACAGCCACAAGCATGATACCCAGAGGGAGAGTCTTTCAATACCTCATGGGACTTGTAGCTCTGCAACAGCTGGAGGTCTGCTAATTGCATATCCCTGGTCTATTGGTTGATGGACCCATTCATTCCAAATTAACATAAAAAAGTGTCAGGATGTGGATTTCCTTGTGTGTTGTTTTTTTTCCCTCTGCAGGAGATTCGTCCGTCAAGACTGCTGAGTGTGGGGTGGTTCTTAGACAGTGATGGGAGGGATTGTATATGTGTACATGATAGATGTTTTTAGGGAGAAGTTTTATTGTTTTATATTCCCTTTCCCCTTGAGCAGGTCTTGGTATGGTTGAGGTTCAAAATTTTAGGGATAGCCTATGGGGCTAAGCTTGTGTCCTCACTCCATGGGAGACATGGGTTTGCACCAGACGCTGGGGACCAGCGTCAAATCACAAGGGGGAGTATGTAGCGGGGTCTCTAAATTTATGTGGGACACCCAGGTGTGGAAGTATAGGGATAGTGGACCACTTGTGTTCGTGGAGGATTGGATGGTGTAAATATCTCCTTGGCCTCTGGGTGGCGGGGTACCTGGAGGCTCAAGGTAGATTTGCCATTACAGTGCTAGCCTTTTTGTCCCTTTCCGGAGATGGTACGGCGAGGGCGGGGAACCCGCCGTGGTGTCGATGGGTAGAGATAAAAGGGGGGAGACGCCCTAACCACGAGGTTCTTCCGGAGGATCTTCTTCACACGCCCACGCACCTTAGGCCTGGGTGCGGGCGGTTCTGGATTCCGGCTCAGGTGCCCTAGGCCTGACCGGAATGGAGTCGGAGTCCATCCCAGGAACCTTCAGCCTGGGGTGAGGTACTAAACTAGGACAGTGCCTCGACCTGCTCATTCCCCGTATCAAAATGTTATCAAGTCGCAACCAGTTGGCTACTGAAGCACTGTTTATTGTGAGATGTACAATAAAGCAAGAGTTGGACTGTGATCGGTGTGTGGAACTCTGGTTAATGGGAGCAGAGGGAAGTGTTGACACAGCAGGACTGTATTCCAGACAAAAGCACACAGGCCCGAGGAAATATCTGGTACTGGCCTTCACCTCACCCACAGCTATGGGGAGGACATGGACCGTAGCGCATCTCACCCTGTCGTGTGACATACCCCTAGAAAAAGGAGATGGGGTGAGGCCGCTACATAGTTCTAACACATAGTGAGGGAACACAGTTAACCCTTTGATCACCCCTGATGTTAACCCCTTCCCTACCAGGGTCATTAGTACAACGTCAGTGCATATTTTTAGCACTGATTACTGTAGTAATGTCACTGGTTCCCAAAAAAAAGTGTCAAAAATGTCCGTTAGGTGTCCGATCTCTCCTTCGCAATGTTGCAGATCACCGCCATTACTAGTAAAAAAAAAAAAAAAAAAAAAAAAAAAGAAAAATGCCATAAATATATCCCCTATTATGTAGACGTTAAACCAATCAATATACACTTATTGGGAATTTTATTACCAGAAATATGTATCAGAATACAAATTTGTGAATACATTTTTTTTTTTTTTGGAAATGTTTTATAGCAGAAAGTAAAAGATATTATTTATTCTTTTCAAAATGGTCGCTTTTTTTTTTTTTTAGCATAAAAAATAAAAACCGCAGAGGTGATCAAATACCACCAAAAGAAAGCTCTATGGGGGAAAAAAAGGACCTCAATTTTGTTTGGGTACAACGTCGCGCAATCGTCAGTTAAAGTAACGCAGTGCCATATCGCAAAAAATGGCCTGGTCATTAAAGCAGAGGTCCATCCAAAAATGGAACTTCCGCTTTCGGAAACCCTCCCCCACTCCGGAGCCGCATTTGGCACCTTTTAGGGGGGAGCAAATACCTAATACACCCACTTCCGGGCATAAATAGCAGCATTATCTGCGGGTATCTACGCCACTCCCCCCCCCCCCCCCCCCGCTGTCTTCTGAGAGACACACAGGTCCCAGCAGACAGCAGGGACCATCCGGATAGCACAGCACGACTTGTGCATGCGCAGTAGGGAACCAGGAAGTGACGCTGCAAGGCTTCACTTCCTGATTCCCTTACCGAAGATGGCGGTGGCAGCATCCGAGGGATGAGTCGGCTTCGAGTGCCGACATCGCGGGCACCCTGGACAGGTAAGTGTCCTTATTTTAAAAGTCAGCAGCTGCAGAATTTGTAGCTGCTGACTTTAAAAAAAAAATTATAAAAAATTTGGCGGACCTCCCGCCGCTTTAAAGTGGACCTTCAGTGCCGGTTCACACTGCTGCGCTGTGAATTTGTTCAGTTTTTTCAGTCCATTCTGAGGTGCGAATTTACCGCGTTTTTGCCACGATTTTAATATGAATTTCAGGAGTGGGACATAGCTGCGATTAATGTTTTTGTGGAGACTAGTGTGGTGGAATTCGCACATATGTGAACCATCAAATGCGATTCCAGAACGATTTACATTGATGTCTATGGAGACTAAATTCGCAACGCAACACTCTAAACTCGCACAAGACCCTTTTTTTCATCGCATTCGGAGAGGAATCGCAACGCATAGATGTGAACCACAATCATTGAAAACAATTACTTTTTGGATGACATGCAAATCTAGTTTGTGTTTAACGCAACGCATCGCATTCGGTATCAACTCGCACAAGTGTGAACCGGCACTCAGTCATTTTTCAACTTTACATCTAAATATTCTGCCCTTGTTGTTGTTTTAACTTTGGATAGTAAAAAAATTTTTTTCCGACAGTAAATACCTTATACATCCCATTTCCTGTTTCTTGTCTGGAAAAAAGTCTAGGCTTATGACATGAGAGTCATAAGAGGGCCAATGAGATCTGCAGGTGTCTGTCTAAATCCAGGAAGTGAACAGGCAGCAGCTTCAGCTGCCCACAGTTAAAATGGCTGCAGCCAGACTCAGTTGAGTGAAATTTCTGCAGCATATTTGGCAAGTACAGGATCTCAAGATATATAAAATAATATGCAAGGTGGTTGGAGGGAAGCTTCAGAATGGCAAAAGATGTTTTGATTACAAATTATGTGAGCAGATTGCAGTTCCTCTTTAAGGGGGTAAATCCTTCCAGGGCTGAAGTGGTTAAAGACCGTGCCTGACAGCAGATTTTTTTTATGCTTTGGTTTGCTACCACTTTAAAACCAAAGCTGTGCAGGACTTACAGCACCAGACAACTTAAAACCACTTTTATTAGCTCCTCAGCTTCCAGCAATTCTGGAAGGGAGGTCTTGAAGTTCAAGTTTCCAGGTCAGTTTTTACTCTTCCATTCTTCGTAGCTTTGTAAGTTTTGCTACTTTTTTTTTTTTTTTTTAAGGCTGGTGGGACCACTATAAACAAGATGGCATGAATATCTTACAACTTGAATTAGAATAAGGTGACCAGATTTTTTAAATGACATCCGGGGACATTTTTTAACTAGTAAGGGGGGGAAATCAGCGACTCTCTGCCCGTCGCTGCCGCCGCCCGCCTCACAGCCTGTTAAAGGAGAGTTCCAGCCTTTTTTATGTTTATTAAAATTTAGCAGCTACAAAAAGTGTAGCTGCTGGCTTTTAATAAACAGACACTTACCTGTTCCACTGTCCAGCGACGTGCCGCCCGGAGCTCCGCTCCTCCCCCCCCCCTTCTCCGCCGGCGCCTCCATTCATAGTGTGGGCACCCAGCCATGACAGCTTTCGGCTTCACGGCCAGGCACTCACTGCGCATGCGCGAACGGCGCAGCGCTCTCTGAGTGGACAGACGACCACCTGGGACCTGTCACGTCCCAGGTGATCGCCTACAGGGAGGGGCCGTCACAAGGCGATATGATGTATCGCCTAGGCGACCCCTGGGCGGAAGGAGGAAGTGGGACAGAAAGTCCCACTCCTACTGAAGCCCCCACTCCCCCCCCCCCCCCCCCACAAAAAAAATTACATGCCAAATGTGGCATGTAAGGGGGTGAGGAGTGGATAAAGCGGAAGTTCCAAATTTGGGTGGAACTCCGCTTTAAGTCTTACTCTCTGGGCGCCGGCTACTACTGGGTGGAGAGCAGAGGAAGATCACTCCCACCAGGGAAGGCAAGGAGATAAGCAGGGAGGCGGCTGGCCGGGACTTGAGCCAAGACAGAAGAACATGCGAGCGGGGCTGAATGGGCACCCGAAACTGAAGAAATATTCCCTCTGCTCCGACCAGCACATGATCATCAGAAAGGGGGGCAGATAATGGAAAACAATACACACCCTAAGCTAGTAGTAGTGGCGGAGCCGTAGCTTGCAATTTAGAATTTTATTTTATAATTCTGCACTAAGTGTCTTTGAAATTGCCCCAGCCCCTGTTCAAAGCCAATCCGGGGACAGACTTGGTTCGGGGACTGTCCCCTGAAACCAGGGAATGTCTGGTCCCCCCAAATTAGAAGCCAGCGGACAACTCTACCCGTACTCCAGTCGCAGTTTTGAACTGAATCCAATTTGCATGACATAAACCGGCAGCCTTCTCTATGGAGCCAGTTCACGTATCTGCGGGACGGCCGTAATGCATTTTTAAAAGGGAGTCCTGTGCGTTTCAGTCCGGTTCAGGAGCGATTTCAAGTAAAAATTAAACACTAGAACCAGTGAACAAAACCACACCAGAATCCTTTGGGAAAAAAAAAAAAACCACAGGGAAACCGGCCACACATGTGAACCGACCCGAACACCACAAAAAACGGAATGTTCCTTGTGGTTTTTGAATACATGGAAGGGTAAGAACCTCTGACAATTGTTCATGTGTTTCCAGTCTTACTTTACCAGGGACACAAGAATTTTAAAGTAAACCTTTAGTCAGAAAATGAAGTCTAGATATAGAAAATAATGAGCCCTCCAATTCTCAAAGCCATCCCCATTTGAACGCTTAATCTTATCAGGCCCTACACAGAAAGGGCTTACTTCGGACATATATAAGCTTTTAAATTCCTATGAGATGGTTGCTCGGGGGAAACATAACTATATGGGAGGAACACCTTGGAGAGGAGCTAACCCCTTGAACAATGGGCCACCATATGGTCTTGGGGGGCCAAGAGTTCTATGTGTACTCTTTACAAAGAGAACACATACAAAGTACTATTCCACTGGTACCTAACTCCGTCACGCCTGCACGCTATTTTTCCCATCAGCCTCGGATCGCTGCTGGAGGTGTCTCCAGGACCAGGGCACGCCAATTCATGTTTACTGGAGCTGCCCATTCCTCCAGCCCTATTGGCATTCGGTCCAGGGACTGCTTCACCGGCTGTTAGAGATAAATATCCCCCTCTCTCCCCCTAAGTTCTTTTTACTGGACCTCCCCCTCCTAAACTTTCCACACTAGCTAAAAAGTTGGCCACACAAATTTTAACAGCAGCCATGTGTCTAGTGGCCCTTTACTGGAAACAAAGAAACACTCCATCTCTATCTGATCTTTATTCCAGAATTAAGGATGTGGAGGTCATGGAGTCCATGACGGCTAGGCTGGCGGACCGACATGCAGCAATATGGGAACCATGGCATCAACGAATAGACCCCCCATGATCTCATGAGACCCCCCCCATGTTCTGTACAACATGATAGCTTGAAGCCCAGGAGAGACGCGCCCTTCCGTTTGGGACTTATACCCTTTCCTTGCTCATCCCCTCTCCTCTCACCCCCCCACCCTTTTCCGCTCTTCTTTTTATTATTTTTCTGGTTTGTTTTGTTAGAGAAGCCTGCGCTGTAATTACTTCAGCGCTACCTTTGTCCAATACATAGTGCTGTTTTTTGTTGATCTATGTCTGTGGTTTGTATCTTAATGTTGTAATATGCAGACCTCCATGCCTATTCCAGAGCTGTTGGTGACTACTAATTCCCTTTTATTTCTTTATTCCCTTTGGTTTATGTTTTAAACCACTGTATGACATATGTTGAAATCTAATAAAAAATTGTCAATTCTAAAAAAATAAATTAAAAAAAAATAATGAGCCTGACATGCTGTAGAGCAGTGGTCATCAACTCCTGTCCTCAGGGCCCACCAACAGGCCAGGTTTGCAAGATAACTGAAATATATCACAGGTGATATAATTTGCTGCTCAGTGATTGCAGTATTCTAGTCTGCATCTCCCCAAGGTAATACTTAAAATCTGGCCTGTTAGTGGGTCCTGAGGACAGGGTTGTTGACCACTGCTGTAGAGGACAGTGATAATGGGGGGCATGTTAGAGGAGATTAGAGAAGACCACTTCTTTTACCCCCTTACAAACAGTTCAATGCTCCCAGTAGACTGCTGGGATCCAAGGGAAGCACAATAAAGCACCAATGGCTACATGAAGTCTTCTGGACGCAAAAGATCCAACCTTTCCTCATGCCATCTAAAAGTAGAAAACATGTTTTGACTGGCATGCTTGAGCAGGGCCTCCTTTTCCCTACCCTCCCACACTAAGTGCAATGGCTGCTAGAAATAAAACAGGTGCACTTTGAGCCAAATAGGTGGGGGAACAGCAGAGGTCTACCTCTAAAATTGGGCAAAGTTCAAACTTCATGCAGAGCGGTCCATAAAAAAAAAAAAATTTGGGGGAAAAAAAACAAAAAAACAGATTAACTGCAGATGATCCTTCGATTTTATTTAAAATAAAAAAAAGAAAAGTGATGCTATGATAGTGATGGGGGACCACCATTCTTTAATATAAACATTCAGATTTGAAATGAACGTCCTATGATGGAAAAATAATATTAATAAAATAAGCGAAGGAGAGAGAGAGAAAAAAAAAAGTAGTGGACAGAAACTTCACAAGTCGTCTGTCAGTAACATTTATCGGACTTAAATAAGGAGGGGCGAATCCAAGTTTCTCTTCTTTTTTTTTTTTAAAATGGCACTTTTCTTACAAACCAATGAGCTTAAAACAAAAGAAAATATATATAATATATATATATTTTTGCACGGATGCAGGTGTTAAGTCAAATGCCCCCTAAAAGAAAACAAAAAAAAATAAAAACCAAAAAAAAAACTGCTGCAAAATGCAGAAAAACCACATTTAGGCTCTATTACATTTACAAATACATACATAAATATATTACATACACCGGCAAACCAAAAAGAAAGCGGGTATAAGTTTTACACTAAGGATGTGTTTTGTAGATTCTTCCCGCACAGACGTTTTGGCTGATCACAGTTGTATCTTCCATAAAGTATTCAGAACTAATGGTGGCGTCCAGGAATGGGCTTTTAGCGTCATCTTCCTCGAGGGCGGCGGCGGTGGGACACCTCAGTTTGTCCAGTAGGGAGAACTGGTGTAGGCGGTCTTGTTGGCCTGAGTCTTCTGCTGCATGGAGTTGGGCTGACTGCGCTGGCCGGAGCCACCCTGCAACGGAAAGCCGAAGGAGTTAGAAAACATGACTCAGAAAACGAGAATGACACTGGGAAAGAGTCACTGCATCACCTATACAGCCAACAGGAAGCCCGCACCTGTGGACTATATTCCTGAAAGACTGGTTCCCCCTCCTCTCCAACTTTTAAAGGTTTGTTCTATTTTTTTTGGGGGGGGGGGGGGGAAATCAGGTACCTGCTCCCACTTGCAGGAGATTGGAGCGGAAGTTCTATCCCCCCACCCCCAACATTAGTGGTCCCAGGAGGCTGCGAGTCTATTCACAAAGCACAGCACGTCTCACACATGTGCAATAGGAAGCCGGCTGTGAAACCGCAAGAAATGACAGCCGGCTTTCCCAAGTAATCATGACTTCGCCACAAAGAAGCAGGGCGAGGACAGCGCTGGATCCTTGAATAGGTAAGTGTCTGTTTTTTAAAAGTCAGCAGCTACAGTATTTAACCGGTTACCGACCGACGCATGACGATGTACATAGACAGAATGGCGCGGCTGCGCACATTGGCGTACAGGCACGCCCCCCTTTAATGTGCGAGCCGTGGGTCGCGCGCGTGGCGCCGCCGGCGCGCTCGTGACCCTGTCGGGAACTCCGTGACCCGCGATCGGGTCACAGAGCTGAAGAACGGGGAGAGGTAAGTGTAAACACACCTTTCTTCCTAGTGACACTGTCAGTGATCATCTGTTCCCTGTCATAGGGAACAACGATCAGTGACGTGTCACGCCAAGCCACGCCCCCTTACAGTAAGAATCACTCACTAGGTCACACTTGACCCCTTAAGCGCCCCCTACAGGTTAACCACTTTACTGGCATTGTCATTTTTACAGTAATCATTGCATTTTTATAGCACTGTTCGCTGTAAAAATGATAATGGTCCCAAAATGGTGTCAAAAGTGTCCGATGTTTCCACCATAATGTCGCACTCACGATAAAAATCGCTGATCGCCACCATTACTTAAAATTAATAAAAATGCCATAAAACTATCCCCTATTTTGTAAAGGCTATAACTTTTGCGCAAACCAATCAATATACGCTTATTGCGATTTTTTTTACCAATAATATGAAGAAGAATATATATTGGTCTAAAGTGAGTAAAAAAAAATAAAAATAAATAAACTTTTGGGGATATTTATTATAGCAAGAAGTTGTTTTTTTTCCCCAAAATGTTCACTATTTTTTTGTTTATAGCACAAAAAATAAAATCCGTAGAGGTGATCAAATACCACCAATCTTGTCACCATACATGATTTATTGTTTATGAAACTTTATAAAAAATTATTAATTGTATCAAACTGTATCTTATAAACTATGAAAATAAAATATTTTGAAAGAAAAAAGAAAGCTCTATTTGTGGGGAAAAAAGGACACAAATTGTGTTTGGTTACAGCGTCGCACGACAGTGAAATTGTCAGTTAAAGCGACGCAGTGCCAAATTGTAAAAAGTGCTCTGGGCAGGAAGGGGGTAAAACCTTCCGGGGCTGAAGCGGTTAAGGAGTACAGCCAAAGCTTGTTTGGCTGTACTTCTGTCAATCACAGGAGTACAGCCAAAGCTTGTTTGGCTGTACTTCTGTCAATCACAGGAGTACGGTTCGTTCTGCGCTCCTGTGACCCATTCAGCAGACAGCGGGCTGAAGTCCGATGTCTGCTGACGTCACAGAGCCTGTCCAGACTCTGGCAAGATCGTGACCATATTGTTGGAATCTGCTCACATACCTGGACCGGCACCGGGCTCAACCCTCTCAGCAAGCTGCCGAGAGCCTGAGCCGACTGCTCCCGCCCCCTCCACAGTCCAGCGCTTCAGTGAGCAAGGGGGGCAGAGCACTCTGCTCAGGGAGCTGTGAGAACCGAGCGATCAGCAGTGTTTGATCGCTTGGTTCTCAGTGTTAGAGCCAGCGGGGGACCGATGCAGCATCTACCTGGGTAAGAATGATCAAAAAAATAAAAAATGATTCCCATACTTCTCTTTAAAAGGATTTCACCCCTTCCCCGCTAGTGGCCGAAAAAGGGTTGAAATCTTTGGCAGCGCTGGCCATTGATTTAAATGGCAAGGGGCGTTTTAGGAGCGGTGTATTCACCACTCCCGCAATGCCCCAAAGATGCTGCTTGCAGGACTTTTTTTCCCGTCCTGCAAGCGCACCGCTCCAGTGTTAAAGCAATTAGGCTTTCACACTGGGGTGGCAGGGGAGGCGTTTTTCAGGCGCCATTTTTAGCCCTTTAGCGCCTGAAAAACGCCTCAGTGTGCAAGTAGCCTAAGTGCTAAAAAAAACTTCCTGCTGGAAATCTTGTGAGCCAATAACTGCATGTGCTCTTTCTGTGCTGACTGCCTTCCGTTATTACCAACTACCTCTGTGGACTATAAAACACCTCCCCTGAGTTATGAAGATGGGGGGGTGTTTGTGTGGTCCTAAATCACTTTCTGTCCTAGGGTGAAACCATTGATATCTCCCAACAGGGTCACTTTTTTTTGTCTACAAATAGGAGAATGAACAAAATGATGAGCATCAGGTGACAACTATTAAAAATAAAGATCAAAGAGATTGGGAAGCACCAATATGGATAGAATCTGATGTACCCATTATGCTTACTGTGCATGTTTATTACATATTCCATTGTACAAGACACATGCAGTGATCACGTGACTGCTTATTTTGTACGGTTTGTGCGTTTCTCACCTGTCCATCCTGCTGAAGATGGTGATGGAGCAGCTGGGAGTGAGGCTGCTGATGAGCAGGTAGGATATGAAGGAAGGGAGCTGGGGCATAGCCGGCAGCAGCACCTGGGTTCAGGGGCCCCGTTGAGCCAAGGGCAGAGGGGAGGCTGAAGGGCGGTGGTGTAGCCGCATGGAATCCCTGCTTGTCAAATGTCTGAAAGGCATAAGAGTGAACTGATTTAAAAACCTCCTGAGATAGACGGAGCGCGGCACAATCATAAAGACTTGTACTCACCTGAGTCTTGTTGTAGACCGATCCGCTGATGTCAGGCACGCCTGTGTTACTGGAGCTCACCGACACTCCTGTACAGACAGAAACACATGTCACATACTGACCCGCTAATACCCGGTGTATCAAGTCACTGACCAAGTATCTCTTTGTATAAATTCCTGGTAAGAGATCAACATCTCCTTTTCCTGCTGCCGTGTGGGCTAAATCATTTATTGTAAACATGACCTGGCCTAAAGAGTAACTATGGTGCACAAATGCAGCATCTTGTGGCACCTGCAATTACTGCTGCGTCTGAACCTCATCATACATCTAATACCAAAGACTCATTGGCAGTAAAGGTTCTGGCATCTGACACTTAAAATGACGGGTTGGGCCCACAAGGGGATTAGCCTGAACTTGGAGACCGCAAAGAGGCAGCAGTTGGTTGGGAAGTGGATTTTTCAATTAGACCAGGGGTCTTCAAACTACAGCCCTCCAGGTGTTCAGGAACTACAATTCCCATCATGCCTAGTCATGTCTGTGAATGTCAGAGTTTTGCAATGCCTCATGGGATTTGTAGTTCCACAACAGCTGGAGGGCCATGGTTTTAGGATCCCTGAATTAGACATTCTCTACACAAGACTCATGTTTAACCACTTCCAGTCCGGGCCAATTCTGCCATTCCTCTCCTACATGTAAAAAACATGACTTTTGTTTGCTAGAAAACATAGAACCCCAAATATATATATATATATATATAAAAAATCTTTTTTTTATCAGAGGTCCTAGAGAAAAAAATGGTGGGTAGTTAATTTTTTTTATGTCACACGCCATTTGCGCAGCAGTTTTTCAAATGCAAAGGGGGCAGAGGACACTGTCATATTGCAGGGCCACCCCCATAGCAGTTCCCCGAGCCCAGCCCACTCCCGAGGCCTGCGCTCTGAGCCCAGCCCACTCCCGAGGCCTGCGCTCTGAGCCCAGCCCACTCCCGAGGCCTGCGCTCTGAGCCCAGCCCACTCCCGAGGCCTGCGCTCTGAGCCCAGCCCACTCCCGAGGCCTGCGCTCTGAGCCCAGCCCACTCCCGAGGCCTGCGCTCTGAGCCCAGCCCACTCCCGAGGCCTGCGCTCTGAGCCCAGCCCACTCCCGAGGCCTGCGCTCTGAGCCCAGCCCACTCCCGAGGCCTGCGCTCTGAGCCCAGCCCACTCCCGAGGCCTGCGCTCTGAGCCCAGCCCACTCCCGAGGCCTGCGCTCTGAGCCCAGCCCACTCCCGAGGCCTGCGCTCTGAGCCCGATCCCTGCGCTCTGAGCCCAACCTAATCCCTATCCCTGCGTTCTGGCCTAACTCACTCCAGATCCCTGCATTCTGCATAATAAAATATGTACAGTGTGCATAGGAATTTGTTCTTTTTTTTTTTTCAAACTATAGTCCAGCCCCCCCAACAGTCTGAGGTACAGTGAACTGGCCCCCCGTTTAAAAAGTTTGAGGACCCCTGATATTAGGCCAAGTAAATAGATTCCAAACATGTCACACTTTAAAATTGCATCTGCCTGTGGAACGGCACTAAAATTATGGTACCTAAAATTCTCCATAGGTAATGCTTTAAAAGCTTTTACAACTTATTAATTTAGGCCGCTTTCACACTTGTGCAACTTGTCCTGCGACTTGGGACTGCAAAGTTGCAGGACGAGCCATACCCCATGATTTCCAATCTTATCTGTGCGACTTAAAGTCGTAGTGACTTCAAAGTAGTCCCTGCACTACTGTGGTCCGAATTGAGGTACATAGACCTCAAGATTACACAGGCTTTGCTTAAAGTCGCATCAAAATCGCGGCAAAATGGCGCAACTTTCAGGTCACACAAGTGTAAAAAGGGGCCTTAGAGTCAAGGAGGTCTGGCACTAAAATTCTTGCTCTGCCGTTCACAGCGATACCTCACACGTGTGGTGCGATCGCTGTTTACATATGCGTGCGGGACCTCCGGTCGTGTTCGCATTTGCACGTGAGAAATTGACATTTGAATTTTTTTTTATTTATTTTTTTATTTTTTACACACTACCTTTAACTTTTTTTTTTTTAAATCAACTTTATTGCTATTACAACATCCGTTCCGTTCACTGTGTGCCCAGAGCTGGACGCCGCCGGTCCTATCTTTACTAGGCTTCCCAATCGCACAGTCGAGAGCCCAATGAAGGCGGCAGCAGCTCGAACACAAATCTTGAAAGACCCGATCTAAGACCAGAGTACTTTTTCTTCATATTGATCAGTTAAAAAGGACAGTGGCCTCTGGTCTAAGGACTCAGCAAGGTAAATAAATAGGTTACAATCATCATGAAAGAGCTGCCGTTAGATGCCATGAAATTACAAATTTAGAGTTACAATCCTCCGATTGTAGTTCTGTTTAGAATTGTCTGGCCAATAGAAGTCCAAGTCCATGTTTGGTCCTCTCAAGTCATCGCTCACTCCTGCTCTGGTATTCACATGGGGACACAAGAAGCAGGCTGCTGTGTTTAAAGTCAGCACCACTCGGAAATCACATTTTTTGTTGTCTAAATAGGTGAGTTTACTGACCCAAAGCGTATCAAGTTAGCAGTTAGGCCCCTTTCAGAGTTCTTAAAGCGTTTTAGCGCTAAAAATAGCACCCAAATACCGCCTGAAAAACTCCTGTCCTGAAGCCTCAGTGTGAAAGCCAGAGGGCTTTCACACTGAGGCGGTGCGCTAGCATGACCGCTCCAAAAGTCCTGCTAGCTGCATCTTTTCAGCGGTGAAGGAGCGGTGTGTATACCGCTCCTGTCCATTGAAATCAATGGGACAGCGCAGCTATACCACCGGCAATGCGCCTCTGCAGAGGCGCATTGCCGGCGGTATTAACCCTTAAAACCGCACCGCTAGCGCCCGAATATCGCAGCAAAAACTACGGTATAGCGGCGCTAAAAATAGCGCCACTATACCGCCAGCACACCTCTCGCGCCCAGTGTGAAAGGGGCCTTAGTGAATACACCAACTCATACGCTGCACATTGGCCAAATTTCGTTTTGATTCTACAGGCAAATTGTATTCAAAAGGTTCAGAACCCCAAGCATTCCCTCTTTATATGTGCTGGTGTCTGATCAATGGTCTGCAGAGACCAAATTACCTTTTCCTGGACCAGTACCAGCAGACTTGCTTTGTGCTTGAGCCGAGCCGCTGTATCCTCCTTTGCTGTAATCTGCAGCTGTTGTCCCCTGGGCTAGGTCATCGTAGCCTATGGGAAAAGAGACTAAATCACATACACATGAAGTGAACCAATCAGTGAAGACAGGGAGGTTAGAGGGAGCTGACCAATAGATGGGTACCTGCCCCGTAGCTGTGTTGCCCATACCCTCCGGCCTGCTGGAAGGGAGTGGACGCTGTGTTTAAGTTTACTCCGTGGGTTTTGGCTGATGCAGGAGGTACCTGGGTAAGAAATAATGAAACAATGCAATAAATTGGAGATGATTATAGAGAAAAGGAGGCAATAACACAGATTTCTTCTCATGGTGTAAAACCAACCTATCCGTGCTCTTAAAAATACACCCGATTTATTTTACCTATCAGATTACCTGTTTAGGCCACAAAGGAACCACATATGCTTTTTGTATGGCAAGTACCCTTTAACCGCCGCCTGCCTACCGGGGAAGATTTAAATCTGCATTTCAGTACAGCACAAGCCGATCAGCAGATCCCGGCAAATGATTTATGGCTGGGACCTGCTGATCGGCTGAGCAAAAGACAAATGAGAGCCATGTGTTGCTAAACACAAGACTGTCTATAAAGAGCAGCGAAGATGTGGCTGTTTTTTTTCTCCTTGCCTAGCAGGGAGTAAAAACTGTCACATTGCTTAGTAAAAGCAGCACATACTACACTCATTACATTTGTTAGGCACACAGTTAACCTTTTGATTCCCCCTAGATGTTAACCCCTTCCCAGCCAGCGTCATTAGTACAGTGACAGTGTATAGTAGTTCGTTTTAGTCAGTTAGTGTCAGATTGCGTGCCGGATTATCACGGTCCCAATATATATATATTACACACACACACACTATATTTTTTATATATATATATATATATATATATCACACACATACATATACACACACGACAAAATGAACAACCTGGCAGAATGTGCAACCCGCGTCACTTCCTGTGACATGGGATCAGCTGTATCACCAAAATCGCCCGCACAGCGCATGTGCTACGCATCATACACGCCTTCAGACGACGAAATCGTTACACAGAGGAATTTGCATGGCAGAATGCTCGACCGACAACTGCGCATTCTCAGGAAAAAATCAACTACATCTTGCCATATCTACATTGTTCAGAATCCCCCCTTACAAAGTAACTGCGCCTGCGTGTACTCTACGGAATCACCTTACACTCTACCTCATCACAACTACAGTAAGCAGGCGGGGCAGCGGACATGTTGCTTCACCAAACTACTTTCAGCAATCGAGTGAGCTTAATCTACATAAAGATATATTTATGTAGATAAGCTCACTCGATTGCTGAAATTAGTTTGCTAATTCAAAGCCACGTTTGGTGTAGCAACATGTCCGCTGCCCCGCCTGTTTACTGTACTTGTGATGAGGTCGAGTGTAAGGTGTAGCAAGATGGCCGCGCGCATGCGCAGTAGTAGGTCGAGCATTTTGATAGGCAAATTCCTCCGTGCACTGACGTCAGCCACTGAAGGGATGTACGACGTGTTGCGGGTGCACGCAGTTTGGAGCTCCAGCTGATTCCACGTCACAGGAAGTGACACGGGGGTTGTACATTCTGCCAGGTTGCTCATTTTGTTAGAACAGGGGCATAGGAGCTAATCTAAAATCTATAAAACAATACCGTGCTTGTGCTAAATACAAAAAAATAAATAAAAATACAGTGGAATCTTGGATTACGAGCATAATCCGTTCCAGGAGAATGCTTGTAATCCAAAGCACTCGCATATCAAAGCGGGTTTCCTCATAGAAGTCAATGGAAACAAAGATAATTTGTTCCACATTGACTTCTATGGCATGCAATACCGCATGTGGCCAGAGGTTGGGGTGGGGGGCACTGGAGAGCCTCGTAAATACTCGGCTGAACTCGGAAAACCTTGGAAAGGCTCGGGAACGGAGTATTTCTGAGTTTTGCCGAGCATTTCCGAACAGCTCGGCGCCCCTGCACCTCTGGCCAAATGCGGTACTGCACGCCCCATTAGGTTGAATTCTGCTTGTTTTGCGAGACAACACTCGCAAACCGAGTCAGAATTAAAAAAAAAAAAAAGTTGCTCGTTATTCAAAATGCTCGTTAACCACGTTACTTGTAAACCAAGGTTCCACTGCACATATGTAAAGAGCTGCAACAAATATAACTAGAGGGTCCATGCTTTGTGGCAAGTGTACATCTTAATCTTTGTGTCGGAGGCTTTCACAAGGTGGAGGATTCTGTTTTGAAGCTAGATTCACTAGCACTCCTATGATGGGTTTCTTTCGTTAGTTCCTTTGCCATCTTGCTTTTTTGATTTCAGCCTTTGTGCTTTTGGACTCGAGAGATTGTTTTTTGTACACATTTTTGATTTGTCTATATATTGCATTTGATTTTCTAAGCGCAACTTATTTATTCTTTTATCATAGGAGCTTATCTGGCTAATACAGCGAATAGGTAGCATTTTGTGGTTGTTTGCTCCTGGACAGGTCCCTGTAAGATACGTATTTTCACTTCCACCAGAGCACAGAATACTTACAAACATAGTGGGGCCATACTGGAAAGCGCTCGGTACACCTGGCATCCCGGCGTAGTAAGGTAGGCCTGTGTAGCTATAGCCAGGCGGCAGGGTTGGGTTTAGGAACGGCTGCTGAGCTGTATGGTGAGTCTGTGTCTGATTCTGCTGTGGTTGTGCCAACGTCGTGGCAGGGGCCGGAGACGCAGAATCGGCACGGCCGAACTTTGCTACATCACCTGTAACAGGGAAAAGGTCAGTAACTAAAAATTCATGCAAACACCTCCGTTTACTACCTATATATAGCAAAAATAAGGATTTTACGGTGAGTAAAAAAATCCTTTTCTCTGAGTCCATGGACCGACACAGCTTCCTATTGACATAGTGGGTATTCTCCGTTATTTAGGAGTGACTAGGCAGAAAACTTGTAAAAAGTGTTGCATCACACATTCTACTGCAGCGCCCAGGAGGCGGACCCTCTGGGTATATCCCCTCTCTCTGCATCTCGCAGATCAGTTCGTCAAAAGCAGTACAAAAACTTAAACAAAAAAGAGGGGTGGGTGCCGTGTCGGTCCATGAACTCAGAGAAAAGGTGAGTAAAAAAATCCTATTTACTCTTTCGTCCATGGACCGACACAGCTTCTCTATTGACATAGTGGGACGTCCCAAAGCAGTGTCAAAAAACAAACGAGGGGTGGTAACAGCATAAAAGTAAACTTCACCCCAAAAACAAAACAGCGATCCTCCAACGGAGGAGTTGCAACTCTAAACGTCCGCCTGCAAAACCTTGCGGCCGAAAGAGGCATCCGAAGATGCACCTACATCAACTTTGTAGAATTTTGTGAAAGTGTGAGCGGACGACCAAGTCGCTGCTTTACATAATTGGGAAACAGACACTTGATGTCGGAAAGCCCAAAAGGCACCTATTGCTCTAGTCGAATGCGCCGTGACCAGAAAGGGGGGCGCTTGACCCCTTAAAGCGTAAGCCTGGATTACCATCTGTTGGATCGGCCTAGAGATGGTGGCCGGCGAGACTGCTAGGCTCTTCTTGGCACCAGCCACCGAAACAAACAGTGAGTCTGACTTCCGGAACAAGGAAGTAGCAGATAGGTATACTCTCAGCGCTCAGACAACGTCCAAGGAATGCAACGCCGACTCCTTAGGATTCGACGGATGAGGACACAAGGATGGAAGTACAATGTCTTCATTGAGATGAAAAGCCGAAACTGAAAAAAAAAAAAAAAAACAGCCAGGGCAGATATCTGTCCCTTAATTATACTTAGGTTGGTCCACCCCACGTTGTAGAAACTGTAGGATTCTGAAGACCAAATAAGTACGCGGATGCCATTTCATTTCCTCACACATGGAGATGTAAGCCTTCCAAGTGCGATGATAAACCCTCCTAGAGGACGGTTTCCGAGCACTTCTCATAGTAGAGATTACTGGAATCTGATAGGCCCCGGTCTCTCAGTACCTGGTTCTCAATAGCCATGCCGTTAAAGCCAGTGACTGTAAAGCAGGATGGAGTATGGGACCTTGCGATAGCAAGTGCTTCCGTAATGGTAGGCGCCAGGGGACGTCTGCTACCAGACATACTAGATTGGCGTACCAAGGACGCTGAGGCCAATCTGGAGCGATCAGAATTATTGGAATTCCCTCTGCCTCCACTCTGCGGAGCAGAAGAGGAAGAAGCCTTAAGGGAGGGAAGGCATAGATTAGCCGATACTGACCCCACGATGTTACCAACGCGTCCGTTGCGTCTGCCCATGGGTCCTTTGACCGGGCCACAAACCTCAATACCTTCCGATTGAGTCAGGATGCCAGGAGATCTACGTCTGGCATGCCCCATCTTTGGCAGAGGAGCTGGAACACATCCGGGTGTAAGGACCATTCTCCCTGGTCCAGCATTTGGCGACTCAGGTAGTCCGCCTGCCAGTTCTCCACACCCGGAATGTACACGGCCGACAGTGCCGGTACGATCCTTTCTGCCCACCCCAGGATGCGAGCGACCTCCAATGCTGCTGCTGAGCTTCTTGTTCCTCCTTGATGATTGACATATGCCACTGCCGTGGCGTTGTCTGTCTGGATCCTGACTGGGCGCCCTTGCAGCCTCTGACACCATCTGAAGAGGCACAGATCGGCCGAAGTTCCAGGACATTGATCGGCAGGCGGGATTCCTACGGGGTCCAGCGACCTTGCGTCGACTGAACACCCCAGACTCCCCCCCCCCAACCTGTAAGGCTGGCGTCCGTTGTGATCACTATCAAATGAACAGGAAGGAATGACTTCCCGGCCAGCAGAGCCGGTTATGTCAGCCACCATACCAGGGATCTCCTGACTAGGTGGCTTACCCGGATTTGATAATCCAGAGATGATGGGCATCTGTTCTATCTGAACAGAACTTCCTTCTGTAACACCCGTGTGTGATATTGAGCATATGGGACCGCCTCGAAGGAGGCTACCATGAGGCCCAAAACTTGCATGCAAAAACGGAGTGACGACCAACTCTTGGATGTCAGCTGCCGCACTGCAGCCCGAAGGGTCTGCAACTTTTCCACATGGAGGAATACCTCTTGCCTCTGAGGAATCCAGAATCAACCCCAGGTACACTAGGCGTTGAGTCGGCACCAAAACGGACTTTTGCGTGTTTAGTACCCAACCACAGTCTCGGAGAGTCTGACAGGTTATGGACACGCTTATCTCCAATTCTGAGCTTGAAGAGGCCTTCAGAAGAAGGTCGTCCAAGTAGCCCACGATAGCCATGCCCCGCTGTCTTAGGAGGGCCAGAATCGGGGTGAGCACCTTGGTGAACGTCCTGGGTGCTGAGGCAAGGCCAAACGGGAGGGCCACAAACTGATAGTAGTTGTCCCCGATTGCGAATCGCAGAAACATTTGGTGTCTGGAGTATATGGGGACATGCAGGTATGCGTCCTTGATGTCCAAGGATGCCAGAAAGTCCCCTGGATGGAGAGCAGTGACTACAGATCGAACCGACTCCATCCGAAATCTTTGTACCTTCACAAAGCAATTGAGGGCCCTGAGATCCAGGATACGACGAACCCCATCCTTCTTTGGCACTATGAACAGATTTGAATAAAAACCCTGAAATCGTTCCTGCTCTGGAACTGGACCACCCCGCGTTCCAGCAGACCGTGGACCGCCCCGTACAGGGCCTCCCGATGGGTCGTATGTAGCTGGAGGTTGGAGGGAACTAATCTGTCCGGTGGACAAGAGAGAAATTCTATCTTGTAGCCTGAGGAGATCACTTCGCAAACCCACCGGTCGGAGATCAGAGATGTCCGAGTCGCGAATTCGTGAAGACGCCCCCCCCCCCCCACCGAGAAATGGGTGGGGGCAGACCTTCATGCGGACGCAGATTTGTCCGCAGGCTTGTTGGGTTTGCGGGGCCAAGGATGCTTCTGTCCTTGAGCAGGCGCTTTGTCGGTCAGGGGTCTTTTCCCTGTCGCCCTGGGCGGACGAAAAAAACGCTTGCGTGCAGTAAAGGAGGGGCCTTGCCCCTGGTGCGGCCCCTTACCCTTCTTGGTTTAAGGAAGCAAAGTGCTCTTACCTCCTGTGGCATCCTTGATGAGGTCATCCAGACAGGCCCCAAAAAGTCTGTCGCCCTTAAAGGGCAGTTCCAACAGGGCTTTCTTGGAAGCCTGGTCCGCAGACCAGCCTTTTAGCCAAATCAGGCGGCGTATTGCTACAGCATAAATCAAAGCTTTAGACAGCAAGGGAACATTATCCATGTCTGACTCGCAGACAAACTTAAGGCCCTGCACCAACTGGTCGGCCAAAGTTATTTCATCAGGAGGAGCCTCTCGCTCCTTTAACCCCTGGAGTAGCAATTGTGCCCATTCAGTAAGCGTCTGAGACACTAAGGCCCCGGCCAATGCCAGGGAGTATAGGAAGCGAGTGAGTGCTTCAGTTTTCTTACCCGCAGGGTCCTTGAAAACAGGAGCCCCATCCACTGGAATAGTGGTAGTTCTATTAAGTCTGGACACCGCAGGGTCCACTATCGGGGGAGAGGTCCATCTTTTCAGAAAACTCTCCTCAAAGGGGTACCGTACTGCAAAATTCTTTGGGGATGTAAAAACCCTTAGTGCATGGATATGCAATTAGCGGACCTCCAGCTGTTGCAAAACTACAAGTCCCATCATGCCTCTGCCTCGGGGTGTCATGCTTGCTGCTGTCAGAGTCTCGCTATGCCTCATGGGACTTGTAGTTTGGCAACAGCTGGAGGTCCGCTAATTGCATATCCCTGCCTTAGTGGGTTTTCCCACTCTTTGTATAAGAGCTTATCAAAATAAGACACACAAGGAAACACTTTAACAGTGCGGGCAAGTTTACGGAACCCAAAAAGGTGACTGGTGTCTCTGCTGCGTATCCCGCACTGCCGTAATAAGGTCAGATACCAAAGCCTCATCGTGTACTGACCTGGACTTGGAGTCATTCTCACTGTCCGATCGGTCACGATCTGCAGTCTCTGATGCATCAGAATCTGGGCCACGGGCCATGAGCCCTAGCTGGGCCTGGTTCTGCATCAGAATTATCCCCGGAAGATTGCAGGGGACGGGGGCGTTTACTACCCCTCGTGTTCCCGTGTGCTGCTTCCACCCTGGCAACAAATGCCTCTAGGATTGCCGACATAGCGTCCACAGATACATCAGGGGCACCAGCTGCCAAATCAGGTGTTTCAGGGAAAAAAACGTCTGCTTCAGACGCCATGCTGACCCACAGGGCTCCAGGCAAGGTATCAATAGGCCACTCTTCTAGCTGATACAGAGATGCAGGGTTTTTCCCAGAGAACTCACCACCCTTGGAATGGTACCGCTACTGCTGCCGTGTGTTCCGCCTGTGATGCTATCCCACCGCTGCTGTGTCAGCCTGATTCTTATCAGCGTTTCCTGTGTGAATTCGCGCCAGTGAAAATGCACCCTAGAGGCCGGAGACTACCGCAAAAATGGCCACCAAGCGGCTGTATTGAAACAATGTGGGCTCCAAGAAGATAGCCGCCAAGCCGAATATAGAGGCAAAAGCGGCTGCGGGCCACAAAAAGATGGCATACATGCAGGCGTGAATCCTAAGAAACATGGCCGCCGAACAGTCGATAGAGGCCAGAGCAGGTGCGAACCACAAGAAAATGGCCGCCGAGCGGCGATGTATACATATAGGCTCGAAACCACAAGAAAACTGCCGCCTGACAGTCACTACAGGCCAAAACAGGCATGGACCACCACAAAATGGCCGCCGACAGCATGGAGGGAGACACACACACACACACACGTAAGCAAAATGACATCTTTTAAAATGACAAACACAGCACAGCCCCGCTCCAGATGGAGCCCCCCAGGTGACCCCCAGCACCCTTAGCTCAGAGCCCAGGGAGGTGGGAAGGCAGGGAGAGAAAGAAAAAAGGGGCCACAACCACTTACTTGATCTCTCCAGGAATGTCCAGCCAAGTCACCCTGTCGAAGCAGGGGAGCTACTTGCCTTTTCTGCGTGTATCATGCTGGAAGACGTTCCGGACAGATCATCATCCGCGCACGGAGGAGACTGTCGGCCAGGCATGCTGTGATTGAACCCTAGGGAACGATCGTATGCATGCCCTGGAGCGCTAGCTCATCGGACAGGCTACAGCGACTCGGCTATAAGGTCAGCTGAAGCTGAGCGGTCCGATGCAAGCCTTGGAACATAAGCTCACCGGACAGGCTACTGCGACTCGGCCGTAAGGTCAGCCGAAGCTGAGCAGTCCGATGCAGGCCCTGGAGCGTAGGCTCACCGGCCATCCGTAGAGCGATGGGCATGTCGTGAAAAACCCAGCGCGTAGCTAGGGTCGGCACACGCTCGAAACTGGGGGGACTACAAGGATCGAGGATCCAGCCTGTCACCCAGTCGGCAGTTGATCGAAGATCGCAGGAACCAAAAATAAATAGATTTTTCCCCCGGACCAATGGGCCCGAAGGGAGCCATGTCCTACTCCTTTGCTAGACAGAAAAAAAACTGATCTGCGAGATGCAGAGAGAGGGGATATACCCAGAGGGTCCACCCCCTGGGCGGTACTGTAGAAGGTGTGATGCAACACTTTTTACAAGTTTATCTGCCAAGTCACTCCTAAATAAACGGATAATACCCTCTATGTCAATAGGAAGCTGTGTTGGTCCATGAACGAAAGAGTAATATACTTTATTCAGATTTTATAAAGGAAACCTGTCAAACATGGTGGCTGCAACTGTGAACCTTTGCTTCTGAAAATACCGGCTGCCTGGCTGTCAAGCTATCCGCCCAACTACAACATATAGGGGGTTATTTACTAAAGTAAAATCCACTTTGCACTACAAGTGCACTTGGAAGTGCAGTCGCTGTAAATCTGAGGGGGCATGCAAGGAAAATAAAAAACAGCATTTTTGTTTGTACATGATTGGATGATAGAAATCAGCAGAGCTTCCCCTCATTTCAGATCTTCTCTCAGATCTACAGTGACTGAACTTCCAAGTGCACTTGTAGTGCAAAGTGGAGTTGCCTTTAGTAAATCAACCCTACTGAGTCTCTGAACAGGAACAAGTATGCAAATGAAGACTTATAAAACTGTGCTGATGTTCATTATGGGTATACTGTAAACTTTTACTTCAACACCACAAAGGTCATCTTTTGCATCCGCAGCGTCATCACAGGTTGTGAGGCAGGACACTGGACCATCTGATGTCCGACACCTTTCTGATGCAGCGAAAAATAGGTGTTTGGAGTTGGCCATTAAAACGGAGCTCCACCCTATAAAGTGGAACTTCCGCTCATCGGAACCCTCCCCCCTCCGGTGTCACAACTGACACCTTTCAGGGGGGAGGGGGGGTGCAGATACCTGTCTAAGATAGGTATTTGCACCCACTTCCGGGAGTCCTCTCTGCGGAAAGCATGTCACTTCCCGCAGAATACCCGTAGTGTTCTGGGAGACACTCGGCTCCCAGAATACAGGGGGACCAGTCAGAACGGCGCAGTGCGACTCACGCATGCGCAGTAGGGAACCGGGCAGTGAAGCCGCAAGGCTTCACTGCCTGGTTCCCTCACCGAGGATGGCGGTAGGGGACAGCAGAGTGACAAGCGACGGACGTCGCTGGACTGCAGGACAGGTAAGTGTCCTAATATTAAAAGTCAGCAGCTACAGTATTTGTAGCTGCTGGCTTTTAATATTTTTTTTTTCGGCGGAGCTCCGCTTTAACTCGACATACAATGTGCCCATTCTAAACCATCACCCTGTTCCTGGCTTCATGAATCCCCCAAAATGTCAGTGTATATCTATAGGTAATCAAGTGCAGCGCTCACAAACAAAACTAAAATGATAAAAAATCCCTATTATACCACTACAAACGCATATGGGACTTAGCTTCTACCAAGTTAGGGATACCACAATATAACGACTATACTCCAATATGGCACAATAAAAATCAGTTAGAATACCTACAATTGCCCGATGCGGACCTCTGGTCCACCCATGGTATTCTTTACATGCACCAGCTGTTTGCCGATGGAACCCTCAAATCTTTCAGCACTCTCAGCGACAAATTTTCACTTCCTAGCCACATGCTCTTTCCATTCCTGCAGGTGAGACACGGACTCAGTTTCCGGAGTCCCCCCCGCAGTCCGCCCCTAATGTACTTATGGCTATAGTCAAGAGTAATGACCCCCCAAAATTGACATCGGCCTTCTACAATATGCTCACTACCCCTGTCGCCACTAAATTAGCATATAGACTCAAAACTCGCTGGGAGAGAGCGATAGGCCCCCTGGAGGATGAGAAATGGGAGGAGGCCTTGGAATCCTGCAGGGCTGTCTCGCCCAAGCTCTCCGACAGATTGACTCAAATTTACATCATTCATCAGGCATATCTCACCCCCCTTAGGGTTGCTAGATATAAAAACACCCAATATACCCTTTGCCAGATGTGTGGGAGGGAGGTGGGCATGTTCTTCCACCTACTATGGTCATGCCCCAAAATACAAGGCCTGTGGACGCAAGTTGTAACTTTACTACACGATCACATGGGCTCTCCGGTTGCACTAGACCCAAAACAATGTTTACTTGGGTTGTTCCCAGATACTATTGACAAATACACAAAGACGTTCCTGCATGAGACATTGTTCTCTGTACGGTTATTGCTAGGAACTGGGTGAGGCCCCTGCCGCCTAGGTTTGTGGAGTGGAAGGTAGACATTAACAATAATTTACCGTACCGTATATATACTTGAGTATAAGCCGACCCGAATATAAGCCGAGGCACCTAATTTTACCACAAAAAAACTGGGAAAACTTATTGACTTGAGTATAAGCCTAGGGTGTCCATCTGCATGCCTCACTGGGCGGCTTTGAAAAATCGGTGCTTCCCGGCCGTAGGTCCCCCAGACAGCAAACTTTGCACACTTGTAGAGGAGAACTGGAGCTACATGTGTGCCAAGTTTCGGGTCCAGGGGACCTACGGCCGTCCGGTACCGGGTCCCCAAAGTTACCAGAGAAATGACCGTTTAACATGGGAGTCTATGGAAGGGGTGCCCAGCTTTGAAAAATCAGTGCTCCTCGGACAAGAAACTTTGCACACTTGTAGAGTAAGTGTGGGGCTATATGTGTGCCAAGGCTGGCGGTACCGGGTCGACAAAGTCTGGGAGATCAGGCGCAAAAAGGTGACTCGAGTATAAGCCGGGAGGGGCATTTTCAGCACAAAAAAATGGGCTGAAAAACTCGGCTTATACTCGAGTATATACGGTATATTAACAGAGAATGCCCGTCCAAATACAACAAAAAATTGAATCATTGGCTACAGGACTCTGATACTTGTACGTAAGGAGCCCTGGGTCTGTGTTGCCGGATGGGTAGCCTACCCCTAGCCTTTTATATCATTGGTATAAACGGAATACATGGTCGGATCCTGGAGCCATTCTCTTGTGTGTATGTATGTATGTATGTATGTATGTGTGTGCATATATATATATATATATATATATATATATATATATAATTTTTTTGAGAGAGAGAGAGAGAGAGAACAAGAGAGCGAGAGAACAAGAGAGCGAGAGAACAAGAGAGCGAGCGAGCACGAGAGAGCGAGCGAGCACAAGAGAGCGAGCGAGCACAAGAGAGCGAGCGAGCACAAGAGAGCGAGCGAGCACGAGAGAGCGAGCGAGCACGAGAGAGCGAGCGAGCACAAGAGAGCGAGCGAGCACAAGAGAGCGAGCGAGCACAAGAGAGCGAGCGAGCACGAGAGAGCGAGCGAGCACGAGAGAGAGCACGAGAGAGAGCACGAGAGAGAGAGCACAAGAGAGAGAGAACGAGAGAGAGAGAGAGAACGAGAGAGAGAACGAGAGAGAACAAGAGAGAGAGAGAGAAGAGAGAGAGAGAAGAGAGAGAGCACAAGAGAGAGAGCACAAGAGAGAGAGCACAAGAGAGCACAAGAGAGAGAGCACAAGAGAGAGAGCACAAGAGAGAGCACGAGAGAGAGAGAGCACGAGAGAGAGAGAGCACGAGAGAGAGAGAGAGCACGAGAGAGAGAGAGCGAGAGCGAGCACGAGAGAGAGAGCGAGAGAGAGAGCGAGAACGAGAGAGAGAGCGAGAGAGAGAGCGAGAACGAGAGCGAGAACGAGAGCGAGAACGAGAGAGAGAGAATGAGAGAGAACGAGAGAGAGAGAACGAGAGAGAACGAGAGAGAACGAGAGAGAACGAGAGAGAACGAGAGAGAACGAGAGAGAACGAGAGAGAACGAGAGAGAACGAGAGAGAGAGAGAACGAGAGAGAGAGAGAACGAGAGAGAGAGAGAACGAGAGAGAGAGAGAACGAGAGAGAGAGAGAACGAGAGAGAGAACGAGAGAGAGAACGAGAGAGAGAACGAGAGAGAGAGAGAGAGAGAACGAGAGAGAGAGAGCGAGAGAGAGAACGAGAGAGAGAGAGAGAGAACGAGAGAGAGAGAGAGAGAGAACGAGAGAGAGAGAGAGAACGAGAGAGAGAGAGAGAACGAGAGAGAGAGAGAGAGAACGAGAGAGAACGAGAGAGAGAGAACGAGAGAGCGAGCACGAGAGAACGAGAGAGCGAGCACGAGAGAACGAGAGAGCGAGCACGAGAGAACGAGAGCACAAGAGAGCGAGCACAAGAGAGCGAGCACAAGAGAGAGAGCACAAGAGAGAGAGCACAAGAGAGAGAGCACAAGAGAGAGCACGAGAGAGAGAGAGCACGAGAGAGAGAGAGCACGAGAGAGAGAGAGCACGAGAGAGAGAGAGAGCACGAGAGAGAGAGAGAGCACGAGAGAGAGAGAGCACGAGAGAGAGCGAGAACGAGAGAGAGCGAGAGAGAGAACGAGAGAGAGAGAACGAGAGAGAGAGAACGAGAGAGAGAGAACGAGAGAGAGAGAACGAGAGAGAGAGAGAACGAGAGAGAGAGAGAACGAGAGAGAGAGAGAACGAGAGAGAGAGAGAACGAGAGAGAACGAGAGAGAGAGAGAACGAGAGAGAGAGAGAACGAGAGAGAGAGAGAACGAGAGAGAGAACGAGAGAGAGAGAGAACGAGAGAGAGAACGAGAGAGAGAGAGAGAACGAGAGAGAGAGAGAGAGAGAACGAGAGAGAGAGAGAACGAGAGAGAGAGAGAGAGAACGAGAGAGAGAACGAGAGAGAACGAGAGAGAGAACGAGAGAGAGAGAACGAGAGAGAGAGAGAGAACGAGAGAGAGAGCGAGAGAGAGAGAGAGAGAACGAGAGAGAGAGAGAGAGAACGAGAGAGAGAGAGAGAGAACGAGAGAGAGAGAGAACGAGAGAGCGAGCACGAGAGAACGAGAGAGCGAGCACGAGAGAACGAGAGAGCGAGCACGAGAGAACGAGAGCACAAGAGAGCGAGCACAAGAGAGCGAGCACAAGAGAGCGAGCACAAGAGAGAGAGCACAAGAGAGAGAGCACAAGAGAGAGAGCACAAGAGAGAGAGCACAAGAGAGAGAGCACAAGAGAGAGAGCACAAGAGAGAGAGCACAAGAGAGAGAGCACAAGAGAGAGAGCACGAGAGAGAGAGAGAGAGAGAACGAGAGAGAGAACGAGAGATAGAACGAGAGAGAACGAGAGAGAACGAGAGAGAGAACGAGAGAGAGAACGAGAGATAGAACGAGAGAGAACGAGAGAGAACGAGAGAGAACGAGAGAGAACGAGAGAGAACGAGAGAGAGAGAGAACGAGAGAGAACGAGAGAGAGAGAGAACGAGAGAGAGAGAACGAGAGAGAGAGAACGAGAGAGAGAAAACGAGAGAGAGAAAACGAGAGAGAGAGAACGAGAGAGAGAGAACGAGAGAGAGAGAACGAGAGAGAGAGAACGAGAGAGAGAGAACGAGAGAGAGAGAGAGAGCACGAGAGAGAGCACGAGAGAGAGCACGAGAGAGAGCACGAGAGAGATCACGAGAGAGAGAGAGATCACGAGAGAGAGAGAGAGAACAAGAGAGAGAGAGAGAGAGCACGAGAGAGAGAGAAGAGAGAGAGAGAGCACGAGAGAGAGCGAACAAGAGAGAGAGCGAACAAGAGAGAGAGAGAGAAGGAGAGAGAGAGAGAAGGAGAGAGAGAGAGCGAGCGAGCGTGAACGAGAGAGAACGAGCGAGAGAGAACGAGCGAGAGAGAACGAGCGAGAGAGAACGAGCGAGAGAGAACACGAGCGAACGAGAGAGCGAACGATGCGAACGAGAGAGCGAACGAGCGAACGAGAGAGAGAACGAGCGAACGAGAGAGAGAACGAGCGAACGAGAGAGAGAACGAGCGAACGAGAGAGAGAACGAGCGAACGAGAGAGAGAGAGAAAGCGAACAAGAGAGAGAGAGAACGATAGTGAACGAGAGAGAGAGAACGAACGAACGAGAGAGTACGAGAACGAGAGAGAGAACGAGAACGAGAACGAGAACGAGAGAACGAGAACGAGAGAGAGAACAAGAGAGAGAGAACGAACAAACAAGAGAGAGAACAAGAGAGAGAGAGAGAAACGAACGAGAGAGAGAGAGAGAGAGAACGAACGAGAGAGAGAACGAACAAGAGAGAGAGAGAACGAACAAGAGAGAGAGAGAGAACGAACGAACGAACGAACGAACGAGAGAGAGAGAGAACGAACGAACGAGAGAACGAACGAACGAGAGAACGAGAGAACGAACGAGAGAACGAACGAGAGAACGAACGAGAGAACGAACGAGAGAACGAACAAGAGAGAGAGAGAGAGAGAACGAACAAGAGAGAGAGAGAGAGAGAACGAACAAGAGAGAGAGAGAGAGAACAAACAAGAGAGAGAGAGAGAGAGAACAAACAAGAGAGAGAGAGAGAGAACAAACAAGAGAGAGAGAGAGAGAGAACAAACAAGAGAGAGAGAGAGAGAACAAACAAGAGAGAGAGAGAGAACAAACGAGAGAGAGAGAACAAACAAGAGAGAGAGAGAACAAACAAGAGAGAGAGAGAGCGAGCGAGCGAGCGCGAACGAGAGAGAGAGAGCGAGCGAGCGAGCGAGAGCGAACGAGAGAGAGAGCGAACGAGAGAGAGAGCGAACGAGAGAGAGAGAGAGCGAACGAGAGAGAGAGAGAGCGAACGAGAGAGAGCGAACGAGAGAGAGAGAGAGCGAACGATGAGAGCGAGAGAGAGCGAACGAGAGAGAGAGAGAGCGAACGAGAGAGAGCGAACGAGAGCGAGAGAGAGCGAACGAGAGAGAGAGAGCGAACGAGAGAGAGAGCGAACGAGAGAGAGAGCGAACGAGAGAGAGAGCGAACGAGAGAGAGAGCGAACGAGAGAGAGCGAACGAGAGAGAGAGAGAACGAGAGAGAGAGAGAACGAGAGAGCGAGCACGAGAGAACGAGAGAGCGAGCACGAGAGAACGAGAGCACAAGAGAGCGAGCACAAGAGAGCGAGCACAAGAGAGCGAGCACAAGAGAGCGCACAAGAGAGAGAGCACAAGAGAGAGAGCACAAGAGAGAGAGCACAAGAGAGAGAGAGCACAAGAGAGAGAGAGCACAAGAGAGAGAGAGCACAAGAGAGAGAGAGCACAAGAGAGAGAGAGAACGAGAGAGAGAGAGAACGAGAGAGAGAGAGAACGAGAGAGAGAGATTGAGAGAGAGAGAGAGAGAACGAGAGATAGAGAGAGAGAACGAGAGAGAACGAGAGAGAGAACGAGAGAGAGAACGAGAGAGAGAGAGAACGAGAGAGAGAACGAGAGAGAGAGAGAGAACGAGAGAGAGAACGAGAGAGAGAACGAGAGAGAGAAAACGAGAGAGAGAACGAGAGAACGAGAGAGAGAAAACGAGAGAGAGAAAACGAGAACGAGAGAGAGAGAACGAGAGAGAAAACGAGAGAGAAAACGAGAGAGAAAACGAGAGAGAGAACGAGAGAGAAAACGAGAGAGAAAACGAGAGAGAAAACGAGAGAGAAAACGAGAGAGAGAACGAGAGAGAGAACGAGAGAGAGAGAGAGCACGAGAGAGAGCACGAGAGAGAGCACGAGAGAGAGCACGAGAGAGAGCACGAGAGAGAGCACGAGAGAGAGCACGAGAGAGAGCACGAGAGAGAGCACGAGAGAGAGCACGAGAGAGAGAGAGCACGAGAGAGAGAGAGAGAGAACAAGAGAGAGAGAGAGAACAAGAGAGAGAGAGAGAACAAGAGAGAGAGAGCACGAGAGAGAGAAGAGAGAGAGAGAGCACGAGAGAGAGCGAACAAGAGAGAGAGCGAAGAGAGAGAGAGAACGAGAGAGAGAGAGCGAACGAGAGAGAGCGAGCGAGCGAGCGTGAGCGAGAGAGAACGAGCGAGAGAGAACGAGCGAGAGAGAACGAGCGAGAGAGAACGAGCGAGAGAGAACGAGCGAGAGAGAACGAGCGAGAGAGAACACGAGCGAGAGAGAGAACACGAGCGAACGAGAGAGAGAACGATGCGAACGAGAGAGAGAACGAGCGAACGAGAGAGAGAACGAGCGAACGAGAGAGAGAACGAGCGAACGAGAGAGAGAACGAGCGAACGAGAGAGAGAACGATGCGAACGAGAGAGAGAACGAGCGAACGAGAGAGAGAGAGAAAGCGAACAAGAGAGAGAGAGAACGAGAGTGAACGAGAGAGAACGAGAACGAGAGAGAGAACGAGAGAGAGAACGAGAGAGAACGAGAACGAGAACGAGAACGAGAGAGAACGAACAAGAGAGAGAGAGAACGAACAAACAAGAGAGAGAACAAGAGAGAGAGAGAGAGAGAGAACGAACGAGAGAGAGAGAGAGAGAGAACGAACAAGAGAGAGAGAGAACGAACAAGAGAGAGAGAGAGAGAACGAACGAACGAACGAACGAGAGAGAGAGAGAACGAACGAACGAGAGAACGAACGAACGAGAGAACGAACGAACGAACGAACGAACGAGAGAGAGAGAGAGAACGAACAAGAGAGAGAGAGAGAGAGAACGAACAAGAGAGAGAGAGAACGAACAAGAGAGAGAGAGAGAGAACGAACAAGAGAACGAACAAGAGAGAGAGAACGAACAAGAGAGAGAGAGAGAGAGAGAACGAACAAGAGAGAGAGAGAAACGAACAAGAGAGAGAGAGAGAACAAACAAGAGAGAGAGAGAGAGAGAGAGAACAAACAAGAGAGAGAACAAACAAGAGAGAGAACAAACAAGAGAGAGAACAAACAAGAGAGAGAACAAACAAGAGAGAGAGAGAGAGCGAGCGAGAGAGAGCGAACGAGAGAGAGAGAGCGAGCGAGCGAGCGAGAGCGAGCGAGCGAGAGAGCGAACGAGCGAGAGAGCGAACGAGCGAGAGAGAGCGAACGAGAGAGAGAGCGAACGAGAGAGAGAGAGCGAACGAGAGAGAGAGAGCGAACGAGAGAGAGCGAACGAGAGAACGAGAGAGAGCGAACGAGAGAGAGAACGAACAAGAGAGAGAGAGAGAACGAACAAGAGAGAGAGAGAGAGAACGAACAAGAGAGAGAGAACGAACAAGAGAGAGAGAGAGAGAACGAACAAGAGAGAGAGAGAGAGAACGAACAAGAGAGAGAGAGAAACGAACAAGAGAGAGAGAACGAACAAGAGAGAGAGAGAGAGGAAACGAACAAGAGAGAGAGAGAGAGAACAAACAAGAGAGAGAGAGAGAGAGAGAGAACAAACAAGAGAGAGAGAGAGAGAGAGAGAACAAACAAGAGAGAGAACAAACAAGAGAGAGAACAAACAAGAGAGAGAACAAACAAGAGAGAGAACAAACAAGAGAGAGAGAGAGCGAGCGAGAGAGAGCGAACGAGAGAGAGCGAGCGAGCGAGAGCGAACGAGCGAGAGAGCGAACGAGAGAGAGAGAGCGAACGAGAGAGAGAGAGAGCGAACGAGAGAGAGCGAACGAGAGAGAGAGAGAGCGAACGAGAGAGAGCGAACGAGAGAACGAGAGAGAGCGAACGAGAGAGAGAGAGAGAGAGCGAACGAGAGAGAGAGAGAGAGCGAACGAGAGAGAGAGAGAGCGAACGAGAGAGAGAGAGAGCGAACGAGCGAACGAGAGAGAGCGAACGAACGAGAGAGAGAGAGAGCGAACGAGCGAACGAGAGAGAGCGAACGAGAGAGAGAGCGAACGAGAGAGAGAGAGAGAGCGAACGAGAGAGAGAGAGAGAGAGAGAGCGAACGAGAGAGAGAGAGAGAGCGAACGAGAGAGAGAGAGAGCGAACGAGAGAGAGAGAGAGAGAGCGAACGAGAGAGAGAGAGAGCGGACGAGAGAGAGAGAGAGAGAGCGAACGAGAGAGAGAGAGAGAGAGAGCGAACGAGAGAGAGCGAACGAGAGCGAACGAGAGAGAGAGAACGAACGAGAGAGAGAGAACGAGAGAGAGAGAACGAACGAGAGAGAGAGAACGAGGGAGAGAGAGAGAACGAGAGAGAGAACGAGAGAGAGAGAACGAGAGAGAGAACGAGAGAGAGAGAGAACGAGAGAGAACGAGAGAGAGAGAGAACGAGAGAGAACGAGAGAGAGAGAACGAACGAACAAGAGAGAGAGAGAGAGAACGAACAAGAGAGAGAGAGAGAACGAACAAGAGAGAGAGAGAGAACGAACAAGAGAGAGAGAGAGAACGAACAAGAGAGAGAGAGAGAACGAACGAGAGAGAGAGAGAGAGAACGAACGAGAGAGAGAGAGAGAGAACAAACGAGAGAGAGAGAGAGAGAACAAACGAGAGAGAGAGAGAGAGAACAAACAAGAGAGAGAGAGAGAGAACAAACAAGAGAGAGAGAGAGAGAACAAACAAGAGAGAGAGAGAGAGAACAAACAAGAGAGAGAGAGAGAGCGAGCGAGCGAGCGCGAACGAGAGAGAGAGAGCGAACGAGAGAGAGAGAGAGCGAACGAGAGAGCGAACGAGAGAGAGAGAGAGCGAACGAGAGAGCGAACGAGAGAGAGAGCGAACGAGAGAGAGAGCGAACGAGAGAGAGAGAGAGAGCGAGAGAGAACGAGAGAGAGAGAGCGAACGAGAGAGAGAGAGAGAGAGAGAGCGAGAGAGAGAGCGAACGAGAGAGCGAGAGAGAGAGCGAACGAGAGAGAGAGAGAGCGAACGAGAGAGAGAGAGAGAGAGCGAACGAGAGAGAGAGAGAGAGCGCGAACGAGAGAGAGCGCGAACGAGAGAGAACGAGAGAGAGAACGAGAGAGAGAGAGAGAGAACGAGAGAGAGAGAGAGAGAACGAGAGAGAGAGAGAACGAGAGAGCGAGCACGAGAGAACGAGAGCACAAGAGAGCGAGCACAAGAGAGCACAAGAGAGAGAGCACAAGAGAGAGAGAGCACAAGAGAGAGAGAGCACAAGAGAGAGAGAGCACAAGAGAGAGAGAGCACAAGAGAGAGAGAACGAGAGAGAGAGAGAACGAGAGAGAGAGAGAACGAGAGAGAGAGAGAACGAGAGAGAGAGAGAACGAGAGAGAGAGAGAGAACGAGAGAGAGAGAGAACGAGAGAGAACGAGAGAGAGAGAGAACGAGAGAGAGAACGAGAGAGAGAACGAGAGAGAGAACGAGAGAGAGAACGAGAGAGAGAAAACGAGAGAAAACGAGAGAGAGAACGAGAGAGAGAGAGAGCACGAGAGAGAGCACGAGAGAGAGAGAGCACGAGAGAGAGCACGAGAGAGAGAGAGAGCACGAGAGAGAGCACGAGAGAGAGCACGAGAGAGAGCACGAGAGAGAGCACGAGAGAGAGCACGAGAGAGAGAGAGAGCACGAGAGAGAGAGAGAGCACGAGAGAGAGAGAGTGAACAAGAGAGAGAGAGAGCACGAGAGAGAGAAGAGAGAGAGAGCACGAGAGAGAGCAAGCAAGAGAGAGAGAGAGAACGAGAGAGAGAGAGAGCGAACGAGAGAGAGAGCGAGCGAGCGAGAGTGAACGAGAGAGAACGAGCGAGAGAGAACGAGCGAGAGAGAACGAGCGAGAGAGAACACGAGCGAGAGAGCGAACGAGCGAACAAGAGAGAACACGAGCGAACGAGAGAGAGAACGAGCGAACGAGAGAGAGAACGAGCGAACGAGAGAGAGAACGAGCGAACGAGAGAGAGAACGAGCGAACGAGAGAGAGAGAGAAAGCGAACAAGAGAGAGAGAGAACGAGAGTGAACGAGAGAGAGAGAACGAACGAACGAGAGAGAACGAGAACGAGAGAGAGAACGAAAACGAGAGAGAGAACGAGAACGAGAGAGAGAACGAGAACGAGAGAGAGAACGAGAACGAGAGAGAGAACGAGAACGAGAGAGAGAACGAGAACGAGAAAGAGAGAGAACAAGAGAGAGAACGAACAAACAAGAGAGAGAACAAGAGAGAGAGAGAGAGAGAGAACGAACGAGAGAGAGAGAGAGAACGAACGAGAGAGAGAGAGAGAGAGAGAGAACGAACAAGAGAGAGAGAGAACGAACAAGAGAGAGAGAGAGAGAGAGAGAACGAACAAGAGAGAGAGAGAACGAACAAGAGAGAGAGAGAGAGAACGAACGAACGAACGAACGAGAGAGAGAGAGAACAAACGAACGAGAGAACGAACGAACGAGAGAACGAACGAACGAGAGAACGAACGAACGAGCGAACGAACGAACGAGAGAGAGAGAGAGAGAACGAACAAGAGAGAGAGAGAGAGAGAGAGAGAACGAACAAGAGAGAGAGAGAGAGAGAACGAACAAGAGAGAGAGAGAGAGAACGAACAAGAGAGAGAGGGCGAACAAGAGAGAGAGAGAACAAACAAGAGAGAGAGAGAGAGAGAACAAACAAGAGAGAGAGAGAGAACAAACAAGAGAGAGAGAGAGAGAGAACAAACAAGAGAGAGAGAGAGAGAGAACAAACAAGAGAGAGAGAGAGAGAGCGAGCGAGCGAGAGAGAGCGAACGAGAGAGAGAGAGCGAGCGAGCGAACGAGAGAGAGAGAGCGAACGAGAGAGAGAGAGAGAGCGAACGAGAGAGAGAGAGAGCGAACGAGAGAGAGAGAGAGCGAACGAGAGAGAGAGAGCGAACGAGAGAGAGAGAGCGAACGAGAGAACGAGAGAGAGAGCGAACGAGAGAGAGAGAGCGAACGAGAGAGAGAGAGAGAGAGCGAACGAGAGAGAGAGAGCGAACGAGAGAGAGAGAGCGAACGAGAGAGAGAGAGAGCGAACGAGAGAGAGAGAGAGCGAACGAGAGAGAGAGAGAGCGAACGAGAGAGAGAGCGAACGAGAGAGAGAGAGAGCGAACGAGAGAGAGAGAGAGCGAACGAGAGAGAGAACAAGAGAGAGAGAGCGAACGAGAGAGAGAGAGAGAACGAGAGAGAGAGCGCGAACGAGAGAGAGAGAGCGAACGAGAGAGAGCGAGAACGAGGGAGAGAGAGAGAACGAGGGAGAGAGAGCGAACGAGAGAGAGAGAACGAGGGAGAGAGAGAGAACGAGGGAGAGAGAGAGAACGAGGGAGAGAACGAGGGAGAGAACGAGGGAGAGAGAGAACGAGGGAGAGAACGAGAGAGAGAACGAGAGAGAGAACGAGAGAGAGAACGAGAGAGAGAACGAGAGAGAGAACGAGAGAGAGAGAACGAGAGAGAGCACGAGAGAGAGAGAACGAGAGAGAGCATGAGAGAGAGAACGAGAGAGAGAACGAGAGAGAGCACGAGAGAGAGAGAGAGATCACGAGAGAGAGAGAACAAGAGAGAGAGAGAGAGCACGAGAGAGAGAGAAGAGAGAGAGAGAGAGCACGAGAGAGAGCGAACAAGAGAGAGAGCGAACAAGAGAGAGAGAGAGAAGGAGAGAGAAGGAGAGAGAGAGAGAAGGAGAGAGAGAGAGCGAGCGAGCGAGCGAACGAGAGAGAACGAGCGAGAGAGAACGAGCGAGAGAGAACGAGCGAGAGAGAACACGAGCGAACGAGAGAGCGAACGAGCGAACGAGAGAGCGAACGAGCGAACGAGAGAGAGAACGAGCGAACGAGAGAGAGAACGAGCGAACGAGAGAGAGAGAGAAAGCGAACAAGAGAGAGAGAGAACGATAGTGAACGAGAGAGAGAGAACGAACGAACGAGAGAGAACGAGAACGAGAGAGAGAACGAAAACGAGAGAGAGAACGAGAACGAGAGAGAGAAAGAACGAACAAGAGAGAGAACAAGAGAGAGAGAACGAACAAACAAGAGAGAGAACAAGAGAGAGAGAGAGAGAGAAACGAACGAGAGAGAGAGAGAGAGAACGAACGAGAGAGAGAACGAACAAGAGAGAGAGAACGAACAAGAGAGAGAGAGAGAGAGAACGAACGAACGAACGAGAGAGAGAGAGAACGAACGAACGAGAGAACGAACGAACGAGAGAACGAACGAGAGAACGAACGAGAGAACGAACGAGAGAACGAACGAGAGAACGAACGAGAGAGAGAGAGAGAGAACGAACAAGAGAGAGAGAGAACGAACAAGAGAGAGAGAGAGCGCGAACAAGAGAGAGAGAGAGAGAGAGAGCGAACAAGAGAGAGAGAGAGCGAACAAGAGAGAGAGAGAGAGAGCGAACAAGAGAGAGAGAGAGAGAGAGAACAAACAAGAGAGAGAGAGAGAGAACAAACAAGAGAGAGAGAGAACAAACAAGAGAGAGAGAGAGAGAACAAACAAGAGAGAGAGAGAGAGAACAAACAAGAGAGAGAGAACAAACAAGAGAGAGAGAGAGAGCGAGCGAGCGAGAGCGAACGAGAGAGAGAGAGCGAGCGAGCGAGCGAGAGCGAACGAGAGAGAGAGCGAACGAGAGAGAGAGCGAACGAGAGAGAGAGAGCGAACGAGAGAGAGAGAGAGAGCGAACGAGAGAGAGAGAGAGCGAACGAGAGAGAGCGAACGAGAGAGCGAGAGAGAGCGAACGAGAGAGAGAGAGAGCGAACGAGAGAGAGCGAACGAGAGAGCGAGAGAGAGCGAACGAGAGAGCGAGAGAGAGCGAACGAGAGAGAGAGAGAGCGAACGAGAGAGAGCGAACGAGAGAGCGAGAGAGAGCGAACGAGAGAGAGAGAGAGCGAACGAGAGAGAGCGAACGAGAGAGAGCGAACGAGAGAGAGCGAACGAGAGAGAGCGAACGAGAGAGAGAGAGCGAACGAGAGAGAGAGCGAACGAGAGAGAGAGCGAACGAGAGAGAGAGCGAACGAGAGAGAGAGAACGAGAGAGAGAGAGAACGAGAGAGAGAGAGAACGAGAGAGCGAGCACGAGAGAACGAGAGAGCGAGCACGAGAGAACGAGAGAGCGAGCACGAGAGAACGAGAGCACAAGAGAGCGAGCACAAGAGAGCGAGCACAAGAGAGCGAGCACAAGAGAGCGAGCACAAGAGAGAGAGCACAAGAGAGCGAGCACAAGAGAGAGAGAGCACAAGAGAGAGAGAGCACAAGAGAGAGAGAGCACGAGAGAGAGAGAGCACGAGAGAGAGAGAGAACGAGAGAGAGAGAGAGAGAGAACGAGAGAGAACGAGAGAGAACGAGAGAGAACGAGAGAGAACGAGAGAGAGAACGAGAGAGAGAGAGAACGAGAGAGAGAGAGAACGAGAGAGAGAGAACGAGAGAGAGAACGAGAGAGAGAACGAGAGAGAGAACGAGAGAGAGAAAACGAGAGAGAAAACGAGAGAACGAGAGAGAGAGAACGAGAGAGAAAACGAGAGAGAAAACGAGAGAGAGAATGAGAGAGAGAATGAGAGAGCACGAGAGAGAGCACGAGAGAGAGCACGAGAGAGAGCACGAGAGAGAGCACGAGAGAGAGCACGAGAGAGAGCACGAGAGAGAGCACGAGAGAGAGCACGAGAGAGAGCACGAGAGAGAGAGAGCACGAGAGAGAGAGAGCACGAGAGAGAGAGAGCACGAGAGAGAGAGAGCACGAGAGAGAGAGAGCACGAGAGAGAGAGAGAGAGAACAAGAGAGAGAGAGAGAACAAGAGAGAGAGAGCACGAGAGAGAGAAGAGAGAGAGAGAGCACGAGAGAGAGCGAACAAGAGAGAGAGCGAAGAGAGAGAGAGAGAACGAGAGAGAGAGAGCGAACGAGAGAGAGCGAGCGAGCGAGAACGAGCGAGAGAGAACGAGCGAGAGAGAGAACACGAGCGAACGAGAGAGAGAACACGAGCGAACGAGAGAGAGAACGAGCGAACGAGAGAGAGAACGAGCGAACGAGAGAGAGAACGAGCGAACGAGAGAGAGAACGAGCGAACGAGAGAGAGAGAGAAAGCGAACAAGAGAGAGAGAGAACGAGAGTGAACGAACGAGAGAGAACGAGAGAGAGAACGAGAGAGAGAACGAGAACGAGAGAGAGAACGAGAGAGAGAACGAGAACGAGAGAGAACGAACAAGAGAGAGAGAGAACAAACAAACAAGAGAGAGAACAAGAGAGAGAGAGAGAGAGAACGAACGAGAGAGAGAGAGAGAGAGAACGAACGAGAGAGAGAGAACGAACAAGAGAGAGAGAGAGAGAACGAACGAACGAACGAACGAGAGAGAGAGAGAGAACGAACGAACGAGAGAACGAACGAACGAGAGAACGAACGAACGAACGAACGAACGAGAGAGAGAGAGAGAGAACGAACAAGAGAGAGAGAGAGAGAACGAACGAGAGAGAGAGAGAGAGAACGAACAAGAGAGAGAGAGAGAACGAACAAGAGAGAGAGAGAGAACGAACAAGAGAGAGAGAGAGAGAACGAACAAGAGAGAGAGAGAAACGAACAAGAGAGAGAGAGAGAGAACAAACAAGAGAGAGAGAGAGAGAACAAACAAGAGAGAGAACAAACAAGAGAGAGAACAAACAAGAGAGAGAACAAACAAGAGAGAGAACAAACAAGAGAGAGAACAAACAAGAGAGAGAGAGAGAGCGAGCGAGAGAGAGCGAACGAGAGAGAGAGAGCGAGCGAGCGAGAGCGAACGAGCGAGAGAGCGAACGAGAGAGAGAGAGAGCGAACGAGAGAGAGAGAGAGCGAACGAGAGAGAGCGAACGAGAGAGAGCGAACGAGAGAGAGAGAGAGAGCGAACGAGAGAGAGAGAGAGAGCGAACGAGAGAGAGCGAACGAGAGAACGAGAGAGAGAGAACGAGAGAGAGAGAGAGAGAGAACGAACGAGAGAGAGAGAGAGAACAAACAAGAGAGAGAGAGAGAGAGAACAAACAAGAGAGAGAGAGCGAACGAGAGAGAGAGAGAGCGAACGAGAGAGAGAGAGAGAGAGCGAACGAGAGAGAGAGAGAGAGAGCGAACGAGAGAGAGAGAGAGAGAGAGCGAACGAGAGAGAGAGAGAGAGAGCGAACGAGAGAGAGAGAGAGAGAGCGAACGAGAGAGAGAGAGAGAGAGCGAACGAGAGAGAGAGAGAGCGAACGAGAGAGAGAGAGAGCGAACGAGAGAGAGAGAGAGCGAACGAGAGAGAGAGAGAGAGCGAACGAGAGAGAGAGAGAGAGCGAACGAGAGAGAGAGCGAACGAGAGAGAGAGCGAACGAGAGAGAGAGCGAACGAGAGCGAACGAGAGAGAGAGAGAGCGAACGAGAGAGAGAGAGAACGAACGAGAGAGAGAGAGCGAACGAGAGAGAGAGAACGAACGAGAGAGAGAGAACGAGGGAGAGAGAGAGAACGAGAGAGAGAAGGAGAGAGAGAACGAGAGAGAGAGCGAACGAGAGAGAGAGCGAACGAGAGAGAGAGCGAACGAGAGCGAACGAGAGAGAGAGAGAGCGAACGAGAGAGAGAGAGAACGAACGAGAGAGAGAGAGCGAACGAGAGAGAGAGAACGAACGAGAGAGAGAGAACGAGGGAGAGAGAGAGAACGAGAGAGAGAAGGAGAGAGAGAACGAGAGAGAGAACGAGAGAGAGAGAACGAGAGAGAGAACGAGAGAGAGAGAGAACGAGAGAGAACAAGAGAGAGAGAGAACGAGAGAGAACAAGAGAGAGAGAACGAACGAACAAGAGAGAGAGAGAGAGAACGAACAAGAGAGAGAGAGAGAACGAACAAGAGAGAGAGAGAGAGAACGAACAAGAGAGAGAGAGAGAGAGAGAACGAACAAGAGAGAGAGAGAGAGAACGAACAAGAGCGAGAGAGAGAGAGAGAGAACGAACGAGAGAGAGAGAGAGAACAAACAAGAGAGAGAGAGAGAGAACAAACAAGAGAGAGAGAGAGAGAACAAACAAGAGAGAGAGAACGAACGAGAGAGAGAGAGCGAACGAGAGAGAGAGAGCGAACGAGAGAGAGAGAGCGAACGAGAGAGAGAGAGAGCGAACGAGAGAGAGAGCGAACGAGAGAGAGAGCGAGAGAGAACGAGAGCGAGAGAGAACGAGAGCGAGAGCGAACGAGAGAGAGAGAGAGCGAACGAGAGAGAGAGAGCGAACGAGAGAGAGAGAGAGCGAACGAGAGAGAGAGAGAGCGAACGAGAGAGAGAGAGCGAACGAGAGAGAGAGAGAGCGAACGAGAGAGAGAGAGAGCGAACGAGAGAGAGAGAGAGCGCGAACGAGAGAGAGCGAACGAGAGAGAGAGAGAACGAGAGAGAGAGAGAGAACGAGAGAGAGAACGAGAGAGAGAGAGAACGAGAGAGAGAGAGCGAGCACGAGAGAGCGAGCACGAGAGAACGAGAGCACGAGAGCACAAGAGAGAGCACAAGAGAGAGAGCACAAGAGAGAGAGCACAAGAGAGAGAGCACAAGAGAGAGAGAGCACAAGAGAGAGAGCACAAGAGAGAGAGAACGAGAGAGAGAGAGAACGAGAGAGAACGAGAGAGAGAGAGAGAACGAGAGAGAACGAGAGAGAGAGAGAACGAGAGAGAACGAGAGAGAGAGAGAACGAGAGAGAGAACGAGAGAGAGAACGAGAGAGAGAAAACGAGAGAGAAAACGAGAGAAAACGAGAGAGAAAACGAGAGAAAACGAGAGAGAGAACGAGAGAGAGAGAGAGCACGAGAGAGAGCACGAGAGAGAGAGAGCACGAGAGAGAGCACGAGAGAGAGAGAGAGCACGAGAGAGAGAGAGAGCACGAGAGAGAGCACGAGAGAGAGCACGAGAGAGAGCACGAGAGAGAGCACGAGAGAGAGAGCACGAGAGAGAGAGAGTGAACAAGAGAGAGAGAGAGCACGAGAGAGAGAAGAGAGAGAGAGAGCACGAGAGAGAGCAAGCAAGAGAGAGAGAGAGAACGAGAGAGAGAGAGCGAACGAGAGAGAGAGCGAGCGAGCGAGAGTGAACGAGAGAGAACGAGCGAGAGAGAACGAGGCGAGAGAGAACGAGCGAGAGAGAACACGAGCGAGAGAGCGAACGAGCGAACAAGAGAGAACACGAGCGAACGAGAGAGAGAACGAGCGAACGAGAGAGAGAACGAGCGAACGAGAGAGAGAACGAGCTGAACGAGAGAGAGAACGAGCGAACGAGAGAGAGAGAGAAAGCGAACAAGAGAGAGAGAGAGAACGAGATGAACGAGAGAGAGAGAACGAACGAGAGAGAACGAGAACGAGAGAGAGAACGAAAACGAGAGAGAACGAGAACGAGAGAGAGAACGAAAACGAGAGAGAGAACGAGAACGAGAGAGAGAACGAGAACGAGAGAGAGAACGAGAACGAGAGAGAGAACGAGAACGAGAAAGAGAGAGAACGAACAAGAGAGAGAACAAGAGAGAGAACGAACAAACAAGAGAGAGAACAAGAGAGAGAGAGAGAGAGAGAACGAACGAGAGAGAGAGAGAGAACGAACGAGAGAGAGAGAGAACGAACAAGAGAGAGAGAGAACGAACAAGAGAGAGAGAGAACGAACAAGAGAGAGAGAGAACGAACAAGAGAGAGAGAGAGAACGAACGAACGAGAGAGAGAGAGAGAACGAACGAAGAGAGACGAACGAACGAGAGAACGAACGAACGAGGTAGAGAACGAACGAACGAGGAGAACGAACGAACGAGAGAACGAACGAACGAGAGAACGAACGAACGAACGAGAGAGAGAGAGAGAACGAACAAGAGAGAGAGAGAGAGAGAGAGAGAGAGAGAACGAACAAGAGAGAGAGAGAGAGAACGAACAAGAGAGAGAGAGAGAGAACGAACAAGAGAGAGAGAGAGAGCGAACAAGAGAGAGAGAGAGAACGAACAAGAGAGAGAGAACGAACAAGAGAGAGAGAGAGAGAACGAACAAGAGAGAGAGAGAACGAACAAGAGAGAGAGAGAGAGAGAGAACGAACAAGAGAGAGAGAGAGAGATCACGAGAGAGAGAGAACAAGAGAGAGAGAGAGAGCACGAGAGAGAGAGAAGAGAGAGAGAGAGAGCACGAGAGAGAGCGAACAAGAGAGAGAGCGAACAAGAGAGAGAGAGAGAAGGAGAGAAGGAGAGAGAGAGAGAAGGAGAGAGAGAGAGCGAGCGAGCGAGGCGAACGAGAGAGAACGAGCGAGAGAGAACGAGCGAGAGAGAACGAGCGAGAGAGAACACGAGCGAACGAGAGAGCGAACGAGCGAACGAGGAGAGCGAACGAGCGAACGAGAGAGAGAACGAGCGAACGAGAGAGAGAACGAGGCGAACGAGAGAGAGAGAGAAAGCGAACAAGAGAGAGAGGAGAACGATAGTGAACGAGAGAGAGAGAACGAACGAACGAGAGAGAACGAGAACGAGAGAGAGAACGAAAACGAGAGAGAGAACGAGAACGAGAGAGAGAACGAGAACGAGAACGAGAGAGAGAACGAACAAGAGAGAGAACAAGAGAGAGAGAACGAACAAACAAGAGAGAGAACAAGAGAGAGAGAGAGAGAGAAACGAACGATGAGAGAGAGAGAGAGAACGAACGAGAGAGAGAACGAACAAGAGAGAGAGAACGAACAAGAGAGAGAGAGAGAGAGAACGAACGAACGAACGATGAGAGAGAGAGAACGAACGAACGAGAGAACGAACGAACGAGAGAACGAACGAGAGAACGAAACGAACGAGAGAGAACGAACGAGAGAACGAACGAGAGAACGAACGAGAGAACGAACGAGAGAACGAACGAGAGAGAGAGAGAGAGAACGAACAAGAGAGAGAGAGAACGAACAAGAGAGAGAGAGAGCGCGAACAAGAGAGAGAGAGAGAGAGAGAGAGCGAACAAGAGAGAGAGAGAGCGAACAAGAGAGAGAGAGAGAGAGCGAACAAGAGAGAGAGAGAGAGAGAGAACAAACAAGAGAGAGAGAGAGAGAACAAACAAGAGAGAGAGAGAACAAACAAGAGAGAGAGAGAGAGAACAAACAAGAGAGAGAGAGAGAGAACAAACAAGAGAGAGAGAACAAACAAGAGAGAGAGAGAGAGCGAGCGAGCGAGAGCGAACGAGAGAGAGAGAGCGAGCGAGCGAGCGAGAGCGAACGAGAGAGAGAGCGAACGAGAGAGAGAGCGAACGAGAGAGAGAGAGCGAACGACGAGAGAGAGAGAGAGCGAACGAGAGAGAGAGAGAGCGAACGAGAGAGAGCGAACGAGAGAGCGAGAGAGAGCGAACGAGAGAGAGAGAGAGCGAACGAGAGAGAGCGAACGAGAGAGCGAGAGAGAGCGAACGAGAGAGAGAGAGAGCGAACGAGAGAGAGCGAACGAGAGAGCGAGAGAGAGCGAACGAGAGAGAGAGAGAGCGAACGAGAGAGAGCGAACGAGAGAGAGCGAACGAGAGAGAGCGAACGAGAGAGAGCGAACGAGAGAGAGAGAGCGAACGAGAGAGAGAGCGAACGAGAGAGAGAGCGAACGAGAGAGAGAGCGAACGAGAGAGAGAGAGAGAACGAGAGAGAGAGAGAACGAGAGAGAGAGAGAACGAGAGAGCGAGCACGAGAGAACGAGAGAGCGAGCACGAGAGAACGAGAGAGCGAGCACGAGAGAACGAGAGCACAAGAGAGCGAGCACAAGAGAGCGAGCACAAGAGAGCGAGCACAAGAGAGCGAGCACAAGAGAGCGAGCACAAGAGAGAGAGCACAAGAGAGCGAGCACAAGAGAGAGAGAGCACAAGAGAGAGAGAGCACAAGAGAGAGAGAGCACGAGAGAGAGAGAGCACGAGAGAGAGAGAGAACGAGAGAGAGAGAGAGAGAGAACGAGAGAGAACGAGAGAGAACGAGAGAGAACGAGAGAGAACGAGAGAGAGAACGAGAGAGAGAGAGAACGAGAGAGAGAGAGAACGAGAGAGAGAGAACGAGAGAGAGAACGAGAGAGAGAACGAGAGAGAGAACGAGAGAGAGAAAACGAGAGAGAAAACGAGAGAACGAGAGAGAGAGAACGAGAGAGAAAACGAGAGAGAAAACGAGAGAGAGAATGAGAGAGAGAATGAGAGAGCACGAGAGAGAGCACGAGAGAGAGCACGAGAGAGAGCACGAGAGAGAGCACGAGAGAGAGCACGAGAGAGAGCACGAGAGAGAGCACGAGAGAGAGCACGAGAGAGAGCACGAGAGAGAGAGAGCACGAGAGAGAGAGAGCACGAGAGAGAGAGAGCACGAGAGAGAGAGAGCACGAGAGAGAGAGAGCACGAGAGAGAGAGAGCACGAGAGAGAGAGAGCACGAGAGAGAGAGAGAGAGAACAAGAGAGAGAGAGAGAACAAGAGAGAGAGAGCACGAGAGAGAGAAGAGAGAGAGAGAGCACGAGAGAGAGCGAACAAGAGAGAGAGCGAAGAGAGAGAGAGAGAACGAGAGAGAGAGAGCGAACGAGAGAGAGCGAGCGAGCGAGAACGAGCGAGAGAGAACGAGCGAGAGAGAGAACACGAGCGAACGAGAGAGAGAACACGAGCGAACGAGAGAGAGAACGAGCGAACGAGAGAGAGAACGAGCGAACGAGAGAGAGAACGAGCGAACGAGAGAGAGAACGAGCGAACGAGAGAGAGAGAGAAAGCGAACAAGAGAGAGAGAGAACGAGAGTGAACGAACGAGAGAGAACGAGAGAGAGAACGAGAGAGAGAACGAGAACGAGAGAGAGAACGAGAGAGAGAACGAGAACGAGAGAGAACGAACAAGAGAGAGAGAGAACGAACAAACAAGAGAGAGAACAAGAGAGAGAGAGAGAGAGAACGAACGAGAGAGAGAGAGAGAGAGAACGAACGAGAGAGAGAGAACGAACAAGAGAGAGAGAGAGAGAACGAACGAACGAACGAACGAGAGAGAGAGAGAGAACGAACGAACGAGAGAACGAACGAACGAGAGAACGAACGAACGATACGAACGAACGAGAGAGAGAGAGAGAGAACGAACAAGAGAGAGAGAGAGAGAGAACGAACGAGAGAGAGAGAGAGAGAACGAACAAGAGAGAGAGAGAGAACGAACAAGAGAGAGAGAGAGAACGAACAAGAGAGAGAGAGAGAGAACGAACAAGAGAGAGAGAGAAACGAACAAGAGAGAGAGAGAGAGAACAAACAAGAGAGAGAGAGAGAGAACAAACAAGAGAGAGAACAAACAAGAGAGAGAACAAACAAGAGAGAGAACAAACAAGAGAGAGAACAAACAAGAGAGAGAACAAACAAGAGAGAGAGAGAGAGCGAGCGAGAGAGAGCGAACGAGAGAGAGAGAGCGAGCGAGCGAGAGCGAACGAGCGAGAGAGCGAACGAGAGAGAGAGAGAGCGAACGAGAGAGAGAGAGAGCGAACGAGAGAGAGCGAACGAGAGAGAGCGAACGAGAGAGAGAGAGAGAGCGAACGAGAGAGAGAGAGAGAGCGAACGAGAGAGAGCGAACGAGAGAACGAGAGAGAGAGAACGAGAGAGAGAGAGAGAGAGAACGAACGAGAGAGAGAGAGAGAACAAACAAGAGAGAGAGAGAGAGAGAACAAACAAGAGAGAGAGAGAGAACAAACAAGAGAGAGAGAGCGAACGAGAGAGAGAGAGAGCGAACGAGAGAGAGAGAGAGCGAACGAGAGAGAGAGAGAGAGAGCGAACGAGAGAGAGAGAGAGAGAGAGCGAACGAGAGAGAGAGAGAGAGAGAGCGAACGAGAGAGAGAGAGAGAGAGCGAACGAGAGAGAGAGAGAGCGAACGAGAGAGAGAGAGCGAACGAGAGAGAGAGAGAGCGAACGAGAGAGAGAGAGAGCGAACGAGAGAGAGAGAGAGAGCGAACGAGAGAGAGAGCGAACGAGAGAGAGAGCGAACGAGAGAGAGAGCGAACGAGAGCGAACGAGAGAGAGAGAGAGCGAACGAGAGAGAGAGAGAACGAACGAGAGAGAGAGAGCGAACGAGAGAGAGAGAACGAACGAGAGAGAGAGAACGAGGGAGAGAGAGAGAACGAGAGAGAGAAGGAGAGAGAGAACGAGAGAGAGAGCGAACGAGAGAGAGAGCGAACGAGAGAGAGAGCGAACGAGAGCGAACGAGAGAGAGAGAGAGCGAACGAGAGAGAGAGAGAACGAACGAGAGAGAGAGAGCGAACGAGAGAGAGAGAACGAACGAGAGAGAGAGAACGAGGGAGAGAGAGAGAACGAGAGAGAGAAGGAGAGAGAGAACGAGAGAGAGAACGAGAGAGAGAGAACGAGAGAGAGAACGAGAGAGAGAGAGAACGAGAGAGAACAAGAGAGAGAGAGAACGAGAGAGAACAAGAGAGAGAGAACGAACGAACAAGAGAGAGAGAGAGAGAACGAACAAGAGAGAGAGAGAGAACGAACAAGAGAGAGAGAGAGAGAACGAACAAGAGAGAGAGAGAGAGAGAACGAACAAGAGAGAGAGAGAGAGAACGAACAAGAGCGAGAGAGAGAGAGAGAGAACGAACGAGAGAGAGAGAGAGAACAAACAAGAGAGAGAGAGAGAGAACAAACAAGAGAGAGAGAGAGAGAACAAACAAGAGAGAGAGAACGAACGAGAGAGAGAGAGCGAACGAGAGAGAGAGAGCGAACGAGAGAGAGAGAGCGAACGAGAGAGAGAGAGAGCGAACGAGAGAGAGAGCGAACGAGAGAGAGAGCGAGAGAGAACGAGAGCGAGAGAGAACGAGAGCGAGAGCGAACGAGAGAGAGAGAGAGCGAACGAGAGAGAGAGAGCGAACGAGAGAGAGAGAGAGCGAACGAGAGAGAGAGAGAGCGAACGAGAGAGAGAGAGCGAACGAGAGAGAGAGAGAGCGAACGAGAGAGAGAGAGAGCGAACGAGAGAGAGAGAGAGCGCGAACGAGAGAGAGCGAACGAGAGAGAGAGAGAACGAGAGAGAGAGAGAGAACGAGAGAGAGAACGAGAGAGAGAGAGAACGAGAGAGAGAACGAGAGAGAGAGAGAACGAGAGAGAGAGAGCGAGCACGAGAGAGCGAGCACGAGAGAACGAGAGCACGAGAGCACAAGAGAGAGCACAAGAGAGAGAGCACAAGAGAGAGAGCACAAGAGAGAGAGCACAAGAGAGAGAGAGCACAAGAGAGAGAGAGCACAAGAGAGAGAGAACGAGAGAGAGAGAGAACGAGAGAGAACGAGAGAGAGAGAGAGAACGAGAGAGAACGAGAGAGAGAGAGAACGAGAGAGAACGAGAGAGAGAGAGAACGAGAGAGAGAACGAGAGAGAGAACGAGAGAGAGAAAACGAGAGAGAAAACGAGAGAGAAAACGAGAGAAAACGAGAGAGAAAACGAGAGAAAACGAGAGAGAGAACGAGAGAGAGAGAGAGCACGAGAGAGAGCACGAGAGAGAGAGAGCACGAGAGAGAGCACGAGAGAGAGAGAGAGCACGAGAGAGAGAGAGAGCACGAGAGAGAGCACGAGAGAGAGCACGAGAGAGAGCACGAGAGAGAGCACGAGAGAGAGCACGAGAGAGAGAGCACGAGAGAGAGAGAGTGAACAAGAGAGAGAGAGAGCACGAGAGAGAGAAGAGAGAGAGAGAGCACGAGAGAGAGCAAGCAAGAGAGAGAGAGAGAACGAGAGAGAGAGAGCGAACGAGAGAGAGAGCGAGCGAGCGAGAGTGAACGAGAGAGAACGAGCGAGAGAGAACGAGCGAGAGAGAACGAGCGAGAGAGAACACGAGCGAGAGAGCGAACGAGCGAACAAGAGAGAACACGAGCGAACGAGAGAGAGAACGAGCGAACGAGAGAGAGAACGAGCGAACGAGAGAGAGAACGAGCGAACGAGAGAGAGAACGAGCGAACGAGAGAGAGAGAGAAAGCGAACAAGAGAGAGAGAGAGAACGAGAGTGAACGAGAGAGAGAGAACGAACGAGAGAGAACGAGAACGAGAGAGAGAACGAAAACGAGAGAGAACGAGAACGAGAGAGAGAACGAAAACGAGAGAGAGAACGAGAACGAGAGAGAGAACGAGAACGAGAGAGAGAACGAGAACGAGAGAGAGAACGAGAACGAGAAAGAGAGAGAACGAACAAGAGAGAGAACAAGAGAGAGAACGAACAAACAAGAGAGAGAACAAGAGAGAGAGAGAGAGAGAGAACGAACGAGAGAGAGAGAGAGAACGAACGAGAGAGAGAGAGAACGAACAAGAGAGAGAGAGAACGAACAAGAGAGAGAGAGAACGAACAAGAGAGAGAGAACGAACAAGAGAGAGAGAGAGAACGAACGAACGAGAGAGAGAGAGAACGAAACGAACGAGAGAACGAACGAACGAGAGAACGAACGAACGAGGAGAACGAACGAACGAGGAGAACGAACGAACGAGGAGAACGAACGAACGAACGAGAGAGAGAGAGAGAACGAACAAGAGAGAGAGAGAGAGAGAGAGAGAGAGAACGAACAAGAGAGAGAGAGAGAGAACGAACAAGAGAGAGAGAGAGAGAACGAACAAGAGAGAGAGAGAGAGCGAACAAGAGAGAGAGAGAGAACGAACAAGAGAGAGAGAGAGAACGAACAAGAGAGAGAGAGAGAGAACAAACAAGAGAGAGAGAGAGAGAGAGAACAAACAAGAGAGAGAGAGAGAGAGAGAACAAACAAGAGAGAGAGAGAGAGAGAGAGCGAGCGACGCGAGCGCGAACGAGAGAGAGAGAGCGAGCGAGCGCGAACGAGAGAGAGAGCGAACGAGAGAGAGAGCGAACGAGAGAGAGAGAGAGAGAGAGCGAACGAGAGAGAGAGAGCGAACGAGAGAGAGAGAGAGAGCGAACGAGAGAACGAGAGAGAGAGAGAGCGAACGAGAGAGAGAGAGCGAACGAGAGAGAGAGAGCGAACGAGAGAGAGAGAGAGCGAACGAGAGAGAGAGAGAGCGAACGAGAGAGAGAGAGAGCGAACGAGAGAGAGAGAGAGCGAACGAGAGAGAGAGAGAGAGCGAACGAGAGAGAGAGAGAGAGCGAACGAGAGAGAGAGAGAGAGAGAGAGCGAACGAGAGAGAGAGAGAGAGAGAGCGAACGAGAGAGAGAGAGAGCGAACGAGAGAGAGAGAGCGAACGAGAGAGAGAGAGAGAGAGAGAGAGAGCGAACGAGAGAGAGAGAGCGCGAACGAGAGAGAGAGCGAACGAGAGAGAGAGAGAGCGCGAACGAGAGAGAGAGAGCGAACGAGAGAGAGAGAGCAAACGAGAGAGAGAGAGCAAACGAGAGAGAGAGAGCAAACGAGAGAGAGAGAGAGAGCGAACGAGAGAGAGAGAGAGAGCAAACGAGAGAGAGAGCGAACGAGAGAGAGAGAGAGAGAGCGAACGAGAGAGAGAGAACGAGGGAGAGAGCGAACGAGAGAGAGAGAGCGAACGAGAGAGAGAGAGAGCGAACGAGAGAGAGAGAGAGCGAACGAGAGAGAGAGAGAGAGCGAACGAGAGAGAGAGAGAGCGAACGAGAGAGAGAGAGAGCGAACGAGAGAGAGAGAGAGCGAACGAGAGAGAGATAGAGCGAACGAGAGAGAGCGAACGAGAGAGAGCGAACGAGAGAGAGAGAGAGAGAGAGAACGAGAGAGAGAGAACGAGAGAGAGAGCGAACGAGAGAGAGAGAGAGCGCGAACGAGAGAGAGAGAGAGCGCGAACGAGAGAGAGAGAGAGCGAACGAGAGAGAGAGAGAGCGAACGAGAGAGAGAGAGAGAGAGCGAACGAGAGAGAGAGAGAGCGCGAACGAGAGAGAGAGAGAGAGCGCGAACGAGAGAGAGAGAGAGCGAACGAGAGAGAGAGAGCGAACGAGAGAGAGAGAGAGAGAGAGCGAACGAGAGAGAGAGAGAGAGCGAACGAGAGAGAGAGAGAGAGAGCGAACGAGAGAGAGAGAGAGCGAACGAGAGAGAGAGAGCGAACGAGAGAGAGAGAGAGCGAACGAGAGAGAGAACAAGAGAGAGAGAGAGCGAACGAGAGAGAGAGCGAACGAGAGAGAGAGAGCGAACGAGAGAGAGAGAGCGAACGAGAGAGAGAGAGCGAACGAGAGAGAGAGAGCGAACGAGAGAGAGCGAGCGAACGAGAGAGAGAACGAGGGAGAGAGAGAGAACGAGGGAGAGAGAGAGAACGAGGGAGAGAGAGAGAACGAGGGAGAGAGAACGAGGGAGAGAGAGAGAACGAGGGAGAGAGAGAGAACGAGGGAGAGAGAGAGAACGAGGGAGAGAGAGAGAACGAGGGAGAGAGAGAGAACGAGGGAGAGAGAGAACGAGAGAGAGAACGAGAGAGAGAACGAGAGAGAGAACGAGAGAGAGAACGAGAGAGAGAACGAGAGAGAGAACGAGAGAGAGAACGAGAGAGAGAGAGAACGAGAGAGAACAAGAGAGAGAGAGAACGAGAGAGAACAAGAGAGAGAGAACGAACGAACAAGAGAGAGAACAAGAGAGAGAGAACGAACGAGAGAGATAGAGAGAACGAACAAGAGAGAGAGAGAGAGAACGAACGAGAGAGAGAGAGAGAACGAACAAGAGAGAGAGAGAGAGAACGAACAAGAGAGAGAGAGAACGAACAAGAGAGAGAGAACGAACAAGAGAGAGAGAGAGAGAACGAACAAGAGAGAGAGAGAACGAACAAGAGAGAGAGAGAGAGAGAGAACGAACAAGAGAGAGAGAGAGAGAGAGAACGAACAAGAGAGAGAGAGAGAGAGAGAACGAACAAGAGAGAGAGAGAACGAACAAGAGAGAGAGAGAGAGCGAACAAGAGAAAGAGAGAGAGAGAGAGAACGAACAAGAGAGAGAGAGAGAGAGAGAGAGAGAACGAACAAGAGAGAGAACGAACGAACAAGAGAGAGAGAGAGAGAGAGCGAACGAACGAGAGAGAGAGAGAGAGCGAACGAACGAGAGAGAGAGAGAGAGCGAACGAACAAGAGAGAGAGAGAGAGCGAACGAACAAGAGAGAGAGAGAGAGAGAACGAACAAGAGAGAGAGAGAGAGAACGAACGAGAGAGAGAGAGAGAGAACGAACGAGAGAGAGAGAGAGAACGAACAAGAGAGAGAGAGAACGAACAAGAGAGCGAGCGAGAGAGAGAACGAACAAGAGAGAGAGAGAACGAACAAGAGCGAGCGAGAGAGAGAGCGAGCGAACGAGGGAGAGAGAGAACGAGGGAGAGAGCGAACGAGGGAGAGAGCGAACGAGGGAGAGAGCGAACGAGGGAGAGAGCGAACGAGGGAGAGAGAGAACGAGGGAGAGAGCGAACGAGGGAGAGAGCGAACGAGGGAGAGAGCGAACGAGGGAGAGAGCGAACGAGGGAGAGAGCGAACGAGGGAGAGAGCGAACGAGGGAGAGAGCGAACGAGGGAGAGAGCGAACGAGGGAGAGAGCGAACGAGGGAGAGAGAGAACGAGGGAGAGAGAGAACGAGGGAGAGAGAGAGAGAGAACGAGAGAGAACGAGAGAGAGAACAAGAGAGAGAGAGAACAAGAGAGAGAGCGAGAGAGAACAAGAGAGAGCGAGAGAGAGCGAGAGAGAACGAGAGAGCAAGAGAGAACGAGAGAGAGAGAGAGAACGAGGGAGAGAGAGAGAACGAGGGAGAGAGAGAGAACGAGGGAGAGAGAGAGAACGAGGGAGAGAGAGAACGAGGGAGAGAGAGAGAACGAGGGAGAGAGAGAGAGGGAGAGAGAGAGAGAACGAGGGAGAGAGAGAGAACGAGGGAGAGAGAGAGAACGAGGGAGAGAGAGAGAACGAGGGAGAGAGAGAGAGAACGAGGGAGAGAGAGAGAGAACGAGAGAGAACGAGAGAGAACGAGAGAGAGCAAGAGAGAGCAAGAGAGAACAAGAGAGAGCAAGAGAGAACAAGAGAGCAAGAGAGAACAAGAGAGCAAGAGAGAACAAGAGAGCAAGAGAGCAAGAGAGCAAGAGAGCACAAGAGAGCAAGAGAGAACAAGAGAGCAAGAGAGAACAAGAGAGCAAGAGAGAGCAAGAGAGAACGAGAGAGAGCAAGAGAGAACGAGAGAGAGCGAGAGAGAGCGAGAGAGAGCGAGAGCGAGAGCGAGAGAGAGAGAGAGCGAGAGAGAGAGAGAACGAGAGCGCGAGAGAGAGAGAACGAGAGCGCAAGAGAGAGAGAACGAGAGCGCAAGAGAGAGAGAGAACGAGAGCGCAAGAGAGAGAGAGAACGAGAGCGCAAGAGAGAGAGAGAACGAGAGCGCAAGAGAGAGAGAGAACGAGAGCGCGAGAGAGAGAGAGCGCGAGAGCGCGAGAGAGAGAGAGCGCGAGAGAGAGAGAGAGAACGAGAGAGAGAGAACGAGAGCAGCGAGCGAGAACAGAGAGAGCAGCGAGCGAGAACAGAGAGAGCAGCGAGCGAGAACAGAGAGAGCAGCGAGCGAGAACAGAGAGAGCAGCGAGCGAGAACAGAGAGAGCAGCGAGCGAGAGAGAGAGAGCAGCGAGAGAGAGAGAGAGAGCAGCGAGCGAGAGAGAGAGAGAGCAGCGAGCGAGAGAGAGAGAGAGCAGCGAGCGAGAGAGAGAGCAGCGAGCGAGAGAGAGAGAGAGCAGCGAGCGAGAGAGAGAGAGCAGCGAGCGAGAGAGAGAGAGCAGCGAGCGAGCGAGAGAGAGAACAGCGAGCGAGAGAGAGAACAGCGAGCGAGAGAACAGCGAGCGAGAGAGAGAACAGCGAGCGAGAGAGAGAACAGCGAGAGAGAGAGAGAACAGCGAGAGAGAACAGCGAGAGCGAGAGAACAGCGAGAGAGAGAGAACAGCGAGAGAGAGAGAACAGCGAGAGAGAGAGAACAGCAAGAGAGAGAGAACAGCGAGAGAGAGAACAGCGAGAGAGAGAACAGCGAGAGAGAGAACAGCGAGAGAGAGAACAGCGAGAGAGAGAACAGCGAGAGAGAGAACAGCGAGAGAGAGAGAGAGAGAACAGCGAGAGAGAGAGAGAGAGAACAGCGAGAGAGAGAGAGAGAGAACAGCGAGAGAGAGAGAGAGAGAACAGCGAGAGAGAGAGAGAGAGAACAGCGAGAGAGAGAGAGAGAACAGCGAGAGAGAGAGAACAGCGAGAGAGAGAGAGAGAACAGCGAGAGAGAGAGAGAGAGAGAACAGCGAGAGAGAGAGAGAGAGAGAGAAAACAGCGAGAGAGAGAGAAAACAGCGAGAGAGAGAGAGAGAAAACAGCGAGAGAGAGAGAGAGAAAACAGCGAGAGAGAGAGAAAACAGCGAGATAGAGAGAAAACAGCGAGAGAGAGAGAGAAAAAACAGCGAGAGAGAGAGAGAGAGAGAAAACAACAGCGAGAGAGAGAGAGAGAGAGAGAGAAAACAACAGCGAGAGAGAGAGAGAGAGAGAAAACAACAGCGAGAGAGAGAGAGAGAGAGAGAGAAAACAGCGAGAGAGAGAGAGAGAGAGAGAGAGAAAACAGCGAGAGAGAGAGAGAGAGAGAAAACAACAGCGAGAGAGAGAGAAAACAACAGCGAGAGAGAGAGAGAGAGAAAACAACAGCGAGCGAGAGAGAGAAAACAACAGCGAGCGAGAGAGAGAGAAAACAACAGCGCGAGAGAGAGAGAGAGAAAACAGCGAGAGAGAGAGAGAGAGAAAACAACAGCGAGAGAGAGAGAGAGAGAAAACAACAGCGAGAGAGAGAGAGAGAAAACAACAGCGAGAGAGAGAGAGAGAGAAAACAACAGCGAGAGAGAGAAAACAGCGAGAGAGAGAAAACAGCGAGAGAGAGAAAACAGCGAGAGAGAGAAAACAGCGAGAGAGAGAAAACAGCGAGAGAGAGAAAACAGCGAGAGAGAGAGAGAGAGAAAACAACAGCGAGAGAGAGAGAGAGAAAACAACAGCGAGAGAGAGAGAGAAAACAACAGCGAGAGAGAGAGAAAACAACAGCGAGAGAGAGAGAGAGAGAGAAAACAGCGAGAGAGAGAGAGAGAAAACAGCGAGAGAGAGAGAAAACAACAGCGAGAGAGAGAGAGAAAACAACAGCGAGAGAGAAAACAACAGCGAGAGAGAGAGAGAGAGAGAGAAAACAGCGAGAGAGAGAGAGAGAGAAAACAACAGCGAGAGAGAGAGAGAGAGAAAACAACAGCGAGAGAGAGAGAGAGAGAAAACAACAGCGAGAGAGAGAGAGAGAGAGAGAAAACAACAGCGAGAGAGAGAGAGAGAAAACAACAGCGAGAGAGAGAGAGAGAAAACAACAGCGAGAGAGAGAAAACAGCGAGAGAGAGAGAAAACAACAGCGAGAGAGAGAAAACAACAGCGAGAGAGAGAGAGAGAAAACAACAGCGAGAGAGAGAGAGAAAACAACAGCGAGAGAGAGAGAGAGAGAGAGAGAAAACAGCGAGAGAGAGAGAGAGAAAACAGCGAGAGAGAGAGAGAGAAAACAGCGAGAGAGAGAGAGAAAACAACAGCGAGAGAGAGAGAGAGAAAACAACAGCGAGAGAGAGAGAGAGAGAAAACAACAGCGAGAGAGAGAGAGAGAGAAAACAACAGCGAGAGAGAGAGAGAAAACAACAGCGAGAGAGAGAGAAAACAACAGCGAGAGAGAGAGAAAACAACAGCGAGAGAGAGAGAAAACAACAGCGAGAGAGAGAGAGAGAAAACAACAGCGAGAGAGAGAGAGAAAACAACAGCGAGAGAGAGAGAGAGAGAGAAAACAGCGAGAGAGAGAGAGAGAGAAAACAGCGAGAGAGAGAGAGAGAGAAAACAGCGAGAGAGAGAGAGAGAAAACAGCGAGAGAGAGAGAAAACAACAGAGAGAGAGAAAACAACAGCGAGAGAGAGAGAGAGAGAGAAAACAACAGCGAGAGAGAGAGAGAGAGAAAACAACAGCGAGAGAGAGAGAGAGAGAAAACAACAGCGAGAGAGAGAGAGAGAGAGAAAACAACAGCGAGAGAGAGAGAGAGAGAGAAAACAACAGCGAGAGAGAGAGAGAGAAAACAACAGCGAGAGAGAGAGAGAGAGAGAAAACAACAGCGAGAGAGAGAGAGAGAGAAAACAACAGCGAGAGAGAGAGAGAGAGAAAACAACAGCGAGAGAGAGAGAGAAAACAACAGCGAGAGAGAGAGAGAAAACAACAGCGAGAGAGAGAGAGAAAACAACAGCGAGAGAGAGAGAGAAAACAACAGCGAGAGAGAGAGAAAAAACAACAGCGAGAGAGAGAGAAAAAACAACAGCGAGAGAGAGAGAGAAAACAGCGAGAGAGAGAGAGAGAAAACAGCGAGAGAGAGAGAGAGAGAGAAAACAGCGAGAGAGAGAGAGAGAGAGAAAACAGCGAGAGAGAGAGAGAGAGAAAACAACAGCGAGAGAGAGAGAGAGAAAACAACAGCGAGAGAGAGAGAGAGAAAACAACAGCGAGAGAGAGAGAGAGAGAAAACAACAGCGAGAGAGAGAGAGAAAACAACAGCGAGAGAGAGAGAGAGAAAACAACAGCGAGAGAGAGAGAGAACACAACAGCGAGAGAGAGAGAGAACACAACAGCGAGAGAGAGAGAGAACACAACAGCGAGAGAGAGAGAGAACACAACAGCGAGAGAGAGAGAGAACACAACAGCGAGAGAGAGAGAGAACACAACAGCGAGAGAGAGAAAACAACAGCGAGAGAGAGAAAACAACAGCGAGAGAGAGAAAACAACAGCGAGAGAGAGAAAACAACAGCGAGGGAGACAAAAAACTGAATATACACTAGAACCGATTAAAAAAAGTCCCAGAGAACCTCCTTCCCTCAGCCAGGGCACTGAAAATAGGTCATGGATGGGTCTTCCAGCATGACAATGACCCAAAACACACGGCCAAGGCAACAAAGGTTTGGCTCAAGAAGAAGCACATTAGGGTCCTGGAGTGGCCTAGCCAGTCTGCCGACCTTAATTTCATAGAAAATATGTGGAGGGAGCTGAAGGTTCGAGTTACCAAACATCAGCCTCGAAAATCTTAATGACTTGAAGACCTGCAAAGAGGAGTGGGACAAAATCCCTCCTGAGATGTGCAAACCTGGGGGCCAACTACAAGAAACGTCTGACCTCTGTGATTACCAACAAGGGTTTCTCCACCAAGTGATGTTTTGCGAAGGGGTCAAATACTAATTTCACTCATTAAAATGCAAATCAATTTATAACTTTTTTGAAATGCGTTTTTTCTGGATTTTTTATCGTTATTCTAATCTCTCACTGTTAAAATAAACCGACCATTAAAAATTACAGACTGATCATTTCTTTGTCAGTGGGCAAATTTACAAAATCAGCAGGGGATCAAATACTTTTTTCCCCCTGCTGTATAATAGTGATAGTAAAAAAGAACAAATGGCACAAATAGAGTTCTGGCAGAGCATAAAATCCAAATGTCAGTGAGTTTCAATGAATGATGTAAGCACCAGCGGCAGCTACCATAAGCAGAAGCAGGCTCTGTAAAACATGGTGAAGAAAGGAAGGTGTGCCAAACTAAGTGCAGTATAATCAGGCTTTAATGGCAAATAAAATAAAAGACAGCCAAATGGCTACTCACAGGATGCAAGACAATATAGGGCATGTAAAGGGTTAATGGTGGTCCGGTGTCATCTAAGGCGGTCCTCGGGGGAGATGTAGGTCCCAGATGAGAGAATGGCTGAAGGCAGGATGAGCGGAAGGCTGGAGGCAGATTTGCGGTGTCAGCAGAGGAAGTCAGAGCATCCGAGCCGTGGGTGATGTGAATATCCCTGTACCGCAGAGACAGCCAGGAGACAACCAGGAAGCTGCGCATCAGCGTGCGCTTCACTGTGGAGCGCAGCGTGCCGTCGGACCGGAAGTGACGTGGAGTATTGAACGGACCAATGGGATGACGCGTTTCACAGCATCCGCTGTTTCATCAGATCCATCTTTACATGCCCTATATTGTCTTGCATCTTGTGAGTAGCCATTTGGCGGTCTTATTTTATTTGCCATTAAAGCCTGATTATACTGCACTTAGTTTGGCACACCTTCCTTTCTTCACCATGTATAATGGTGATAACGGACAGCAAAATTCCTGTGTCTGTGTGGATGAGGGGAGGCTGGAGAAAGCACCCTTTCCCTCTGGGAATGTCACTATGCACATGTGACCACTCATATGGAAGGTCGCATGGTGTGTGTGACCAATGACAACTGGGAGACCTTACATGTGTTTGATAGTGATGACCTGAGGAGCTCATCCTATTTTCTCACCATGGCTTGTGGGACGCTTTTTATTCTGTTCAAGTGTATTTTCTGTTGTATATGCCTCTATATGAATTTCTGGATTTAATAACTATGTCTTTGTATATTACCACAATATCACAGTTTATACAAAGCATTTTTACACCCATTAACAATAGACATTGGAGGTAAGGCCTATGGCCACACTACCATGAATGTGTTTGATCTCAGAAGCTAAGCAGAATTGGGCCTGGTTACTACCTGGATGGGAGACATTGGAGGTAAGATTTTGGAGATTCATAGGATTATTTTTCATTACTATTTTTTTTTCTTTTGCATTTTAGTTTTGGGTTTGTGAGCACTGCACTGGTTATATACCTATATATATATATATGTTGTCTCGAGTATCTTGGCATAGTGTCAGCAGCTAATATATGCATAGATTCAAATTTCACTTCTAGTGTAAATCTATATATATAAAAAAAAAAAAATGTGGGCACACAGTGTCTACCTGAGTATGGGTTGCTTGCAAGTCCTCCATCTCGGCCTGTCAGCGTTGCTGGCGCAGGAAACGTGATCCCATAGTAATCCTAAAAATACAAAAATAGATTATCCTTACAGGAAAGACAACACCTCAACTAGGAGTGATCAGACCCTGGTGAAAGGTACATGTACAACGAGTCGGTGTAGAAGACATGCCACCAGTCAGTGCCCTTACTTACCATTGGTAATCTGGACTGAAGCATCTGGAGATCATCATAGCCATATATCTGCTTGAAGAAAAGGAGAGAGAGAAGGGTCGGAGAGCTAAACAAATGAACATACAAATTCTTTAGGACTCAGCCTTCCAGCTAGCAGATAATAAATATATGTATAGCCAAAACTGTTCTGTTTAATACTAGAAAGAGTGTGAAGAGATTAGAACCTGGTCAGGTTTTTTTTGCCATTTTACAGCGATCCTGGTGACCATTTCTGAGACAAAGGGTATGGGAAATCCAGTATTTTACAGCTTTCACCAAAACCGTAATATAGGGAGATCTTCCAATGAGAAGGGAGGAACTTCTTGCCTCGCTTCTATTTGTGTCACCGGATGAGGAAATGAAGGGAAAATCAAAAAGGGACACAAGCAGCAAAACACACCAACAGGAGTTGTTACCCCTTCCCGGTGTTCTATCGAGAAGTGTCCGGCTATCGAATAGTGCCCGGGTGGAACTGCACGTGCCGCACAACAGCTGAGTTTACGATCAGCTGTTGTCTTGCGTGGCCGAGGCACGTTCATGTAGGTGAGAGGTGGATATTTGCAAGAAGGGGTCGGATTTTTCAATGATGGGCAGTGCAGGGGGGGGAATTTTTATCGATGGTCAAAGAAATCTGCAAAACAAATCTTTATCTGCTATTAATTTTGAACGCTTGCGGGGCGCGTTTAGTCAATTAAAGGGCGGCTTTTTCTATATTAGATAAATATTTTGCAGATTTGTTTGGCCATCAATAAAAATTCCGCCCCCAGAACTGCCCTTCATGTAAAGATCCGCCCCCTTCATGTAAATATATCCGCCCCTCACCTACATGAACGTGCCTCGGCAATGCTAGACAACAGCTGATCGTAAACTCAGCTGTTCTGAGGCTCCGTTCTGCGCATGCGCAGTTCTGGTCAGGCATTTTTTGCTAGGGGGCATTTCTCCACAGGATACCGGCTCTAAACAATAAAAAAAGTTTTGGCTTTATATTTACTAACTTTAAAGTTAATTACAATGCACTTTTAGCCATTCATGTATTGTCACATTTCCACCAGCTCTCTAGTCTATTGCACTCAAAATTTTCTCATCAAATTGCTTCAGTCACAACCAGGAGGTACCAATCCGCAGAGCTCCCCAATCCGCAGAGCTCCCCAATCCGCAGAGCTCCCCAATCCGCAGAGCTCCCCAATCCGCAGAGCTCCCCAATCCGCAGAGCTCCCCAATCCGTTTTTTCGCTGGGAACATACACAATGCAAAATGGTGTATGTGACAATTTTGGCTGCACTGGCAGCTCGTTCAAATTACAGGGATGCCTTAATGCAGGCGTGCCCAACCTTTTAAAGAGTGAGGGCCATCTAAGCGACTTGGTAACTGTTTGTGGGCCACAATGAGTGGAGCGGGCAGATGACAGGTCTAGGGCTGCAACTAACGATTATTTTCATAATCGATTAGTTGGCCGATTGTTTCGATTAATCGGTTAATAACCGTAAAAAAAAAAAAAAAAAAAAAAGGTAATTTTGCTGCAATTTGCATTTTTTCATGGCCAATTTGTTGTTGGGCAGACTAAAAAACACATTATTACATGCTTTTCTGCAGCTTCTCTATTGAAGTATATTGAACCAAAAAAACAAAATAGCACCGTTTTGCGTTAAGTACGTGCCCTTTCCAAATACGCAGCAGCTGAAAAAATCATGGATGTGAACGTGTCCCATAGGATGACCTGTAGTGTGTTTCTGCAAAAAGCACCAAAAAACACAGAGGTGTGACCCAGGCTTGAGATGTTTAGTAACATAATGGTGTTTAAAAAAATAAAATTAGTACAAAAAGAGCAAATAATCGCTGCAAGGGGTTCATTTTTTACTGTGGGACAGTGAAAGTAATATTTACAGTAGCGATTTGCTCTTTTTGTACTGTAAAGGGCTCATTTTTTTTTTTAACCCCATTATGTTACTGGCCGATTAATCGATTATGAAATTAATCGATTACTATTTTCATAATCAATTAGTTGTCGATTAGTTGTTTCGGCCCTAGACAGGTCTGTTACATGCAGAGTGGACACATCCCGCTGTACTCTATTGGGCCTCCGATCTGCCCAGACAGAAGGGGACAGACCCCCTTCTGTTTTTTGTTAGCGGTGGGCGTGTGCAAATGGACACAAGTCCACCATAGAGATGAATGGAGGGTCCGATTAGGTCTGCCTGAAAAACGGACAGGCTGACCCGATCAGACCGATCATGTGAAAGGGGCCCAAGGCTGCTTTCACACTGATGCACTGTGGTTTTACCCACACCATGGGTGCAGCGGCACCTGTGACTTTCCTTTGGGTTAGCTGCATTTTGCCATCAAATCCATTTATATCCTTCTGCATGTAGGAGTTCTGGTGCGCTTTCACCAAACTGGCGGCATATAATAGAATTATATTGCTCAGTGCAGGTAACCCGCAGTTGCACGGCGGATCAGTTTGAAAGAGTAACCAGTGCAGAGTAACCAGTGCAGAACTAGAACAGATGTGCCTATTGCTATGTGATTTTAAATAAAAAAAAAACAAAAACACAAAAAAAAAAAAAAAAACTGACCTTTAAACACAATCTTTACATCAGGAATCACTCTGCAGGTATTGCTGGCTGTTGCTGTCACAGGCAGAGTGATATCAAATGTACTGTGACAGGAGTCGGCGCTTTACAGGAAGCATCAGCTCTGCTTTCCAATGCAGCCGCATGCTTCCTCTACCGCCGGCTCCATTCTCAACACTGATGCTCTGGGATGGCAGTCAGGAACATGCAATCTGGGCTTGCCGACCCGCCATCCCAGATTATGGGGTCACGGGTCACATCAGAGGGCTCCGCGGGCCAGAGGTTGGGCACCCCCTGTCACCATGACGGTCCATTTGCAGAGGAAGAGGTAAGCAACTGGAGTGCTGCGTTTTGCAGCACAAATGCCATTTATCTATGGAATGCACAGCTGCCCGTTTCCAGGAATCTTTACATACACGCAGACACACTCCTCAATCAAGCACACTCAGTTTAGATCTGCACACCACTTCCTTGTAATTATAAACAACTTTATTGTTCCAGCACAAAAATGGACACTCGACCCGGCTGCCTGCTGACACATTTCTCCCCATGTTGGGGCTTAATCAGAGTGAAGAGTTAATGAAGCCACAGCAGTTCTTGGGCGTGGCCCCATAAAATAGTAATTGCTATTCAATCAGGGCAAAGCAGTTGTCGCACATGCAATCGGCCATTTCCTCAGACATCTGAAACAGCCATACACCATTCTCCCAATTCCAGGACACAGCTACTGGGCTTACTGGGTACGCAGGCAGGAGGCCTCCAGGTCCAACAATGTACTGGTTGTGCAAGAGAGGAGGGACGCCCTGTGGGAGGTTTGGAGGTGCTTTTCCTGGAAAAGGGAAACAATTAACATTAGGACTTCAATAGAAAGATCCGACAGATTTAAAAAAGTAGAGATTAACATTATTCTAGCAGCTGCGATTGCCCCATCTTCTAATGACAGACAAGCTGTTGGGTTTGAGGGAGGAATGAGAACTATGGGGTAGATTAGTGTAACCGAGTACACAAGGTCCTTTCTCGTACTAAAGATGGAAGACAGAAGGCTCAATTCACAAAGCTATTACATATGTGGTGGTAATTCCCCTAACTCAAGTAATTTTAAGCCTTTTGACATTTTGGCACTCACTGGCGGTCACTGCTGAAAATAAAAGATGCTTAGGGCAAAAAATGATTATACTTAAGCATAAGCATCTCTGAATGAGAAGATTGCAGGATTATAATTTAAAGTGGACCTTCAGTCATTTTTTCATCTTTCCATCTATTAAAACTTCTGCCCTTGTTGTTTTAATTTTGGACAATAATAAAAAAAAATTCTGCCAGTAAATACTTTATATAGCCCACTTCCTGTTTCTTGTCTGGTCATTAGCCTAGGCCAGTGATGGCAAACCTTGGCACCCCACATGTTTTGGAGCTACATTTCCCATGATGCTCATGCACTCTGCAGTGTAGTGGAACATCATGGGAAATGTAGTTCCAAAACATCTGGGGTGCCAAGGTTCGCCATCACTGGCCTAGGTTTATGACATGCACAGCGCTCTCTCTCACTCTCGTGAGAGTTTGCCATGAAGTGAGGGGGATGAGTCATAAGATGGCCAATGAAAGCTGCAGAGTAAATCCAGGAAGTGAACAGGCAGCAGCTTCAGTTGCCCACAGTTAAAAGGGATGCAGCCAGACTCAGCAGAGTGGGATTTCTGCAGCATATTTGGCAAGTACAGAATCGCCGTATATATAAAATAATATGCAAAGTGGTTGGGGGGAAGCTTCAGAATGGCAAAGATGGTTTTATTACAAATTATGTGAGCAGACTGCAGTTCCTCTAACATTTTAAAGTGACACTAAACTAAAAAAATTATATTCAATTATGTATCTTAAAGTGATATTAAAGTTTTTTTTTGTTTAAAAATAACATACCGTATATACTCGGGAATAAGCCGACCCGAATATAAGCCGAGGCACCTAATTTTACCACAAAAAAATGGGAAAACTTATTGACTCGAGTATAAGCCTAGGGTGTCCATCTGCATGCCTCACTGTGCCTCACTTTGCCTCCCTGTGTCCAAGTGCATGTCTCACTGTGTCTGTGCCCGTGCCTCACTGTGCCCGTGCCTCACTACCTGATCTCCTGCGCTGTGTGACTAGACTGACATTTAACATGGGAGTCTATGGAAGGGGTGCCCGGCTTTGAAAAATCAGTGCTCCCTGGCCGTAGGTCCCCTGGACAACAAACTTACAACACTTGTAGAGGAAGAGTGGGGCTACATGTGTGCCAAGTTTGGGTTCCAGGGGACCTACGGCTGGCTGGGATCAGGCGCACAAAAGTGAAGATAGACACAGACTCGAGTATAAGCCGAGGGGGGCATTTTCAGCACAAAAGAAGTGCTGAAAAACTCGGCTTATACTCGAGTATATACGGTACATGTTATACTTGCCTGCTTTGTGCAGTTGGTTTTGCACAGCACAGCCCAGATCCTCCTCTTCTCGGGTCCCTCACCGGCGCTCCTGGCCCCTCCCTCCTACTGAGTACCCTCACAGCAAGCAGCTTGCTATGGGGGCACCCGAGTCGAGCCACTGCTCTGTGTGTCCATTCAGACATGGAGCTGCAGCTTGCCCCCCGCCCCCTCCCTGCTGCTGTCTCAGCCAATGAGGGAGAGTCCCAGACAGCTGAGACTCTCGTGCAACATTGCTGGATCGAGATGGGGCTCAAGTAAGTATTAGGGGGGCTGTGGTGGGCTGCTGCACACAGGTTTTTTTTTTTTTTTAAAGCGGATCAACTTGGGTACAAGCAGCCTGCAGGATTCTCTTGCGATTATCGCTAGCTGCTCCTATAGCCACTAAAGATAATCACCATCTTCTACCAGTAGGGATGGCTTCCTCCACCCGCCCCAACCAGTAGAAGACAATTGCGGATTCCCCGTCAGCACTGTGTGTTGATGGGGAATCGTGCAATTTTCTTTCCTGCAACACTGTGTACCTTACATTCTCCTTGGTAATGCATTAATTTGCAATTTTAGATTCGCAAGAGTCGCTTTAAAGTAGCAGGAAAGCACCCTTTCCTGGTTTTTAAATACAACGCAGGCAGGCACCCAGCACATACATCAGTCACTCAGTACTGTCCACACACCCTGCTAGCGAAAATGTTTCATCAGTATCCATATATGCACCACATATTGTTCCCTTAATATCCACAACCCTAAACACTCTAAGCTCAGCCCTGTGTTGCACCCCTTGCCCAGAGTCAACACAAGCTTCAAGAGAAGAATGGCTATTATTGATTACCGTATCTGGCTCCTTATTCTCTCTCTCAGTACAGTATTTTTTCTAGACAGATCGTCAGCCAAATCAATACAGGCCTCAAAACACGCTATAGAAAAGCAGCTGTGTAATGTAGCAGGTGTATGATAGAAGGGCATTAAATCGGCGCTCACCTGAAGATACCAACGGAGCAGTCCGAGTGGTGGCAGCAACAGCGGCAGGCACACTTACACTGGGAACGCTCAAGCCTAAACTGTTAGTAGTATTCATATTACTGGCCATACTGACAACCGAAGAGGTGGTGCTTGTGGCTGACGTTGGCGCTGTAGAGAAGGTTGTGCTAGGCTGGAGCGTGACCGCGCTCTCCACGATTGTGTGCTAAACAAAGAAAATCCATTAAATTACAGAAATTACTGAGCTACTAAATTTTACTAAAAAAAAACAAAAAAAAAAAAAACAGAGGGCCCCCTGAGGTCTGTCAGCTTGCTGTCCCATCAACTACCTGACCGCTAACACAATCTCCCAGCTTCTGAGGGTACCATTGGAACAAGTTGTCCCTTTAAGGCATAGTCAAATCCACTGAGTGCAGTCTACTTGGTCTGATACTTACCTTTATTCCAATGATCCAGAGCCCAACCCAGAAACCATTGTCACTGAGTCCCCTTCATCCAGCGATTGCATGCTGTGCATTGTTTCCTAATGGGGGAGCAAGGTGGCCTCTGGCAGTTCAGCTTCCCCCATAGGAGTGAAAGGGGCCGTGGCAAACCTGCAGTATGAAGAGGTCCCAGTGGAGGTAAATTCTGAATTAAGGCAGTGCGATTTCAAGCAGGGATGCTCAGTGAAAATTTTTGAAACAAGAGCAGAGGCAGATATCAATCAGACTGGGCACTCAGTGGAAGGGGCTATGCCTTAAGGGACAACCTTGTACAGTTGACTTTTCACTGTATCAAATAACTCAATACAATAGCTAAGATTATGAAACCATAACAAAAAAACTATAGCTGAACTTTCATGTATGACAAATTTGTCCAAATTTTTTTAAAAAAAGGTACATTTTGTAAGCTACGGGGACAAGTAAAAAAGCATACTGCTTTGTGACATGTACAGTTAAGATGGATACACACTATCCAATTTTCTGTAGATTTTTTCCTTCAGATTTACCAAAACCATATAATAGGAGGTCAAATCTTAGGAGTTTCAATTTGTATGCAATCAGGCAGGCCCTTGTACTACATGATTTTGATAAATCTGACAAAAGTTGTAGTGTGTATGGGGTCTTCTACTTTAAAAGACAGGTTAATCCTTGGGTACATGTTACACCTGTTTTTAGGATGGAACATGTATCCACTCCTGCAGCTGCTGCCTCTAGTGACAGAAAGCAGAAGATCTTCTCCCCCCAATCGCTGTCACTATTTAAAAAACAAAAACAAAAACAAAAAAAAAAACGCACACCGGGCCGCGTCATTCATTCACAGAGTTCTATGAATGTAAAACTACAAGAAGCGACAGCCGCTTGTAGTTCTCAAAGAACTAATATGGCGCTGTTAAGCTCTCTGGTAGTTCACCGCCTCTTCCTGTCAGTGTGTATCTCACAGATACACTGACAAGTCTGCATGAGTCCTGTGTTGTCAGAATCAGCAAACCCATCAGATAATGTAATGGAAGTGAAGTTCCGTCACCTGTGCATGCGTTCCACCGCTACCAGGTTTGCTAATCAGACGAAACACCTGCAGTGAAAAGAAGGCAGCAGCGGACAACTTACTACACCCAGCTACGTCTTGAATTTCACAGTAATTAGCAATAAAGTGAGCGAATATAAATATAGTATGTTGACATCTGTGATGCGGTTTTCATTTTTATAGTTTGCTGGAAACCAGCAGTAGGAAGGTGGAGGAGGCCATGTTGGCACATCCCACACTGCTCAGCGCTAAACCAATAGCCTTTCAAAATTAACCACTTCAGGCCCGGGCCAATTCTGACACTTCGTTTCTACATGGAAAAATCATCTTTTGCTAGAAAACTACATAGAACCCCCAAACATTATATATGTTTTTTTTTTTAGCAGAGACCCTAGAGAATACAATAGCGGTCATTGCAACTTTTTAACTCGCACGGTATTTGCGCAGCAATTTTTCAAACACGTTTTCTTCATGTTTAAAAAAAAAAAAAAAAAAACAGTAATTTTTTTTGCATAATGTGAAAGATGAAGTTGCGCCGAGTAAGTAGATGCCTAACATGTCTCGCTTCAAAAATTGCACACGCTCGTGGAATGACGCCAAACTTCGGTACCTAAAAATCCCCATAGGCAAGGCTTTAATTTTTTTTACGGATTACATGTTTTGAGTTACAGAGGAGGTCTAGAATTATTGCTCTCACTCTAACGTTTGCGGCGACGCTTCACACGTGTGGTTTGAACACCATTTTCATATGTGGGCGGGTCTTACATATGCGTTTGCTTCTGCGTGCAAGGACAGGGGCACTTAAAAAAAAAATTATTATTGTTAATTTAACTTTTTTTTTATTTTGACAATTTAAAAATAAATAAATATTTTGATCACTTTTATTCCTATTACTAGGAATGTAAACATCCCTTGTAATAGGAATATGGCATGACAGGACCTCTTTACTGTGAGATTTGGGGTCAATAAGACCCCACATCTCACCTCTAGGCTGGGAAGCCTAAAAAAAACAAAAAAAAACAAAAACAAAAACAAAAAAAAAACAACAACACCGCTTCACAGCCGTCATACCATCGCGCCCGGCCTCCGACGATCATAGAGACTCCATCTGGTCCGCCGAATCCGGTCACCGACTCAATGATCGCACAGGCGAGCCAGTAGAAGCACCGGAGGGCGGGTCGGGAGGGGCGTCCCCTTTCGCCACCCGTAGGAACGATCAAGCGGCGGAACAGCCGCTATGATCATTCCTATGGTGTAGGGAATCGCCGGCTGAAAATGCCGATATCTGAATGATGGCTGTAGCTGCAGGCATCATTCAGATATAGCCCCACAAAGTACCACAAAGCCCAGGACGTCAAATGACGTCCTTTGGGCGCCAAGTGGTTAAACATTCAAACAGCATCACAGATGTCAATATACTATATTTATTTATATACACTCACTTTATTGCCAATTCAAGACGTAGCTGGGTGTAGCAAGATGTCCGCTGCCTTCTGACTGCAGGTGTTCCGTCAGACCTGGTAGCGTTGGAACACATGCGCAGCTAAAGGAACGTCCCCTAATCTGACGGGTCACCTTGCACCCACGATCTGCTGACCGCAGGTGAAATGTTTCCCTAGGCTCCAAGTAAAAAAAATAAAAATAAAAAAATCAATGCACCTCTTTTACCTGCAAAAATGTGTGCATTTTTTATTCTTTTTAAAAAAGGTGAACTTATCCTTTAAGACTAAAAATTAAAGTTCTTGTATAAGCCCAACAACGACTGGTTGAAGCAATTAAGAAAAAATAAATAAAAAACCCTCAAGGTTAATACATTATAAACTGCTTAAAGGGGTAAGCTCAGTTAAAAAAACAAAACAAAAAAAACCCTTATTAGCCCACCCTATCCACCCACTTTTCCAATCCAGCCCAGATGCTTACATACCTCTCCATAGCAGCAGCAGCCTTTTTAACCCGTTTACATCCTCCTGTCCGAAATTTTCTCCTGCCCTGGCTGAGCATGCACAGAGACCCCTCAACAGGCATGAATGGGACCTTAAAGCGGGGTTCCATCCAAAAATGGAACTTCCGATTTTCAGAATCTCTCCCCCCCCCCCTCCGGTGTCACATTTGGCACCTTTTGGGGGGGGGGGGGGTAGCAGATACCGGTCTAATACATGTATTTTGCTCCCACTTCGGGGCAAAGATAGCCAAGCCACCTGCGGCAATCTACGCCACGTCCGGTGCCTCCTCTTCCTTCCCCCCGCTGTCTTTTAGGAGACACACAGGTCCCAGAAGACAACAGGGACCAGTAGGATTGCGCAGCGCGAGTCGTGCATGCGCAGTAGGGAACCAGGAAGTGAAGCCGCATAGCTTCACTTCCTGATTCCCTTACCGAAGATGGCGGCTCCTCCACCCGTGAGCCGAGGGACAGATCGGCTTCGGGTGCCGACATCGCGAGCGCCCTGGACAGGCAAGTGTCCTTCTTTTGAAAGTCAGCATCTGCAGTATTTGTAGCGGACTTAAAAAATAAATAAAAATCGTCGGAACTCCACTTTAAACTAGAGATGCCAAGATACGGCCCTATTCAAGTCTTCGGGGAGTCTTTGCATGCCAGCAGCAAAATCTGAGGAAGAATTCAGACCAGGGATATAAATGCTAAAGGAAGCCATTGTTACCATGGAGAGGTAAGAGGGGCAGTGGGGCTTTTAGTTAAAATACTTTTTTCTATAACACAGGACGTACAACAGCCAAGAATGGCCCTTTAAGTCAACAAATCTTGACATTGAGAGTTTTTAAATATGTCGGAATGAAGTAAAAGATAAATCCTTACCGTATGGGAAACTGCCGAGGACAGTACTGATACTGCAGGAAGGCTGTTCTGGTGCCCAGACAAAGTGCTAGAAAAAAATGGAAACGAAAAGTGCCAGGATGAAACAGAAAACTGTTCTTCAAAGGTGTGACAGCTTTAGCACACGTCAAGACTCAGTAACAATGATGCATCATATGCAGGTCAGATATGTGCTTGGAAAAAAAAACCATCACAGTCTGGAGAACGTGTAAAAGCTGGAGAACAAGCCAGCAACAGCGGAAGAATTCAAGCTTTAACTTCAAGTTTAATCTTGGCCTCTGGCCAAAAAAAACCAAACAAAAAAAACCAAACTGTGCTTCTTTTAGACACACCATGCACCTAGCTGACAACTAGATACCTGAAATCCTTCAATGGACATACTGGCTAACAGGTATAATGGATTTCCTGCATGCACAGGGACTGTACCATGGAGACAACTGCTCATGTCCCATTTTCTATGCTGGTCAAATGCAAGTTTTTCTGGCTTCAGATTTCATCCACCAGATCAACAAAATCCACCAACAACATTGCAGTCTGATGGCAAGACAGAATACAATTTGAATGGACTGGTTTGGCCAGTCATGTCTGTTTTAACAGATCTGAACGAGGGTGTGTGGCCAGCTTGGGATTCATGGCTATGGTTTATGCATTTAGGAGAATGTTGTTTTTGGACATTTGAGCGGACTTTACCGGTACTAGGGGTTCTGAAATAAATCGCTGCATCACGATTCGGGTGTCCCCGATGCATGCAATCGGAATAATCGATTTCCGGGTGACATCATCCCGACTTGCCCCGCCCCTCCCGGCAGAGCGCTCCGAGCGTATAGCCGTTAACCCCTTAGCGCCAGGCCTATGCGGCCTCGGCTTTAGGGGATTATACTGGGATGATGCCCACAGCTGCAGGCATCATCCCGGTACCGTTTTTTAGAGCGGGCGGTCGGCTTTCCAGGGATAACAACTGATGCGGCTAAAAGCCCATCCCCCTCCCGCTGCCTTCTGCCGCTCTTACCGGGCCTCCCGTCTTATTGGGAGACCCGATCCGCCTCTTCCGGCATCTAGACACAGACTGGCAAAAAGCTGGAAACGGCTTTGTTCCAGTCTCCTGTATGTAAACACGAAAGCGACATCACTTCTGAATAAATTGGCTGCCAATGGCGCCGTAAAAAAAAAAAAAAAAAAAAAAAGAAAGAAGAAGAAAATACAGTATTCAGAATCGCTGTTTTTGACGATCTGAATACTTTGAAGTGCAAAGGAGGGATTTGGGGTCTTTTAGACCCCTGATCTCTCCATAAAGAGTACCTGTCACCACCTATTACTGTCACAAGGTATGTTTACATTCCTTGTGACAGCAAATTTTTTTATAAAAAAAACAAAAAACAAAAAACACAATGTAAAAATTATTAAATCAAATAAGCGAATAAAAATAAAAATAAAATAAAAAATATAGGTATTCTGCATGGGAATCCCTTTGCCTGCAATCAATAGAAATAGGTCCTGAAGAAGTGACAGCAAACGTTGACCTTATTTGACTCGGCAGTAATAGGGAAGATATAAATAAATACTTTATATGTCTGTGGTTATACAAATGAGCTTGTTTTTCTCTTGTTTTATTCTATATATTTTTATTCATTGTGCAACATTAAATAAATCTATTTATTTTTGTAAAACTATATAGTGTTCCTTTCTGGTGCCGGTAAAGTCCGCTCAAATGTCCAAAAACTATTTTCGAACAGTATTTATTGGATGTGGTACCCCCCTTAGCCATCTTTCTTTAAGCATTTGGGAGAATATCTATATTCAATGGATTGGTTAGGTGGGCCTTGGCCCCATATATATATAGTTGGGTTGCATAAATTGTCCTGCCCTCTCACAGCCCCCCCCAAGCCCCACCGTCTTAACTGATTAACAACCCTGAATATTTTTCTGTTGCTTTTCCACAAACAAAAAAAAAAAAAAGAAATTGCTCTCACCTGTTTAGCTGTGAAAGGGAGCTATTTGAGAGGTCACTGGGCTGCGGCAAGTTAGACAGCGACACAGCGGACGTGTGCTGAGACACAGGAGGAAGGAGAGATGAAGTGGTGGAGGGTGTACTGGACAGAACCCCTACAGACGTCAGGCTCTGGGAATTCTCAGACTTTGGCGACGGGACGGAGGGTGTGGCTGTGTACAGAGGAGAGAGACTGTCAGACCTAATATTTTAGTGGACGACACCGGGTTCTAACAAAATTCTCTATTGTGCACACTCTCAAAACAAGACTTGTAGGATTTCTAAGTATTTATAGGGGCGTGTGTCTAAGAGGGGATTTCAAATTGCTTTGAAGCAATATTCTCTCAGCTAGTTTCTTAGACAGGAAGTGAAGGAAAATCTCCAACAATACCATACCAATAAACAATAGCAATAGAGGAAAAAAAAAAAAAGAAAAAAACACTTCACAGGGCTTTTACCCGATCCACACTCTGCTAGCTTGTAATTAGTCTGTGAATTGCTTTCATCGAAAATTAGTAAAAATGCATGATAAACATCTCTCTCCTGACCAGCATGGCAACACGTTGCATTTAATAGCATATGGGTCAGGACAATCCAGAGCTCCCCTCCCTGTGACAGCAGGTCGGGATCTTTTCCCCACACTCGCTGTCACAAATTGATAACATCGTGCACATTTCCTTAATGACATGTGAGGGTACTTGTGAGCGCTTTTGCATTTTACCACTTCTTCCTGCAGTTCAGTAACTGCCTGTATTAGGGGTACGGGCAGACAGCTGACAGTCCAAGATCCTGGCATGACAACCACGATCTGCTGATCGCAAGTGCAATGCTTTAAAGGCTGAAGTGTAAAAAAAAGAATGAATGCACATTTTTTTTTTACATGCAAAAAAAATGTGCATTAAAAGGAGAAGTTCACCTTTTCAAAAAAATATAAATAAATGCACATCTTTTTGCAGGTAAAAACATTTGCACTTTTTTTTTGGGAGCCTGGAAATCATTGCACCCACAACAAGCAGATAGTGGGTGCTATGCAGGGCTCTTGCAGACTCTGCGTGTAAGCTGTTGGGCCACACATCATACGGCCAAACAGTTCCACACTAACAGGAAGAATCAATGAACTACCACAGCCCTCAACAGCGCCGTGCTAGTTCATTGAGAACTACAAGCCGACAGCCGCAAAGGCTGATGGGCCTTGTAGCTTTCTATTCACCGCACTCTATGAATGAGTGACATGGCAGGATGGGCGGAGCCCTGCGCAAGCACGTTCTTTGCAGGGAATGACAGCGCCAGGGAAGATGATCGCCTGCGCTCGGTACATTGGGGAGACGGGGAGGTTCAGGGCCAGTGGAGTTGTAACGTTACACCCTGAATATGAGTGTAACATGTTACAAAAGGTGAACTTATCCTTTAAACTATTTAGGGAAACCGAAAGTCCAAGTTGCGCCTAAAAGCATAAACCTATAACAAAAGGGTAGAGCTGCACGATTCTGGCTAAAATGAAAATCATTTTTTTTTGCTTAGAATAAAGAAAGATCACGATTCTCATGGCATAACATTTTGCACATTATACAAAAAAATTGTGCTAACTTTACGGTTTATTTTATTAAAGTGTATTTTTTCCCAAAAAATTGCGTTTGAAAGACCGCTGCGCAAATAGTGTGACAAAATATTGCATAAACCGCCATTTTATTTTCTAGGTTCTCTGCTTAATGTGTGTGTGCGTGCGCGCATATATATATATATATATATATATATATATATATATATATATATATATATTTATATATTTGGGGTTCTAAGTAATTTTCTAGCAAAAAATATCGATTTCAACTTGTAAGCAACAAGTGTCAGAAAAAGGTTTAGTCTTTAAGTGGTTAAACTGACCTCATTTACAGACCAAATTTCATCCATTTGATCGAAGAATGAAATGTTACTTTGTTTATAGTTATCTCCAATGTTGAGATAAACTTGGCAGGCTGCCTGGATTTTTTTTTGTCAGCTGTCAGAAGTGAGCAGAGAACTCTGCATTTGTTACATAGAATCAGAGAAATGCTGTTTTAAGATCGGGAGGGGGGGGGGGGGGGGGCTTAGAATCGCAATTTAGATTCTTTAACAATTAATCGTACAGCTCTAACCCAGGGTCAATTAAAACCTTGCCTGGATATTAGGATTTTTGGTTTACCTATAAAATAAATAAATAATTTCTTGGAGAACATCATGAGATACAGAGGAGATAGTCATAACTAAAACTTTTCTGCCACATATTACAGGAAGGACATTGGCCAAAACAAGACAGGAATCGCCAACCCAGGCATAACACCCCTTCCAGATCATTCAAGACTCTGTTTTGTAGCAAGCAACACAAGCAAAATGGGAGGGCTATTTCTGTCATCTGATGTACTCCAAGAAAAGGATGTACTCCAAGACCAAAAATCCTACTTTTTTTAATCGTACATAACAGAACACAGAGTTAATCATGACTACTTGGGATGTCCCAAAGCAATGAACATGATGGGGAAGCAATACAGCAACAAGGCCAACAAACTCAAAATCCCCAAACAGAGGAGCGAAAACTCCAGTACACAAAGCCACCTGCAAAACTTATGTCTGCAGATGCATAAACATAAAACTGGTAGAAATGAGAAAATGTGAGAAAAGACCGGATCACATCCTTACAAACTTGGAACAAGAAATCTTAAAGTGGTACTAAAGGTTCACGTTTAAAAAACAAAACAAAAACAGACATGTCATACTTACCGCCACTGTGCGGTTGGTTTTGCACAGAGTGGCCCCGAACATCCTCTTCTGGGGTCCCACGGTGGATCCTCCCCGCAATAGATAGCTCCCTCTGGGAAGCTCTCTCCCGAGGGGGTTACCTTGCGGGCGCGCTCTCGTGTCATTGGATTTATCAATCTATCCAATGAAGAGCCGAGAAGCCATTGGGAAAGCAACGCGGGATCGCACCCACGGAAGATCGGGGCTCAGGTAAGTAAAACAGGGGCTCGGGGAGGCCGGATAGTGCAAGGTGTTTTTTCACCTTAATGCATAGGATGCATTAAGGTGAAAAAACACGAGGCTTTACAACCCCTTTAATGCTGAATAACACAGAAAACACTGACCCTCCTTGGTGAAATGAGCCTTAACTGGGAAGGGAGGAACCTTGCTCTCAAAATCCATAACATAAGCCTGTTAAATTATCCCACAAATCTACCTAGAAATAGTGGAATGGGAAGCAGTCTCGCCCCTTTTGAGGACCATCAGCCATAACAAATAGGTAACCAGACTGTTGAAATTAGGCTGGGGACATCAGATAAATTTGATCATCCAAAGAATGAATCGCTTTCTTCTTAGGATATTTATAATTAGGACAAAAGGTTGGAAACACAAAGTCCTAATTCAGGTGGAAGAAACCACCTTAGGTAGGAGAGGGGACCAAGGCCTCAAACCCCACTTTATCCTAGTACTTTCAGGAAAGTACAGCAAACTCCAAGACCCAGCGGCTAAGGTAAAAGCCACAAAAAAGACCACCCTGCATCCAAGGGAGGGACAGGGCAATCTCTAAAAAAGAAACCAAAAGGAGAAGACTGCAAAACAGACAAGACCAGAAAAAGGTCCCACGAGACACCAGGGGTTTGTACAGGAGAAAATATCTGTGCGACACCATGAACAAAAGCTTTAACCAAGGAATGAGACAACAGGCCACTGACAAAGCACAGCCAAGGCCGGGATTTGTTCCCTAAGAGGTACTCAAAGCCAAAGTCATCTCCAAACCCAACCGAAGGAAGGCCAAAATACACCGGACCGCATACTGTCAGCCCAATTCAAGTCTTCCATGTATGATGGTACACCTTCCCGGAGGATATTATAGCCCTGAGAAGGGTAGCAATGACAGAATCAGAAACACCCTTGTCCCTCAGGACTTAGGCTTTAACACCCATACCGTCAAAGCCAATGACTATGAAGCAGGGTGGAAGATCAGGCCCTGCAACAGCAAGTCTGCCCAATCTAGGAGCATCCATCATCTTCAAACGCTAGCACAAAACTGAGGCTTGGCCAAGTTGGAGGGCTTTACTCCTGTGATGGTGGAAGTGAACAGTAACAGCTACGATGGGCCCCTATGAATGTTCTAGCAACCAGACAGGAAGGGAGGATGCAATGTCTGGGAGTTTTTCCAGATGGGCTTCATGAGATACAGTATGTAAAAGGCCTACACATATAGCAAGAACATTTGACTTCGGTCCAAGTTTCATTGTTTGTTTTCATCTACAGATGATGTCCCTAACCTGCATAGGCAGTTTTTTGTTTGTTTTTTCGGGAAAAGGTGAATTATGCCTTTTATGTCATTAGTAGAAGCAATATTCAACATTTCAAGGCATGGTATGGTATGGTCCTTTTGGTGTTGCAGACAGTGATGAAACATTGAATACTCCAGCCTACTGGGCTTTACAAGGAAAGTGATGGTGATACACAATATAGTAACCATTTCATAGACACGCATGAAAAAAAGTTTATAGATTGCCTATTCTAGCAAGTGCTCACATACAAGACATCTGGCCTGTCCCTACATAAATTGGAATCTTGTAAAAGTTTGGCAGGAGCAGGGCTGATGAGTGCCAGCTCTGCTATAGAGATTATGTAACAGTTACAGTTTACAGAGGAAGATGAGCGCCTGGGATTGGCATAAGACTCAGTGTGTAAGGTTGTCTGCACAATAATTAAGATATGTGCTTGGATTACAGCATCATCGTCTTGTACCAGATCTCGCCTTTACAAGCTTTTGGTGAGGGGGGTCTGTGAAGCACGCCACAGATATAACGTGCCTGCACTGGTCAATCAGCTCCAGTACAAAACAGAAGTGGTGATATGAACACAGCTGATATATTTCATACTTACTGTTCAAAGACACTTGTGCCCGAATTCCATTGTGTCCATTCTAGAGAAAGAAAAAAGAAAAAAAAAAAGCATTAATTAATGCACCATTAAAAAGTTGCTCTATAACCCTATTTGTGACCAAAGGTCAATGAAACCTAGATGCTCAGGCCCAAACATAGCAGTGGCATTATGCATTGATTAACTTGACATAAGAATTTTTTTTGGTACACAATTTTACCAACAAACCTACTGAGTTTTTTTTTTGTTTTTTTAGACTGACAAGTGGTCAAAATTGTAAAACCTTTTTTTTTTTTTTAAACATCTTGTTAACCCACATTTGAGCCTGGCATAGCACACGCTATAAGTCTTTTCTAAAAACGAGCGTTGTAAATACCCATTTAGGACGCTCTTCAGGCCGGTCACATGACTCGTGGCAGCTGCATACATCCAATATATATGGCCACCGCAGGAGGGGCCAAGATCTCCCTCTGATGTCAGCTGGGGAGATCACATGGCTGCTCAGCTTCTCCTGCAGTAGCCCTGGAAACTGTCCGAGAGTCACACACTGACTGGCCTTAAGATCACGCTAAAACTATTTACAACTCTCGTTTTTTATAAAATACTTATACAGTGTGCTATGCCAAACTATAATAGAGGGACTGGCAGTGACATTTTAGAAACTTTTATTTGTACTAATAGCGGCAGGGATGATGGGGGGCCCTGAGACAGACACAGAAATGGAGCTGACGGGCAGGAAGGAGGGGCGGAGGGGGAGAGGAGAGCTGAGAGCAGGGCGGCGGATGACGGAGGGACGCAAACTGACCACGGTGGTCAGAGCTCAGTAGCTCTGGTTATCGTGGTCAGTACAGAGAGGGGGATACACAAAGTGGCAGGTTCAGGGAGGTTTTTTTTTAGTTTAGAGGGGGGCAGATTACACAGCACAAGCACCGTGCTGTTTAATCTGCTGTAAGGGACCAGGATCTGTAAAAAAAAAAAAAAAAAAAATCGGGTTAACAAGACACCAATTTATTTTTAATACTATATTTTATATAAGATACGTACAGTGTTGAAATAAAAAGGCACACTGGCATTTACAGTCTGCAGTGGCCTTTCCAAGCTGAAACCATTTTTTTCCCCAGAATGAAGCCTTCAGCCTGCATGTGATCATAGCTGACATAGTAAATGCATTGTTGAGAAGCCCTCCGATTGATTTCCCCATCGTTTGTGGGGACCAGACACAGCCAGCTTCGACAACTAGAAGCCTCAATGTTGTTGGTTAGCAGCCAATAAAAGGTAGTGTAGGTTAATATAGCCTCATTATGGGGGTATTCAAAGGCATTAACCACTTGCCGACAGGCCAACGCTGATATACGTCGGCAGAATGGCACGGCTGCGCAAAGCAACGTACCTGTACGTTGCTTTGAATTTGCCGTGGTGCGGGCGCTTGCTCCGTGAGCCCCGCGGACTCGATGTCCGCCGGGTGCCCAAGGTCGTCTCACGAGGCATTTCCCTGTTCTGCCTAGCAACACGACAGATCTACTGCTCCCTGTCATCGGGAGCAGTGATCTGTCATGTCAGTGGTAGCCCACACCCCCCACAGTTCCAATCACTCCCTAGGACACACTTAACCCCTTGATCATCTCCTAGTGTTTAACCCCTTCCCTGCCAGTGTCATTTATACAGTAATCAGTGAATTTTTATAGCACTGATCGCTGTAAAAATGACAATGGTCCCAAAATAGTGTCAAAAGTGTCCAAGGTGTCCGCCATAATGTCTCAGTCATGATAAAAATCGCTGATCGCCGCCATTACTAATAAAAAAATAAAATAATAAAAATGCCATATAACTATCCCCTATTTTGTAGACGCAATAACTTTTGCACAAACCAATCAATATACGCTTATTGCGATTTTTTTTAATCAAAAATATGTAGAAGAATACGTATCGGCCTAAACTGAGAAAGAAATTTTTTTTTTTTATATATATATTTTTTGAAGATAATTATTATAGCAAAATGTAAACAATATTGCTTTTTTTTCAAAATTTACGCTTTTTTTGTTTATAGCACAAAAAATAAAAACCGCAGAGGTGATCAAATACCACCAAAAGAAAACTATTTGTGTGGGGGGAAAAAAAAAAAAGGACGCCAATTTTGTTTGGGTACAACTTCGCACAACCGCGCAATTGTCAGTTAAAGCGACGCAGTGCCGAATCGCAAAAAGTGTTCTGGTCAGGAAGGGGGTAAATTCTTCCGGGGCTGAAGTGGTTAATCAGGAGAATCTGATTGGTTGCTGTAAGCAATAGGAGCTTTTTTTTTTTTTTTTTTTCATATGCTGACACTGATGATTTCACATCTTCGAAGAGTGAACCCTGGACTCACCGTGACTGGAACCACTTCAGTGGCTGTCATGGAGCTTTGGTAACCTATTCTGCTGTGCACAGACGTCTGGTCGTAGGAGGAAGAGGAAGATGAGGAGATGGTGACTGGACTGGCACTCTGCGAGGAGCTGTTGTGGCTAGAAGTGGTGATGACAGATGCCGTATAGCTTGGCTCCTGCACAGTACTGGATACTGGCAGCGAGGTGTTCAGAGATTCACTGCAAAACAGACGTCAGTTGTCTGAATACAGAATCAACGCCTTGAAGGACAACCGTTTTAATCTCCTATTTCTGTATACAACCACAGGGAAGGGGGCAAGCATACACAAACAAGATGTTCTCCCTCTAAACAAAATAAAAGCCTTTACCTTATTGTTTTGGAATACAAGTTACTGGGTGTCTGGTTTCCATTGTCAGGACTTGTGTTTGAACCAAACTCTGGTAAAGAGGGCTCTGAACCAAATTCCAGGGCTCCAAACTGCACGTTCAATCCAGTGACATCAGCCGATCCTGGCATCTCTACTGCAGATGCAGGAATCTACCAAGAAAAATAAAATTAAAATAAAGAGGTGAAGTGACCTTTATCACCTGTATTATAGCAAGGCTAACGGCTCGTATACACTATAAGAAAATCTGGCCAACATTTTCACTCGTATGATTTTCTGATCGTGTGTACACAACTTTCCACAGCCGATTTCCGGCCTTCCGAACAAAGATTTCAGAAGAGAAAAAACACATTTTTCTCGTATGAGAACAGAACGATTTTTGTTTAATGTGTACTGTTTTCGGATTAGAAATATCAGATACGAAAGACTGAGCATGATCAGAAACAAAAAAAAGCCTTTATCGTACGTGAATTTTAATACATCATTTCTATCCTCGGTTTCGATTTGCTGTGAAACATCGAGGAAAACTGGCCGATCATTCACGTTCTTAAAGTGTGTACCCGGCTTAAAAGGTAACTAAAGGTTGGGTTTTAAAAAACAAAAAATGTCAACTTGCCTCCTCTGTGCAGTTGGTTTAGCAGAGTGGCCCTGATCCTCCTCTTCTGGGGTCCCTCAGCGGGGTTCCCCCTCTTCTAGAGTGCCCCGTTGGAGAGCCGCTCTCCCTCAGGGCACTCGTGGGGGCGCGCTCCTGTGTCCTGTGTCCATGGACACAGAAAGCAGGACTTGGCCCCGCCTCCAACGTCATTGGATTTGATCGACAGCAGCGGGAGTCAATGGCTGCACTGCTATCAATCTATCCAATCAAAACCCGAGACACCGGCTGGAGCTGGTGTGCTCGTCCCCGCCACTGGAAAGACCAGGTTCAGTAAAAGGGGGGCTCTGGGGGGGGGGGGCAGCTGCAGCACAGGAGGTTTTTCACCTTAATGCATTAAAGTGAAAAACCTCAAGGGTTTACAACCCCTTTAAGAGAAGAAATCCTTAGCAGTAGGTTTCCAATACCTTTTGCACGTATCTCAAGAGTTAAAATGGTAGTAAACCATCACCATCACCGACACATGCACACTGCACTCTCAATGGACAGCATACTTGAGAATGCTGTCCCCCGAGTGCTGTGCCGCAATCGTGGCTCCCACATGCGACGCCATCACGGATAAGCCAAACGGAGCCCATTAACTCAGGAGGAGGACTGGGTGAAGATAGAAGCCCTGTCCAGTGGTGACAGTGCGCCACTGGATGGCTTTGTTTTACAGGTACGTTTTTTGTAATGTGCTAATATGCAATGCATACTAGCACATTATGACAGTTATGGTATTTCTGTAATTGGGGTGTACTTTACAGGTTAACTTAGTGTGCGGGCAGCAATTACAAATCCAGAGCACTCAGTGCTATTGTTTTCAAACACACAAGGTTCAGATATGTGCTTGGAAATAAAACATCATTGTGTTCTGGACTCGCTTTTTCTTAAAGCCAGGGCATAAAAAATAAAAACACAGATGTGTCTATGACAGCCATTAAAGCTACAATTCTGGTTGCCAAGGCCAAAAGGACTTTTTAGTAAATTGACTCGGATAGAACACACTGACCAAAGAGCATTAGACTGTAGCGAAGGAAGGTGGTTTCTCGGTTACTGACCTTTGAAGTAGGAGGTATCCTCCGTTTCTGCGGTTTGATGTGTTTCTGCTGATGGGTCTGCTGGGCGGACATGGCCTGGGAGTCCAGCGACAGACTGGGCA